>OZ004728.1:54200-558484 GCA_963924685.1 Dexiosoma caninum | reverse complement strand
TCTGAACTTACATATAAACATCATAAAAATATCGGAATATGGTGCACTATCAACACGAAAAGAGCAAAAGAAATTAAAGAATGTTAGTGAATCTAGTGAGACACCAAAAGAAAGTAAAAATGATTTTATTCCAGCCGAAGAATATGATTTAAATTCAGAAGATACCGCGGATTTTCTGTACCCGGCAATAAACTTAAAAGAAGTTTATAAAGCAGATGATGTCATTAACGGAATAGTTACTTATATTAAGAACTTAAAGGATTTAAGGTTTTATATATTTGATTATTCTTCTGAATATCGAATGGCGGTCGTTGATATTTCCAAGTCGTTAGAATTACGTCAGTATCATGACATGCCCTCGCAAGGAGATGTCTTTGGTTGCGTCTTAGATAACCAAATTTTTCGAGCAGTACTTGGTAATAAGACGTTTCATGACGTTGAGATGAACGAAGATATTGTTCCATGTTACTTATTAGATACCGGAGAAGTTGTAGTTCTTAAATCTGATCAAATAATGTATAAGTTGAGAGAAGATCAAAAAAGATTTCCAGCACTGGCCCTACCTTGTCAACTAATAAATACAAATAAAAATCCTTTTATGACTGAAACAACAATGGAAAATACTTTAAAAGAAATAGAATACAAGAAATGTCACTTAAAAATATTAGCTATAGATAATGATACTCTGCAAGTGCGCATAATGGATGACACCAATGTGAAAGCCCCAGAAGAAGACTTGCGAAGTAAATCTGTTGAGAATGTGCCATTAGATACGAATTTAAGCAAACCAGATCGACGGCAATTAACACAAGAAGAATTAAGTATGATTTACGAGGAACCCCTTAGCACTAGCAATGTAATGAAAGCAGTAATGGGATATGATCCGCAAGATGATAAGCGTTTATGTCGCTTTTATAACCCTGCAACCGGTGGATGCTTTAAGGGAGTAAAATGCAAACTTGAACATACTTTGCGTCAACCTGAAGGTTGGACCAAAGATATTTTGCCAACATCTTCGATAATTGATATCCAACAACCTATAACGATTTTTACTCCAGGTAGTATAATTAATATAACACCTACCTATGTTGGAAAACTGGATAGGTTTTTTGCACAAATCAATGACTTATCTAAAAATACCTCCCCCCTTGTATGGAATGATGAAGATATTCCTTCTTGGAAACGTTTAGTTAAACCGCCGCACATGTTTGAAATGATTTTATCCTGCTATATTGATGGTCTATGGTACCGAGGTAAAATTATGTCGCATGACGACGACTATAAAATGTTTAAAGTCTTCTACGTTGATTATGGTAATACACAAATGGTTCATTTGAGTAATTTAGCATCAATTGACGTCGGGATTTCCAAATTACCGTGGCAAGCTGTTATGTGCAGATTTGAAAATGTTAACGAAAAAACTATTTCAGAAGAAGAGCGTCAAAATTGCATTGAAATTTTATGTGAAATAATTCTCAACAAATCAATGGATGTTAAAGTTATTTCTCACTACGAGGATTTATTTATTTCTTTTGAAGACAAAGAATCTTATCCATTGCCAGATGTGCTTATTGAAATGGGTTATTTGGAAATGAACAAGAACAAAGTACTTTGATGAAAATCTTCTTTTGTATTTAAAATTCTTAATTTACAATTTTTAATTTAATTATTTTTAGTTGATGCACTGTATAACACATCCATACGCACATAGCGTTGATATTATGTAGAGAGGCCCTAACTAACTTAATTGTAATTTTAGAGGAGAAAAAGAACCATAGAAATTCTTATTATTCAATGCAATTATGAAAATGTAAATGCTTATAAACGTTATTTTTTGACTATTGCATTAAGTTTTCATGAAGTGTTATTTGTGTGAAATTAATCCGAATTATTAAAAAAGTAAATTTAGAAAAAAATGCAAATTAGGGTCTTTCGATATGATATCATTGATATGTTCTAATGTATGTGCAAACATACATGCTACTATAAAAACTTTAAACGCAGTAACTTCTGTTCTTTAATTTAAAAAATTTACCTAGGTATATCAGAGAAAAAATACATGGATCTCGTAAATTGTCGTCTTATGATAGAAGGGCAAGCTAATTGAGCAATAAGTATAATAATGTATTTTTTCTTGTTTCATGTAAATTTTGTGAAATGTCTTAGTTATAACTTTATTTTTTAATACATGTTAAAAAATTACATTTGATATATATCTATCTATTAATAAAATTAGTTGAAACATATTTAAAATGTTGAGTCCCTCCCAGAGGGGAAAAATATTTGCCACACCAGTAAAAATTTGTGAATGTAGGTATTTCCCGTTCAATATGAGTATAATTTTCAAGTTTTTGATTTCTTTAAAAATTTACTAAAATCTCTGAGATCTAATGGCAAACCTTTGCGAAACATATTTAGTAGGCAGCGCCATTTCGGAAAATACCACGGTGGAAAAAATCTTTAAGCTTTTTCTGTTTTGTAGGTTAAAGGTGCACTGATAAGGGATTTTTAATTTATTGTAATTGGGTTCTAAATAAATAATTCATTTAGCTCAAAAGGGTGTTTTTTATCTTGGACCAGCAGGAGGTGAAGCTTCACTATTTTACAACAGTGTTTTTTCACCTTATTTGGTTTTATAGCAGTGTTGTAACGTCTATGATGTCAAGTAGACGTATTAAATTGTGAAGCTTCGTTTTTAGTAATTATTTTACTTTGCCAGTGCTATATAATACCGACGAAGGAGTGCGTCCTGATGTGCATGTGGATTGGATACAGCTGATGACGTTACTGTTCAGTGACTATGCCTTCGCCACTGAAACCTTGCGGCAATAATTGACACAGGGTGTTTTTTGCCCAAAATTATTTGTATATAATCATGATTGCTGAGGCGCTTTAATAGATTTTTTTTTTGCTATATACTGTTTTATGGAAAATAGGGATTGCTGTATATATATGTATGTATTGTAGAAATGTTATTTTGAGCGACGAGGTTCTATAATTTGAAGTTTGGTTTTTCTATACTCTATAAATTTGAAGACGTAGTGTGAATGTACAAAAGTGTGTTTTTGTTGCTTTCTTTACTATCACAATGCTTTTACCATGCGCTTTGCTTTCAATCAATCTCTTTTTAATTCGGAATCTCGGTTATTTGAACATTGGTACCCCGAATTTATAATTATCGAGAGTCGGCCGTAAATATGTAAGTATATAACTATGTACTTACTTGCACAGTAAAGGTTGCCGGTCAAAACTTTAATGCATATCATTTAATGATTCCCGAAGTTTTGCAAATGCTAATTTAAATTGCAACATGAAAGCTGTAGCATATGGACGGAACAGAGCTAAGTTTTGATGTCGGCAAGTGGGTTAAGGCTGAATATGCATGTAGCTTTAATTACAGATTCCCGCGTATCACTGTTGTTCACATGATTTTTTTATTTATTTAATTTTGCAATATATTTTGTTATTTTATCTATCCCCACATATATTAACATTTTATTAGTATATTTCCTTGCAAGAACCTTAAACATTTTTGTTGTTCCCAAATTTAAACTAAAATCACTGACCGCAGACATAGTTTGTAGACTAAAGATCAAAACGGACAATTTAGTAAGAAGATAAATGCGCGCTTTTTAAGCATTAAAAATGTCAAAAAGCGCTATCTTGCCACCTCAGAATTTCGTACATTTTACCATTGTCTGGCAACTTATTTTTTACAGTTTAGTACACATTATAGTTATTACATCTTGGTCCTCGTATTTGTCCTGGAAATATGGAACAGAGTCAAGTATCAAATTTTGTAAGTACACGCATTCATTTATTAAGGGAATGAAATTAACATTTCGTAGGTCATTGTTGACTCATTGAGCACACGTTACGGAAACACATTGGCGGGCCAATTTCTGCGAGGAAGTAAAATATCATTGCACGCTTGTAGACCTGTTACGTCAAGTACGCGAGATAAACCAACTGAGAATGCTGGAAAAGATATAGTACAGATACATTTCATGCAGCCTGAATTCATATTTGATGATCCAATTTTACGAAGCTTAATAGCTGAAGCAAATTCAACGTTCGTAGCTCTCCAATCTCTGAAAAGGAATGGTTCAAAGGCAGACTACACAAAAATATCAAGGACATACCGCAGTATAATTAGAGCGTGTTTGGAAAAATTGCAGGATGCAGCTGGCAACGCAAAGTTCGAATTGCCGGACAAATGTGAAATGTATCAGCAATACTCTTCAATTTTTTATTCCATTGAGTGTATTTGGCATCTATGTGAAATACTTTATCTGCAACAAACACCGTCTGCTATTATAGTGCCTCAATTACTTCAATGGGTTCGTTTCCACTTTCCAACAGCAGAACGCATGGCTACTGATATTTTACTACTTAGACATGATGCAAGTGACAGTGAGGAATACTGGCCAACACTTAAGGGTTTAGTAATGCAAGGACAACTTGATGTAGCAAGAGCAATTCTTCATCTTCATCCTCAAGCTGAAAGTACTGCATTTAAAATGGCCGATCAAATTTTTAAAGCCATGCCAACATATAACGTAAGTAAATATTTACAAATCAAAAACATAATTTTTTACAATGAATTGTAAATATGAAATTATACATGCATATGGTTTTATCTTATTAATTGTGAAAAACTTTGTGGATGCTCCGTTGGCATTTACAATATCATAGTGGTCGCGTCTTAATGGGGCAAGAAATATTACATTTTTACTTTAGTAGTACTATTCTCAAAATTCTCACAATATATTATGAACGCAATTTTATTAGTAAATTTTTTTTTTAATATAATATAACTATAAAATTTTTATTGATCCACTGAGTTATTAGAAAATTTCAATTATATTTCCCACAACTAATTTGCAATTATAAGGTTTACGCTGGATTTTCAATTCAAAAATTTCGATCCCAGCGGCAATATTGGATTACAGACACCGAACGTAAATTAAGTGCAAATATTTTGAGTATCGAACCGTCATTGGAAGAACTTGTACAAATCATGGTTGGAAACACTGCAGTGTGGAATTTACAGGCGCAAAATTCAGAATATTGGTACGAATTTTTGCCGGGATATTTGTTTTATACAAATCCTACCTGCAAACATTTTGAACTAGGTATAGCTGCTAATTCATGGTTAGAACGTTGGGCGAGATTCAAGTCTCAGGAAGGAAAAGAACCAGAAATTAAGCATTTAGATAAAGTTATATTATCCCTAATGGAAAACGAAATGCACCAAGTTATTCACTCTATACAGTTAATGGCTGACAACAAATGGTTTGTTACACATCTCGCGGATCTGCTCTTCAATTGTGGTCAGTTACAAATAGTTGGATATCCTCAAATAAAGTTAGTAATCAATTTATTGGAAATGCCTAACCATATGATATATATGTATGTATATACATACATTTTCTATATATTTTTTACAACCAGTGATTCCGTAAGGTTAAGAGATGCCCTACTTTATGAATTTGGTAGTTGTTTAATGTCAAGAAATTCGTTATGGCAGTTAGGAATGGATTACTTACAATTTTGTTCGGAAGAAGGTAAGCAACGATTTATTAATATTAAACATTTTCCTGTAAAAATCACATTTATCTCTTTCTCAAAGGATTATACGCCATAGAGTTATGTCTCACGAAAATTCCACTTAAATCTGAAAAACATGCTCTGAAGGTTTTGGAAGTATGTACCAAAAAAAAATTAATTAATGCTGAACAAGAAATTTGCAAAGTTCAAGCAAAAAAATCCTTGGATAATCATCGTTATGGGAATGCTTTAGAATGGGCCATAAGATCAAAAGATACTTTATGTGTAACTTCAATTGCCGACTTCTTATTAAAAGTATGTATTTTAATAATGGCTCTTATATACATATCACTCTTTTACTCATATAAGATCATAAGTCATGAAATTAGATTTCGTATACACTTTTACCGATTGAAGGAAGAATATTATTTTATTTTTTGTTTTTTGTAAACTGAAAATTTAAAGTAGTTTTCTGCAAAACTAGGTTTTGGAGTTATGATCTTGTTTATGGAAATTAGTTATATGTAGGTGTATACATATATATATATATGTGTAAATATTATATATGTGCCACCGTCCATCGTTGTATTAATTGAAGCGAATTTGTAATTAGCATTACTCCTCCACGGGCGATATGTTATGCCCAGATGTTATAGCGAACATTGGAGCAAAAATGTTTATTTCCCCTAGGCTGGTTTTTCTGGTCAAATACTTCGATTTTTATCAATTTTACCGTAAAAGGGACTTCCTACCGGCTGCTGAACTGCTTATTAATTTGTTGGAATCGAAGATTACCCCAGAGTAGTAAGTAATATTAAAATTCTTTTAAGTATTTTGTTGGAACTGCAGTTCGCCCTAAAATCATTACATATCGTTGGTGCTCCGAAAAAATTACCTATGTGTTTATGACTAGTATTTCAGGAGAGCCTTTTTTAAAACCAATCGCTTTATTGAAACAATGTTAGTATTTCTAGAATTATTTCCCAAAATAAAATGTGAATAATTGGACAATGGGGGCTACTATTGCTGAATAATTCGAAAAAAACTGATTTTGTCGGTGCAACGACGATATCTAACATTTCTGATAAAGCAACTATAACGTAGAATACCAAGTACAGATCGTTAATACAGACATTAATTGTTTAACTAACTAATGAGATACATATATTATCAGACTCGTAAATATTTGCATGTATATTTTAGTTTTTGGTCTTCGTTGCTAATTGATACTATACCGCTGTTGGAATCAAAGGATCCGAAAATACTTTCAAAGGAAACTAGTGCTATTTTGTATTATTTGGAGTCAGAATTGGTGCCGCTGATTGATAAGAAAAAGAAAAGATGTGAGAAATATCCAGATGTAAGGCCAATTGAAAAAAAAAATCACTATTTTTTCATATTATACATTTTTTCTACGTCTTTACAGGAACCTGTTAATATTCTGAAGGATTACCGAATCGAAAATATTGAGGAAATTATGAATTTGTTACGTTTAGCTTGTGCCCGTAATCTTTCCCGAGCAATTATTATAGAAAACACTATGATGAATTGAACATATTTATTTATTAGACATAACTTTGGATAATTTACTTTTTTCTTTTTTGTCATGCTAAATATCTCTTTCTATTGAATTGTTCAAATGACATATTTTGAGTGATTTTGTTTTAAATTCATTCATTCAAAGTTAATAAAAATACTTTTTTACCAGTTGTGGTTTATCTTAATTCTGAACTTCAACATCTTTGAGTTATATTCTTTAATATATATGATTTTTTTTTCTCTATTTCTATTTTTCTACTCTTGAAATCAATTGATGTTTGAACATATTTAATCGCGACTTATTGTTACTATTTTAATGGTAACAGCTAAATTTTAAATATAGTTTTTATATTATTGTGTGGTATAATTAGAACATGGCTATATTTTTACGCACCAAGTTTAACTTTGTTTTTAAGAGAATTTGAAGAAAGACATAACTTTAAAAAAATTATTTATATTGAAATGAAATAAATAAATTTGTTCATAAGAAGCAACCGGTTGAGGTAGCGTATTTATGGACGACCAATTCCACACACTTAACAATAGATCAGACCGAATTTATGTATATACTTCTGCCAAGCCGATAGCAAGCCCATTTCGTTAATGTTCGTTTTAGAAAATTAGAATTAAATTGTAGATAAATATTAATAATTTTCCTGGGCATGCGTTTATTTTATTTCCTAATTAAAAACCTAAAGAGAACTATCAAATTTTAAATAAAAGGCAGTTTTACCAATTTAGAGAAGATATTACAGATGGCCACTAAGAGTTGTAAATTGCAACTATTTCCTGGTATTTTGATACCTGCCAAGCGAATGAAGCGTGGTTGGTTTTTTTCAGATACTTTGTCTACTTTTCGTTTGCAATGACGCGGGCATTACATATGTACATACATATTGTCACCGAAAATGCGGAAAAGTCAGCATATTAAAAGAAAAAGCATAAATTGTTAAATATATACTTATTAAAAATAAGTTGTCGAAATTATTTTCTTGTAAGCGTGATTTTTATCTTATTTGGTTAAGAGTTGGGCACTTCTTTAACTACCCCACAAACCCTTTCCAATTCCAAGGTAATATACCTTGTTTATTTAAGTTACTTTGGAATTAATTGTACGAGTGGTACGTTTTTAAAAGTATGTAATCAAAGGTAATCGTTCGACTTTCTTGAAATCCAAAATAACAAAATAGTTCTCATTGAAGTATTTTAGAATGCCTTAAAATTGCCTGCTCCTACAAAGTTTTCGATGAAAATTTTGTTTTATTCTAAACCTTGTGCGTATCAAATAGTTATAATGAATGATTGCGTCGTTTGCAATGATTGCGTTATTGCAAAACATTTGTATGTACATATATGTATGCATGTATTTAGCATTATATTGTAGGATAATTTTCAGAATTATCTCGAATATTAAACTGTGTAACGGTTTTCGGTCGCTTAAGTATTGATTACGTTGATACCACTAATTTACACATATGAATGTACGTATGTATGTAGTGTGCATAGTATATTCGAACTGGTAAGTAGTAAATGAAAGAAGATAAAACAACTTAGTTCAAAGTTTTTTTCAGAATATATGAATGAACGCTGTTACAAAGTTCGAAATATCAAGTATTTATAATCTTGTAATTTATAAACTAATTTGAGAGTATTGTTGTTATTATATTATATAAAGATTTAATATTAATAATTACTAAAATATATTTAATAGAAGCGATTTAGTTTTTTGTATTTGCAGCGGTAGAGGCTGATGAGACGGCAATCGCTGCACTAGTAGCACCAGTTATAGACCCCAAACGAGATAACGAGGGTTCGCGTTTTGGTGGGATGATTGGTTTATTAGGAGGTATAGGTGGTGGAGCACCTCTAGCACCAGCTGGTGGTACTGTTACAGGCGGTACCGCTATTGGTACGGGATGAGGCGATGGAACTTGGTCAAGCGAGTGGCTTGCCGCAGCAGCAGCTGCTAAAGCTGAATATTTACCACCCGGAGCACGTTGAATTGTAGCTGTTGGTTGCACTTTAGCTGGTGATGGTGCAGAACTAGCTGCCGTTTGTGCTTTTTGCGTAGCAGATGCTGAGCTAATAGGACCTAGGACAGTTCCAGAAATTGATGTACATGAAGAAAGATCACTACCAACGGTACCAGATTGCGACGCTATTGTGGCAGCTGCAACTATTTGAGGTAAAGGTGCAAGATTCATTGAAGCTGAAGCTATACCCGAACGTATATTTGTACCTGGGGTAAGAGATAGAGCTATGCCCGTCGTTGGTCCAGACACAGGGACACTAGACACTGTTGCTGTAGGTTGTACAATTTTGGCAATATTCACCATTGGGGTAGCACATCCATCATCTAAAATATTTTCATCAATTCATTAATACACTTGTGTACGGGAAATTTTATATTTAAAAAGAAAAACGATTGCTTTACGGGAATTTCACGTTACAAATATCTCTCACATACTTCCTTACAAATGCCACTACAAATATGTACATACGAAATGTTCGATTACATTAGAAACCAAAAGATAGTTATAAGCAATAAAGTTAATAGTTAATTTTGTTCTTAATTGTTTTCATTTAAAAAGTTGTAAACTCCATTCAGAATTTTTTTTAGAAAACCCGAGAACGGAAACAAATTTTTTATTTTTATACTGCTTTTTGTAAACTTTCGGGAACATGTTTGGCCATCCCTTAAGAAGTTAATATAAACAATACATTTTACCGCATGTATTAAGGGCAAGGTAGAGAAGATACAGTTTTTCTGACAAGTCTGAGATAGAAATAATTTTCTATCACAAACAATGTTTTCAAATTAATTGAGACATTTTTAAACTGAGATATTTAGTTATTCTATTATTTATGGGGACAGCATTCACGATACGTCTGAAAAGAAAATATTTTGTAGTGTGTAATAAGTGTATGTATATGCGAAGTTAGAATTCGATATTCAAATTCATTACGTTCTAGTTAATTATCGAAATCGAATAAAAATATTAAAAAATTATTATATTACAATAGCTCGGACAAACAATTTATATAACTATGCTACTATTAATAAAAATAGTGTTAATAATTAATTATAATAAGTGTTCATCTGTCATTCGATTCGAAAAAAAAACTTACTTTATTATAATACCTAGATGTTAAAAAATAATAATAGTGGAAAATGCTATCTACTATACTACAAATACCTTACAAAATGGTAATTCACCATACTCTCTATTACTTTGGAGAGTGCCGAACATATTGCGATTGGGCTATACTTTTCAGTTTTACTAGCCTCACCCTTTTTGGGCATCGGCGTTAAATTGGCAACCTTCCAACACGATGGCAGTATACCAGCAAGGTACAAGGTGCTGAAGAGGGTTACGTGTTCGATTCCCGCCTATATCTTGGGTGTTTCTGCAGCCAAGCTAAGCGCTTAGCAGAATGTGTATTGTTGTTTACAAAAAAAAAAATGTTTTTCATTAGTTTATACAGATTTTTCCACCAGTGGATCTAAAAAATTTTGTTACATAAGTATTAAGATTCCAGTGTGTAATCATATAATTTCGTTATTTCTAAGAATTCTATAAAATAAGAAATTGTGTACAGGCTTGTAAATAAAAATAAAGTAAATTCATACTATAGCATATACTTTTTATAAGCCTACGTCACCTTACGCAAATATGTCTAACAGAAGAATACCAATTAAACATATTGAGAATAACATGTAAAATAATAAAATTTAGTTTAAAAATCACCTTGTTTCATATTTTTCATTTACTATATACATACATACCTATATGTATTTAATTGGCGAATATTTAATTTTAAAATGTGAAGCAGTAGAGGATATGTATGTATATATTACGTATTCTTTGTTTTGAAAATGTCTTGAATTTGTCTAACAAAAGTTTTCTGCATTAAAGAAAATTAACAGGCTTTAAAAGGAATTATACAATTGAGCTAAAGGCATTTGTTATATTTCATTAAAAAGGAAAAGTAAAAAACTCACCAGTAAATACCCTAGATTTAGTGTTTCCAGTATTATTATTGGTATTTTGATGCACTTGGTGTTTTTTCAATGCCTCATTCTCTGCGCGTAACGTTAGAAGTTCGTATTCCAGTTCCTTTACTCTTTAAACATAAGGAGTACAAAATATGGGTATTGGTTAAAAAAGTATACAAAATAAATATACACTTTTATGAAGTGTTACCGAAGTTCTTCTTTAGCCAGATTAGCTTTAATTTGTTTACGTTCTTGTTCGGAAGCAGCGGTTTGCTTTTCCAACTCTTCTTCCATACGCAAGGATTTTTTGCTTTCCTCTTCTAAACCTTCAGCTATATTATCGGAACGTTGTTTTTCTTCTGCTAAAATTTGCGCAAGGTCCTCCGAACGTTTTCCTGTCCAATAAAATGAAAAAATATATCGTTTACAAAATGTTCTCGAAGAAAATAGAGTGAATAGAGTGTCATTGGATGTAATTAAGATTCTCTATAAAATTATACTCGAATTTCTTTTAAAGACAGTATTCTTACACTTTTTAATAACTTTTGGAACAAATCTAGTTGCTAGATGGTTCAACAAATGGAAAAAAATTTGAAAGCGCGATGGAAAATTAAAAAATAAGATAAATAAATTAATAAAATTAAGAAGTCGCGGCAACGCATAGTTGTTGAGTTATGGTCCTCCGAAGGTTTCATATAAAATAGTAATTTTCTACAATATTTCTGAACGTATATGGCCAATATTAGTCTCACTTGAAAGGCTTTAAAATTTCTTAACTTATTAAGAACCGGCGATAAGTTTGTGAAATTAAAAAAGTTTTAAGTAATTTCAAGCTTGTTAGCAAAGCCGCTGTTCGTTATAACACAGTGCTATTTGATGTAAAATTATATAAAAACTATATTATGCGTTCAGAAATGTGGATATGCGCATTTCCATATGCAAACTTCGGAGGTTCATAGCTCGAAAGCTATGTGTTTCCGGGACTTTTTTCACAATAATATTTTCTTCTTATTTTTCAATATCCAATCGCCATATCTAATTTTTCATCCATTTAGAGAAGAGTCCGTAAACAAGATTTAAGCCTTTGTCATTGCAATTAGTAAAGACGATTAAATTTACATTTAGATAAAAAAAAGCAGTAAAAACCGATTTACCTTCTTCAATATATTTCATCATAATTTTTTTCCTTTCTGCTATTAATAACAGCACTATTTGTTTTTGTCGATTTTTTTCAAAATCCAATGTTTCCTGCAATTTCTTAAGATCCTTTTCTAACTTTTTAATCTGAGCTCTTTCTTCTTCCAATTCTTGTCTTAATTTAGTTCGTTCCATCTCTAATCCATACGTTATATCATCCCCTTGAGCGGTGTCATGTTCATGTTTCCTTTTCTCATCTTCAAGTTCCTGCAACATGCGTTGATTATTTTCCAAAGACTCGGTTAATATGTTAACCATTCTCAAATGTGTAGCCCGCTGTTTATTAACCATTTGATACAGTTGTTCCATTTGTTGCTCAATTATTTGACGTACCTCCATTTCAGCTTGCGCTGCCTGTGTAGAAGATTCTCTAGATATTAGATTACCAGACAATGCAACTTTATCCCGAAATATGGCTACATGTGGATCACTTGTTTGAAGTTTTTTATTTTTGAGTTGAGATATATATTGTTTCACACGCTCGTTACGTAAGGCTGCTATGACAACATCTCGAGCCTGCAATTCTCCTTCTAGATAATACAACATTTTTACTAACTCACTGTGAGGTATTTCTGAGCGTCCCACTTGTTTAAAGTTGGTGCCTATACCCGGTTTCATGGTCTGAAATTCGTGTGCAGTATGCACTGTAGCACCAGAATTGGTGCTTACAATAATAGATGTGCCAGCTACAGCACCATTATCGAGGGAGTGGTCTCCACTATACAATCCACTGCCTACAAATCTAGCAGTGCCATTATTTTCTGACGCAAATGGATCGTTTGCATTTTGTTCCATTCTTTACCTAATTTTGTTCTGTATGTTTAGTTAAAATTTCCAATTTTTTTAAAATTATATTTACGATCTCTTCGAGTATTGAATCAATTTTTTGTCCCTGGTGTAATACTTGGCACATATGTATTCAGGTCTTTACTATTTCGTGAGAGGTGTGTGTGTGTGATCAACCCTTCGTCGAATTTGGTTTTCATAAATTTTTGAAAACAAGTATTTACTTGTATCAAAACAATTGTAGAATTATTCAAATCATTTTCCCACACATTTATCGCTATTAACGTTATATCTACCTAATAAAATTTCTTTTTAAATCACAAAATTTGTGTATGTGCAAAAAATACAGGATTCTTGCCTGTTTTTATGAACTGTCAAATTTTTTCTTTCGTGGAACACGGTTAACTTGATATAGTGTTGTCAGATAACTTTTCAACGAGTTCATTTAATACGGTGTAAAAAATCGTCAAATTTACGATTATTTATCGATGATTATGACTAACGTTGAATAAATGAAAAAATAGTAACATCGTCATATTTATTTTCCTTGACTAGTAATCAATGAAATATTTCAAAAATAAAAACCTCAGATATATTTTAAAATGATCCCATTTTGCGAAAAATTGTGGAACATAACCATGCTCAAATCTATCTTAAGCAGAAAATTTATACCACGCGTTTTCTCATCGTCGCATTACAGACATTTCAAACATATGTATTCTACGCTGTTCTGCATTTTTAATTACATACTACTAACGCTTACAAAAGTAGATATACTTTACGTATTCTACGCGTGAAAGCATTCTACGGTTTGTGTTCTGTAATTGCCAACACACATATAAAGGCAAATTCATTACTAGGGAAACTCAATAGCTAGTACGCCAGTCATCTGATTCAACAATTTGTAACGATTTTAAAGCCGAACGTCAAAGTTTGTTTACTTTAGTGAAGAAGTTAAGAAAATGGGTTGTAAATAATTTGATAATTATAATAACTTAATATTATAAGAATGCAGAATGTATTACTTTTTGTAATAAATAATTTCAATTTAACTGATATTACACTAATTTGACATTTTTTTAGTTTGTTATATCTAACAAAAGACATGTATACAAAAAATTTTACGTTCACCGGATTCGGTTTGCGACTTTTTGTTATTAAACCCTGCTTGCGACATAACGTCCATAGATCGAATTTCAATTTAACTCATATTACACTAATTTGACATTTTTTTAGTTTGTTATATCTAACAAAAGACATGTATACAAAAAATTTTACGTTCACCGGATTCGGTTTGCAACTTTTTGTTATTAAACCCTGCTTGCGACATAACGTCCATAGATCGAAGCCGATGGACTAAAAGTTGACTAACAGCCATCGCCAATGCCATTTTTCAATTATTAAGGCGGCCGCCTGCCGTCATATTTTTATCGGCTTACCTGCTTTTTAAAAAGAATTCAGAAGCCCATAAAATTAGTTCGATTTTCGATAAGAAAGTTCCACAGTGGCTAGAAACGGCTCTTTCATTTTATTTCTGATTCCTCAAACATCAAAGTTTTTTATAATTACCGTTTCCAAACGCTTATTAAAATTTTTTACATTTTAAAATTTTTTTATGTTACTTTTATAAGAATTAATATAATCTTTACACTTATTAAATTTTCCATTATTTTCTGAAAACAAATGGTCTTGATGTACTATAAGCTAAAACATTCGTCATTCTTTTGCCTACCAATCGTCCCGCATACGGTATTAATGACGGACTTCTTAAATGTACACCTTTGCCATTGGGAGTCCATGCTCGAAAAACACACTGAATATCCACTGGCATATTTATCCCAACCCACCCGCTCGATGAAAGCGTAATATCTCCAGAGCAATTCTGTTCTTTAATTCGTGGATTTAAAATCATTCCCTTTAATATTAAATCTTTATTATGACATTGCAATCCAGGCCATTTCCTTAACCGGTCTTCATTTTCCATTGGAATTTTCATGAAAGGTGTATTCAAATATTTTGTATAAACTTCAGCAGCGTATTCAGTCTCGACTATCATTGTAGGGAGATGAAAAGAAGCAAACAAAAATATTTGAACCCACTTCATATTATCTGAATCACTTTCAATAAAGTCCAGTCTACTTAAGCCGGCTACAAACAAACTCATTCCTGGCTGTAAGCGATAAGAACGTGGAGAAATCATTTTCTTTGGTTGTAGTTCTTCCAACTCATGAGTAGTTAACAAATTAGTTATTTGATCAGGATGTAATACACCAGGCGTGTCGTAAACCCATCTAGAGTGTGCATACTCTTTAGCACTCTCATTAAGAGTGGTTATTGGCTGTGTTCCCTTACTCATGGCAAAAACGTCATTTACGTCCATCGCACTAGTAATAGTACGACGAACTGAGCCAACTGGTACAGCATCAATTACATTTCCCATTTTTCTAGCCCTTACACGGCGCATATTTATTTCTTCACTTTCGTTAAAACGCTCTGATCGTAGTCGCTTAAAACGTTCGTAAACTCTATCGTATGACGGTCTATATATTGGAAATTTTAGCATTTGCAGTGTTGTTCCAGGCCACGGGCATGTAGTTGCTTTATGTATTAATTCCGCAGATTGTCGACGACAGTAGTCAGAGTTTAATAGAATATTGAATAGGGAACTTTTCCCTACATTAGTGCAGCCCATTAAATAAACATCGCCTTTATATGACCATATTTTATGTAATTGAGTAATTAGTTCTTCTATTCCGTATCCAGTTTTGGCAGAAATTACACTAATATATTTAATATTTAGACCATTGAAACCGATTTTTAATATTTCTTCCATCAAGCATTTCTTAATGTGATCCAAATAGCTGTTATTACATATTGGCAATAGATCTACTTTATTTCCAACAATAAAAACTGGTCTTTTAGAACCCAATAATTGATGAATATCTGGCCATATTGAGCATGGAAAATCAAGAAGATCAACAACTACAATTGCTAAAGCGAATTTGTCTCTAATACTGGATATAGTTTCCATGTAGGATTCCGGTAATATCTCTACCTCTAAGGCTTCATTATAGTGTTTTAAAAAATGACACCGTTGACAAATTATGGTTTTGAGCTCAGTTTCGGTTCTTCCCTCAAAAATTTCCGATGGTATATATCCTATGAGAAGATATATTTTTAATAAGATTTATTTCTAATGTACACATTGTTGGTCTCATGTAGAAAGCCCCAACTAACATAATTGAAACTTTATAGGAGATTACAATGCAATTATCAAAATGCAACTGCTTATAAAGCCGTTAATTTTTAGACTATTGCATTAAATTTTCGTGCTAAGTTGTATTCGTGTAAAATGAATGGGAATCACTAAAAAAGGTTTATTTCTAAAAATTCGAGTTAGGGCCTTCGGATGTTGAATGTAAAGGAAAAGAACGCTCTCAGCCCACTTACGTTCATTTTTATATGGACCCTTGTGATAACTTTTATAAAAAAACTGTCACATGTTGTACTGGTACACACCAAAGCATCTGCTAGGAATCGAACCTACTGTACATTAGTCCACCGGCTCACACGAGTTAGGGCCTTTATACATGATACAAACGATATATACATTAGAATGACCATAGCCAAGCAAAATTAAAGAATTTAATTATTCTTTCAATTATGCAACGTTAGTCAAAATTCATTACGATTATTTATCTATGTATGTTAGTTATATGGTTTAGCTGGTATATATGCAGCATTTCATTTGGTGCTAATATCAAAATCTTCAGTAGACCTTTAACCAAATTCTTGAAAAAAGCAATATAGACCAGCTAAACCATATAAAAAACATAGATAAATACTTAAAGAATTTATTTATATAAATACATCTTTTTAATAGATCGAAGTGCCACATTTAAAATAAAACCTTGCCTGGACTTTTGGAATAATTGCAATTTAAGAAAGCCCCACATCCGCTGCATGGTACATTTGATGTACGAATGGTTGGATTTTCAGTTCCAAAGTTATGTGCTATATTGGATTCATATGATCCACTAAAATATTCATAATCATCCATCCAATTTGTGCCTAGTTTAGAAGCATTTGGATCCACTGGTTTTATATCACAATGCTTTATTATTTCATTTTTTATTTGCGATGACGTCTTTCCACTTTTATTTACAGAAGACTTTTTATATTCATAATAAGCAATTTTTTCAGGAGGCTCCAAATATGAACTGTATAAAATGTGTTTATGACCGTCATATTTTTCTTTAGAAAGCAACCATACTTTTTTTCTGAAACTCAATTCACGTATATCTATGGTTGCATCCGTTGCGATCAAGCGGCATACATGCAATTTATTTATATTCTTCAAACTAAATAGAACTAAATTTAATTTAAACATGCTTTTTAAGTGCCTTAACCATTAGAGTTCTCAAAATATCGATAGTTGCTATGTTGCTAGTAGCTATCGATATTTTTTTTCACCAGACTTAAATATTTTCAAACAACAGACAATGTTACCCACTTTCGATAGTATCAGCATTGTAAATTTTAGTCCCCGTCCATATTGTGAAGCATATGCTGCAAAAGTTTTTTAAATTCTCTTTTGAAACTGCAGCAGTGTCTATCTTCTATCTTCTTTTTTTAATTTTTTTTCACATTTCTCAATACCGAAAGTAAATATAAAATAACTACCCTGTGATAGGTGTGAATATTTTTTTTGGATACACATTTGAAGCAGAAGGTATAATTTGAAGCAAAATGAACGCTAAGAAGAAAAATTATATAATAATTTTTAATTTTTTTTTAAATTTTTGATTATATTTCACAAAAAATTAACAATAAAACAGGGTAGCTATTATTATGATAGAAGTTAACAGTATACCAAACGAAAAGAAATAAAATGAAACGTCAAATACACCTCATCTCAAAAGATGCAAATAAGAAATTCAACAAAAACTGCATGTACATGAAACAGCGTACATACTTCCACTCCTCTTCCCCTTCTCATCAACAAACTCAAAAGTTTTGCAGCATATGCTTCACAGTATGGACGGGGACATATAGCACAAAAATTTTCAATAATTTAAAAACCATTGTGAATTAATATAAAATAGCACATGGTTGTTTACACAAATACTACATGAATTTACCAACCCTGAAAGATTGGGACAAAGAAAAGAGCGAAAACGGCAAATTCGTGTTCAATAAAAGACTTTCATTTTGTTTTTCTCCTTCAAGCTGGAATAGCCGGAACGGAACATTTCAGACTACTAAAGTAGGAAAGAATATTGTTAAATAGACTAGAAAGTGCATACAAATTAAAATATATAAAAACAAACATTAATAAAATTTCGTAAAGCAAAAAATTTTACTTTTGCAAACAAAATTTTCGAGTGCAAAAAGTATTAAAATTAACCAACACGGCGAAAAAGTACAGTGAAATTTTCCGAGAAAAAGAAAAATATTGGTGTATGAGTTGCTTGAAAATAAACGAATGCAAACTACAATGTATGTAAATTTCTTACAAATAAATAAAAAAAAGTTATTACGTATTGTGAGGGTAAGACTTGTAATAACTGGATACAACATGAACAAAAGTGTATATGTATGTACATATATATGAAGCATAAAAATTTAGATATTGCGAAAGAAATGAACCGTTTTCTATGAATGATGGTTTGTGCACTTTGTTGTTATTAACAAAAAAATGTATAAAACAAGTGTGTATGTTTTTAAAGACTGTAGTACGTACGCAAAAAATATAATATGAAAAAAACGGAGCCCTAAATAGGAAAGAAAGAGAAAAAGCGATCGCTTTCAAGACAAATACCTTGTAGTTACCAGAGTTCATTTTCTACTGTTGGCTTAACACTCCTAAATAAAAATAATAAGTACAATGATTTATATATATATTTTATCAAAATGTAATTTTGCAATTTTAAACTAAGTATCATACTTATATGATTAAGTATGCTAGTAGTTAAAAAAAATTGAGAAATTTTGGGTATAAACCAAAATATGGTAACACGGTTGACGAACTACATTCAAAACATAAATTAAACCAATAGGAATTAAAATATTTTTATAAAAAAGATATTTTTTCCAATTAATGTTAAATGAATACTCCCGTATTCATAAAATTTTTTTGGATTTCTAGAAGGTATATTGATTGAACTTTGTATGGAAATTTTCTATTAAACCTCTTATTAAAAAAATAAAAATTTATGAATAAGGCACTAGGTCTTTTAGTTATTGAATAGTTTTTCAATACACCTTCTGTGTACCTATGATTGTCGCTCATATACAGTGTCAATCATTTCTGTTGCATGAATTAAATAATTATTTTTAATACAATCGAGACATACATTTGTTCCCATATACATATGTAAAATTTCGGCTTAACCCTAATCCAGTCAACATGTGTCTTTCGGACACATCTTTCACTTTGAAGTGTTCCAACTTCTTTAAATTGAAGTCATGGTTCTTGGTGCTTCTTGAATTCGTACTTTGAATTATTTTATTTCTTTAAAAAAAAAGTAGCTGATTTTTAATTTCTATTTATTTATGTAAAACCACAAATATACTTAATTCTGTCATAATGTGCCTATCAAGCACATACGGCAACATTATAAACCAACAAATTAAATTACGGGGAATTCCCATTCAATTTTTATCATTCAATGTAACCTTACACAGTTTATACAATTGTTGGCTAATTTTCAAAGACAAAGTTGTAAAGACGGAACTTTTTCCCACAATGTCTAAAATATATTTATATGTATAAATCGAAACAATTATTGAAGAGATTGATTTTGAAGAAACTATAAACCAAGATGAAGATTACGACAGTAAATTTTCGGAGGATTCGGCTTTTATTCTACAATATGAAACAAGTACTGCTTTGAAAGAAAAAAATGCAAATAAATTCCCAAATATAATATGTAATGAGTTTATATGTGCCTCTGCAGCACATTTTGGTTGGATTCGTTACAAAGTTTATTTGACTTGATTAGGGTTAAATCTATTTTACGGACGTTTCACCCAATCAAAAATAAACAGAAAATATAAAGTGAAAAAAGTTCCCGCAACGCATAGTTTTCAAGTTATGGATCTCCAAACTTTTCATATAGAAATGCGAATCTACATATCTTTCTATATACTTTTTTTATCTGGGACCAGCACTCAGGAGATGACTCCTACACATGCGAAGCATTGGTCTGGAACTATAGGAAAGGGATAGTAGAAGAAACGACGGGAGGTGAAGCTTAATTAATTATTTTACACCTCTGCTTTTGCACGTTCTTTGTTTAAACTCGTAGCAGTGCTGAAGCTTCGGTTTAGTAGCATATGCAGGGAGTAGTGTTGGAGTTTGCAACATATAATTAAGCTCTAAGCTTAAACAATTTAATATTTTTGTATAAAAAAGAAAAAAATTATCCTGACAAAGACTTCTACAGACAAATTACAGATGCGAATTGATATGCGTTATGCATACATATTTTTTTATACATATGTATATGCATATTTTTATACACGTAATTTTTTATGCATGCAGATTTTTCAAGACAAAACTAAAAGAATTAATGAACAGCTAAGATTATTCACCTTTATAAGCCAGCTATCTGAGAGATATTTCGTACTGGCAACAATCAAACACTAAAAAGTGTTGCCAGCACGAAATATTTCTCAGATTGAGTGTTGCCAGTACGAAATATTTCTCAGATTGGGTGTTGCCAGTACGAAATATTTCTCCGACTGAGTGCTGCCAGTATGAAATATTTTGGAGCCACCTGATTTATAAAGATGTTTAATCTTAGAGCAGATGTTTATTAATTATTTTAATTTTACTTCAACAGTTGATGAAGTTGGTCCCGTTGAGTTCAATGGAATAGAACTTAGAAGTGACTGCGAAGACCTAAAATTATCTTGAATTATTAATGGCATAAAAACTTTATAATAAAGCTTCTTCTATATAGTATAATAACCGATTTTAAAATTTCGAATAATCAACTTTGTAAGAAAGCCCCTAGTATGCACTCATTAATAATATTTAAATGTCAACTTGATGAATTAATTAAATTTTTCCTTTCTCAACTTCTGTTTCAGCGCCTGTTTGAAACCAAAAAGCAACCAAAGATCGAGTGAATTCTTAACCATTCGTATCCTGGTTATACTTATTTTATTAAGACTTTATTGAATGTAGTTTCTGAAGACTTAAAATTTGTGGATATAAAGAACGATTTTATTTGTTTCATTATTCACATTATTGCTTGGCGTAACAAAAAGACAAAAACAGACATACGTTTCGAAGAAGACATCTCGAAACGGCTTTTTAATGATGTCGTCGGATCAACAGTTTTTTTTGAAATGGAACGATTTCCAAACGAATATGGTAACATCGTTTCGGCACTTAAGAGACGAAAAAAGTTTCACAGATGTAAATATTAATAATCTAACCATACAATTAAAAAATATTTAAAATTATTGTTATATTATAGGTTACACTGGCTTGTGAAGGGCAAACATGTAAAGCACACAAAATGGTCTTATCAGCTTGTAGTCCGTACTTTAAAGCATTGCTTGAGGTAATATAATAATAATAATTGTAATTGTATGTTTAACAGGAAGAAGAAATTAACTAGAAAAAAATTTTACTTAAACACTTGACATTTTGAGGGAAAATTGTGGAAACATATAGTATAAAGTTTGTTTAAAAATTATCACAAACTTCGTTTTATGCATGTGCAATATGAATATGACGTAAGAAAATTTAAACTATCATATACAGCCAAGTTATACATACATATACATATTGTACACATATACTTTTTTTTTTTTTTTTTTTTTATATCTAGGACCAGCACTCAGGAGATAACTCCTACACATGCGAAGCATTGTGCTGAAACTATAGGAAAGGGATAGTAAGAGAAACGACAGGAGGTGAAGCTGAATTAATTATTATTTTTGCAGCTCTGCTTTCGCACGTTCTTTGTTTATACAGCAGCGCTGAAGCTTCGGTTCAGTACCCATTTTTATTATTATTTTACTTCGCCGGTGGTACATAATACCGACGAAGGAGGGCGTTCAGATGTGATTGTGGATTGCTATCAGCTGAAGCCGGTATTGTTCAGTGACCAGTGACTATGCCTTCGCCACTGAAACCTTCCGACAACAACTGACACACAAAGACACACTAATGCACATCAGAAAAATGCGAGATGTTTATTTTTATTTTAAAATTTTTAGTCTGAAACTGGGGTTGAACCCAGGTCTGTTTTTGGATTCGTAGTCAACGTGCAGACTACCATCCATCGTGCCATCGCCACCCTCCTTGAATTGAACAGAGCAAAAATTCGAATACTTCACCCATTGAAAAAGTTTCGGTAAAAGTATATATATATATATCATGTTTTCTTTTTTTTAATATATGTATGTATGCATATATAATTGACTTACAATAAAAAATTCCATTAATGAAATTAAGGTTAATTGAAAAACTTTGCGTCGGATCAGGTGTATACCGTATCACCTGCCTCTGCGAATTAGCTATAGAGTTGCAATGAGAACGTCTTCGACACTGTTTTTTATGGGATTGCGATTTACTCTTGTACATCTACTGGAAATGTGGAGAAATTGTGCCGATGCTTTCATAGGGTAGTTTGTTATACAAGGTGGTCCAAAAGAAATCATCCTATTGGAAGATGCTCTTATTTTAGCAAATGGCGGCCAATGTCAAATCTGTTTTGACATTTCTGAACTAGACAGATGTAGAATACAAGTGAACAAGCCATGGAGCGATACACTCCCCAAGAACGCGGAATAATCGTGTCTATTTTTTTGCGTAACAATTCGTCTGTGGTGTTGGCGCAGCGCGAATTCCGTCGCCGATTCCCCGGTTGTCCGACACCGACTGCGCAAACACTGCGCCATTTCGCCACCAACCTTGAAGAGTATGGAACCACACGAGACGCTGCCAAGAGTGGCCGTCTCCGGAGCGCCCGTTTTCGAGAACGCCGCTGGTCAAACGAAAACAGTAGACGGTGCGCGCTATAGGGCCATGTTAACCGAGTTTTTTCTGTCGCAATTGAACGAATTAGAACTGGAGGACACGTGGTTCCAAGAGGATGGAGCAACGACACACACTGCGCGAGCCACAACCGATATTCTGAACCGATACGTGAACAAGCCCGAAACCCTGGAAGCCCTCAAGGACAACATTCGACACGAGTGCGAGAATCTGTCGCCCGAAGTTCTCGCCGAAGTGATGAAAAATGCCATAAAACGAGCCCGTATAGCAATCAATTGTGACGGCGCCCATTTGGCCGATATCATCTTCTCGAGTTGACCAATAAAATTCTAAGGTTCAGATAAACATAATCAAAAAACAGAATCGAAGTTTTTCATTTAGAAAAAAAAGAGAGCCAAACAACATCGGATGACTTCTTTTGGCCCACCTTGTATTTATGGCATTCATGTTAGAGACGTGTATTGTGATGCAAATTTGAACAATATGTGCAGTTACGGCAGATTCTATTTTTGTTCAAGGCAATGTGGGCTGCTGGCCCAATATATTTCTGTAGATATAGCCAGGTTGTGGAATATAATGATTTCTTAACCGAATAGAAAATTCTATTACTCCTTATCAGTATAAGTAGTATAAAAACATATTGTTAGGTAATTTGTAAGTAATTAAAATCAAATATTTAGCTATTAGAAACACATAAATGTATTCAGCCGTGATATGCTATGTGAGGTCAGTTTGCGCAAATGGTTTAGCGATACCGAAAGTTAATATGTACTCATAACTAAATAATATGTAAGTCAGCATTTATTTTCATTGAAGTATAATTATACAATACGTTGAAAAATTTTAAAAATATTGTGGTATGGCCAATTATGCTTTAAAAGGCTCTTCGAAATGAATTAAATAAAAAATAAATAATTTACTTTGACTACCTGATAGTATTTGCCTAATGCGGAAAAATTAAAAACTCCATAAAATTTATTAAATTTTCAGTTTTAATGTAAGATGATATATAATCGTATTGCTTTCAATTTTCCAAAATATGCATGTTTTCCTCAAATTTATTAAAATGTGTTTATTTTTACAAATGTTTTGATTTTTAATTTATTCGTTCGCATTAGTTAATTTATTTTATATAAATATTTTACACAGGAAAATCCATCCAAACATCCTATCATTATACTCAAAGATGTTTCCTATATACATCTACAAGCTATTTTAGAATTTATGTATGCTGGAGAAGTGAATGTGTCACAAGAACAGTTACCTGCATTCCTTAAGACAGCCGATCGTTTAAAAGTGAAAGGACTAGCAGAAACACCCAGTTCAATAAAAAGGGAAGGTTGATGGTGTTAAACATATAAAAATGTATACTTTCCTCAAAATTTAAAAACAACAATATGCAGCAGCCACATACATACATACATACAACCAGTTTTAGTTCACTTGTTTGCAATGAATACATGTTACCATTACTTATTTGCTATATATCTTTTTTCATGCATAAGATTCATTTACCAACATAAATAAGTTTTAATTTAAAATCTTTAAGATTTGTTAGTCTTTTCGTTTACCTGCTAATTTTTTACTTCTTAACAAAATATTAGACGAAACTAATTCTAGCAGGTAAAGAAATAGACTAATAATTGGCTATAAAGTAATTAACTTTCAATAGCTACGTACATGCAATGCAAACAATAATACACATATACCTAATTTATAAAAAAAGACGTGAAACTGAAAATGTTGCATTAAAATAAACTATATAAAGAAAACTTTTTATAATTAAACATTCGATAACCAATATGTTAGGATTATTACAGAAATTGAAGAAACTCAAATCCATTGCATTCAGTCTTAAGTTTGTCTTTTCAAGTCTATGAAATACATATTTCGTTCATTCTTGTATAATTTACTATTTAATTTGATACTTCCATAAAAATATAATTATATCTTTCTAAATTCACAATTCAATACTTTCTTCATTTTCTATTTTATTTTCAGTTTTTTTAATATTCTGTGTTTAAATTAATGTTAATTTTACATATATATTTCATGTTCTTCAAAATTTATTTATAAAATTTTTTAAAATAAAAAAAAAACAATAATTGAATATTATCATTTATATAATTTAAATCATAATAATTAATTTTAACTATTATATAATATAATTAAAATGTGAAAAATTTAAATAATAATGGAAGAAACGTAAAATATAAAATGAATCGTAAGAAAAGTCAAAAGTCAAAGAGATTGCATTGATTTTTATGCTCAATAAATAACACGTATATTTGAGGAATCTCTTTTTTTTTTCTAAATTTTCAAATGTTACAATAGTTTATGACGAAAATCAGCCAGTCATGTAAGTACAACATTTTATTGCAAATATATTAACAATTACTTGTAATGTTTTCTTTTCAACCAAAAGTACATAAAATCGTCATTAAATAAATTAGTTTTAAACTTTTCATTACTCGAATTCATATTATGATGAGTTCAATACATAAAATTATCTTTATTTTCAAATATCAACTGTAACATGAATCATAAGATAAATTTAAGTGTTGACACTTGCCAGTTAAAAAACATTTTTGACGGTCTCGTTGTATTGATATTCGATTATTAAAAAAATAACCGGTTCAAAAATTTACCAATCCCCCTTACTAACATTTTTCATACAATGAAGGACATGCGCAAGTAGGACTCAACAATAACAACCCGACTAAAATGTCACAATTGTTGAAAAGTTACATATGTACATAAATCCATACATACATATACATATTTATATAAAACAGGACACAAAAATGCTTTTATAAATGTCTGAACGATTTTCTTTAATTGAAAATATATTGTATTAAAAGGACCAATTAAAACGAGTTTATACGATTAAATACAGTGAGTTTCCTTTTTAATACGCTGCAACATCTTTGTAATAAAAACGTTTAAGTGAATAATATAAAAATGGATAGAGAAGGTCACGGACCAGAATTTGGTAAGCCTGCTTAGAAAATTGGCATTTTTAAATAATAAAAAGTTCGGTTTTAAGTATGGATATCATCCTACCTACCACATAAGCAATTTCAACTAAATAAACAAAATTACTTAATACATAGCTAAATATTTATGTACATACGTATGTATACTGCTACATACATATGTACAATATTTAAAATTTTAGATGATCGATTGATAAAATTAGTAAAGGAAAATGCTGCCATATATGATGTCAGTCATCCACATTACCGTAGGACACCAGTTCGTATTGCAATATGGGATAATATTGCTAAGCAATTGGGAGCACCATGTAAGTACAACTAAATTAAAATTTTATGTTGAAAAAATTGTGTAAATTTCATATGTACATACATGTGTGTGTCGATATGTACTTCTGCTGTTGTGCGTATGCCGTACGCCAATTTTTAAGGGTCGATTAAACATCCATATGTATGTATCATTTGCTTCTATATCCATATCAACATATACTTATATATATGAAGTTAATATACATAAGTGAATAAATCTATATAATTTAGCTCGTTTTTTGCAAACAAAATGGAAGAATATACGATACAATTACCTACAGGAACAAAAGTGTCTCGAAACTGGCACCACAAATGCTAATATAAGGAAGAGAAAGTTCACCGAAGATTTATCATTTTTAAAGTATACAGCATATCGTAGAGATGGTATAACTCCAACAAAATCGAACTGCAATGGGTCGTGAGTAAAAGAAAATAAAACAATCAATAAAGTGCTAATATATCTTCTTTTTTAGTGATGATAGCAATAGCTATTTGAATGCAGACAATTTGCAATCATTAAGTAATACATACGAAGTTATAGAACTGGATCACAGTGAAGATGAACCTGATGAATTTTTTCCCGACGTTTCTGCATTTTTGGCTCCAATGAACGGCTTAGCACAGAACAGCCCAGCAGACAAGTACGAGCATCCAGACACTCACAAAGATGGTTATGGAATAAACAAAAATAATACAAACGAAGATTCTTTAATACAAAATCTGCAGAAGTCGGTCGAAATTTTAAAACATGCAATTTCTCCGCCGAATTCTCCCTATTCAAACCGATCCTCACCACTTCTTACACCTCTCTCAACGATAACGAAAAATGGTAATGAAGAAAAATGTCTAAATAACACAAGTAAATACTCTGAGGTAACAATACAACCACTGGCTCCTGCATCAGCTTTCAAACGTCAATTAAATTTATACCCCAATGATCATCCAATGTCAAACAGTGGAAAACGTGAAGCAACTATGACATCAACACACATTAGCAGTGATCCCATTGAATTGTACTGTCTTTCTTTAGCAGATTGTTTTCGAGCTATGTCACGTTCAGAAAGAGAAAGGGTAAAATACGAATTTGCAAAAATTCTCAAAGATGCCCATTATAAAGATCAATTATAAACTTCAGCCTTAAACTTCTAGATCAGTATTTTTTTACGCCATATTACAAACAAAAAATATAAACGCATTTTAACAAGCATTAGTTATAATAATGTGCGAATAATCTGTTGTTTATTTTCTGCAAAATTTAGAAAAATTAAATAGATGAAATCGAATAACAAAATCCTTGTTGTATAAAATAATTTTGGCAATGGCTACATAGTTTTTTCCGTCTTATTTTAGTTATTCTCAAAGATTTTTTGTGAGTTTTTATATAAACATGTGCAATTTTTTAGCTTTTTCAAATCTTGCAATTTATTATTTCTTTATTATATTGTGATGAAACTATTCTTTCATTTATTTCACGTTAGTCAAAATTAATTACGATTATTTATATATATTTGTTATATAGTTTAGATAGTCTACATTCACATTTCATTTGGTGGTAATACAAAAATCTTTAGTAGACCTGTTGCCGTCGTCCACAACAGGTTAATGAAACATATGTATGTACACATTTATTTAATGTGATTACTGTACGTATGTACCATGTTACCTAGATGCAGACACATGTAGAGTATATGCAATTTTGTACATGGTAGATACGTACAGTAATAACGTTAAATCTTATATACATATATATATAACTGAATTCTGTCATTTATTATTGAACTACTGCTACTGCTATTTTCACTGTAATTAGACATACTTTCGTTTTTTTATATTCGTGGCAAAACAGTAATAAAATTTTAAAGCAAAGTTTTCGCACACTAAATTTGCTTTTAAAATTATAGTTTTTGTCTGCCAACAATAAGACCTTTAACCAAATTCTTGAAAAAAGCTAAGAAATTTCACATAATTATACAAGAACTCCCAAAAAATCTTTGAAAATTACGAAATATAGAAACAAAACAAACCAAATAGCTTCTTTAAAAATATTCTTTATACAATAATTTGCTAGAATTTGGTTAAAGGCCTACTGAAGATTTTGGTATTGGTTGGCACCAAATGAAATGTGCATATAAACCAACTAAACCATATACATAACAAATATAGATAAATAATCGTAATTAATTTTGACAAAATCAAACGAAGAATTTTGCATGTGAAAATTTCTCACTCTACCTGCCTACCAAATTTCCCAGAAGTACTTTTAGAAACATCGGAGATGCAATGCAGCGCAATATATTATTTAAACTTGTTTTCCATAGCATACTTCACAGGGCAAAGAGCAAAATGTTCAATTGTAAAATTGACGCATGTGTCTCAAGTCTCTCGCACTTGGCATCCCAGCAGTCCGGTTACTCATTACAAATTGAAAGCCATCCGATTGTATAATATTATGTCAATAGGGAAAATAAAACGAAAATAGTTAAGCCCTTACTACTCGCATCTGATTCGAATTTGTCTTTTTCCCATCCAATTGTAAAGTTAAATGTTTATTAGAAATAAAGATCAAAGCAAACACAAATAAAAATTTTGCATCGCATTACCATCTGATTTGGATGGCTTTGTAATGTATCATTATTGTCATTTCGTTTTAATTATGAATTTTGTTCTTTTTTCTGAAGTAATTTTTCCGTTATTCTTTCTTTTTCATTTTTATTATTATTCCAAAGTAAAATTTGTATCAAGTTCATAAGTGTTTTTAAAAGTGAAGTGTTGGCGGCATTTTTTGTGGTAAATATAGTTATAAATTATTAAATAAAAATAATTAAAAAGGTAAGTGACTGTTTTATTTTTATTTATGTGCTAATTTATATACATATGTATGTATGTTTTGTATTTTTATTTGTTGTAAAGAATAAAATGAGTGGATTTAGTAAAAGAAATTTAAGAAGACTAAAGAAAATAGAAAGTGAACGTTTGAAACAAAATTCCGAATTTACATCGATGGAAAATGCTGAGCACAATCTTTATCAATTATTTTCTTTAACTTTTATAATTAATTAATTATTTTTTATTTCTCATATTATAAAAATTAATTTAATATATGTATATTAATGATATATATAACAATAAAAAATTTAAATATTGAAAAAAATGAAGTCCTAATTTAATTATGCAATAGTTAAAATTCATTCCAAGATCAATGGCATTCACATACATACATCTTATTGCACTCCGAATTCACCATAATAGTTGGACCCATCCAACATTCGCTTACAATGTATATTGTGTTGGATAAATCTTAAAGCCTAGGCCATCGCTGTGTAAATGTAAATACAAATTGTATACAGACATTGGATGGGTCTTGCTTACATTGTCATTGGTCTCAAATCGAAGATGTATGTAGGAAAAAGTTCACTGGGATACGACACAGCGCTTGCATGTTGCACAAAGACTTAAGACACAAACTCAGAATTTAGAGAATTTTGGAATTTTTATATTTTGTGCGTTTTTCTCGGAAATTTGTGGGTGGATTTGGCTGGAAACACCTAATTACCACAATTCCACCCGGGAAATCCGAAAATCACCATTAAAATTCGAAAAAAAGACTTTTTCAAAATAGTAGAGAGACTGTCTTAAGTCTTTTGATAATTGCTAAAAGTAGATACAAAGAGAAGACTTAAGACAGAAACATTAAAATTATTTATTTCTCGTAGAAATAAGCGTCGAAATAAAATTTTATGCTCATATTCGGTTTAAGCGGATGGAAATTATACCAGTATAATGTCTTCAGCTTAATTGCTTTTATGTTTTTCCAAATATAAGCATTTTTTACGATGAGTATTGTTTCCGTGTATTATTGTTCATAAGAAAAATCAATTAGAGCATGTATGTACACATAAAGAGAATCAGATATAAGTTTTTCTACTAAGAAAGAATTTAAAATAAATTTTTTAATCCTTACTTTTTTAACTTTATTTCTTTTAATAAAAATTTATATATTATCTTTTAAGCTTAAAGGTTTGCTTTTATTTTTCTATTTCGATATTTCGTTAACCATCGGTTAACATCTTCAGGAAATTTTTATTATTTTTTATAAATTTTTTTCTTTTTGAAATTAATATTAATATTAATTAATTTAATAGATAATATATAAATTGTTAATTTAAAATAAAACTAAAAGGAAAATCGTCGCCATTATTGGATGTAAAAAACTAAATAATGGTCGAGGAAAATTCTTCGCGAGAAGCCCTCCAAATATAATTTCATTTCAGTATGTTCAAAGCCTTTCGAGATATTTATAATTTTTAAGCGGCTAAATTGCATTATTTGCGTTAAGTTGTAGCTCATATACATACATAAGTACGTATCTCCGCAATAGTTTGTTATATTTTTATGAATTTTTTTTATTTGAAAGGACAAAATCCCAGCTTTACTACGAATCTAATTTTAGACAATAAAAACTACATCAAACAACCAAAAAACAATTCATTTATTTTTGTACCTCTTTTTAAACTACAGAAAGGGCTTGGTTTCGACGTTTATTTTCAATTCTTTTCCATCACTGGTAGCAGTGGACTTATTTTTGTTTGTTAGTTAAAATTTTTCAATTCGAAAGTCGCTACACTTCCATCATCAGCGTTCTGCGTGTTTTGTCCACCGTGTGTGGTTGTCAGTAGATGTAAATATTAGCTTTATATATTTTCTATAAATATATAAATATATTTTCTATAAATAGAATACGAAACTTTTCCCCGTTAATTTGTTTCTCTTGTTACTGAAGCTCTAAATTTACCATCTCTAACTTACAATAGTTGTTGGCGTTACTTAATTCTTTGTTTCCATTATTAACTGCGTACACATGTTTGGTTTTTGATTTTTTGTTTTTACTTGACCAAGCTTTTATGGCTTGAAACTTCAAGTATTTTGTATAATGAATTATATTGCTACAAGCCTATAGCCGTTTTTGAATATAAATTGTTAGATACACACAAATGTATGCAGTGCCATAATTCCAAACGTTTTTTATGCGTTTTTGTTTGTTTCGGTAGTGAAAAATACATTTATATTCTATATTAAATTTGTAGTACTAGTTTTAATTTTGTAACAAAACTAAGATGTGTTACTATGCTAAAATGTGGCGCTTACAAAATGCCAAACATAAATCCATACATATGCAGATACTCACACAGATAGACAACATATACTTTTGTATAAATATTTTCAGCACTCATTCTATTTCTAACATTGGGAAAATTTAACATGTATTTCCATGAGAGCTTCTTGAGCCGCAGTCTCTAACATAATGGTCGACCTTCATTTCTATTTTCCACTTTACAAAGTGGAATTTTAAATAGTTTCCAGGAATATTTAGTTTCTGTACGAGCGCAATGTAAATAAATGTTCTTTTCAAACATTGCAAAAGTACGCAATAAGTTTAATAAACATGAAAATGGATTCATGCCGCAAAACGAATTATGTGAACATTTGTATAAATTGTATAAATTCATTACAAGAGGCTGCGGATAGCATTTATCTTCTAGTAACGGTTTCACAATAAACTTTCTTCCAACTTAAAATAATTGATTTCCTTAAATACGAGATATAATTTTTCCTCTGAAAAATAACTTCCTAAGCCTTCTTTGGATAGTGATGGAAATTTCCATTATACTATAATATTTATTGTGTAATAGAATGCAGTTGCAGTTACCAGGGTGCGCCTGTAGTCTAGTGAGTAGTGCGCTAGTTTTTCAGTTGGGGGTTCGGTTTTTTGATTTTGATTTATTGGTTTGATTGATTTAACTATGCGAACTCGTATGGACGTACTAAACTATTTTACGGCGATCTTCCTCTATAATGTACTAAAGATCTTTGTTTTAAAAACTTTTTATGGCTGTTGGCTGAGTAGTTAGCGTGTTGACTCTTCAACAAGAAGATCAGCTGTTCAAATCCCCGTCAGACGAAAAATTTTGCGCATTTGCCTAAACTAACAGCGACCGTATTCGTTGGTATTTGCGCAATAAACGAAATGGCTCTCCTTTAGCATAAAAATTAAGTACTCAACATCAGATCAAAGGCCCAGCAACAGTGCTTTACAAGTTCTCAAAAACCCGTAATTGCAGAGTTGTATAAGAATTAAGCTCGATATATCGTTGTTATCACTTCAACCGCAGCCTTTTTTCTATGCTCTGGTCCAGAAAAAAAATACTAATAAAAGCATCGTTTTCTTTCAAAGGTTTAATGGTTTTTACATATTTTTATCTATAACTGTACATAAAACCGTGCATTGCGTGGATGGTTGTATTTCTCAAACCGAGTTAGGGTGAATTCATGGTGTAGAAGTGGCGTGTCGTATGAAACTGATTCGCTAGTTATGCAGGGCTTACCTGTGGACTAGTTTTTTGTGTTGCGAATTGCTGTTGTTGGCTGAGAATAACATACATTTCCAATTTTTCAATTATGCAACTTTGCTGAATGATACAACGGTTTTTATTCTTGTATTTGGAGTCTTTCCATTTTCATTTCCATTTCCATTTATTTAATTTTTTAAACAACACAGGAGCCGGGAATCAAAACCGCAGTAACTACCAATTTAGTTCCTGTTTCTTTAAATGTGAACGGAAATTTCTTTCGAATAATTAATTAATTATTCTTCGCATTATTTAGCTGATCAGGCATTAATAATTTATGACAAATAATCGAAAAAATTTAAGGAAATTTTAAAATGATCCTCTAATAATTTAAATACAAATTCAATATCCTCTACAACGACAATTAGTACTTGTAATTACGTACATAGTAGTTCTGTTTAATTGCTGTCAGCTTGCGAGTCTAACTGCAATATTAAGATTTCCTCATCATTTTTTTTTGTTTTGTTTTTGGGAACTACGTACTCGTATGTGTAAATGCAAGGTGTTGAAATCAAAAAGTTAAAAGAACTTGTTCTTCTATTCCGTGCTGCTCCTTTCTGAATAACCAATCACATATGTATGTATGTGTGTGTACACATGGATAGATAGTAACAAATAGATTTTTTTCTTACGCGCATCCTGTTGAAAAGCACACAGACAGCAAGACAGACTATCTGAATCTAACTTAACAAGTATAGCTATTTAAAAAGTTAAGGTAATGCAAAAGTTATGCCAATATCCCATTATAATTTGCATCTATACTTTTGAACTAAATTAACTCACTTACCCAGATGCTTAACAGAATGCACAAATGTATGTATGTGTAGAGTCACATGCAGTATGTGTCACGATGTGTTTTGAAACCAAAAAAATAAGGGGGTACAGCTCCTACAGAAAGAATACTGTGCAAACTATTTTCACCTCTTTCACGATTCAATGGCAAGAATAGTTTCTGTTCTTTTAATAATTGATTCGGGATTTGATCGACTTGACTTAAGACAAATAATATAGTTACACCCTCCTAATATACAATTATACGATTACAAATCGAAAGAAGTTGCAGTCCTTTCCGACTGCCAATATTTAGAAAACGTGTAAATATATGTAAGTGCTTCTACCACATGTGTTACACAAATTCACACACACTCATACGTATGTACATACATATGTATGTATATAGGAAAAATGATAATTATTTGAATGGTGTAATTAAAAGTTAAGACGACATAAAATTTTAATTAAAAGCAATTAAAACTAAACAAACAAAATAATGTTGACTCTTGCAACAGAATATTTCAGAAATTTCAACGGCAGAGTAAAGCATTTTTTTTTAAATACTTTTAGGTGATAAAATGTGCAATTCTGCCTTTGCACTTGTAAAACTTTTAAATTATTCTCTTTTCAATTTTTGTTATTAGTATTTTCCTTGTTTGATTTCTTAAGCGACAATGGTTTGGCAAAAGAAGTCAAAATGTTACAATTTCTTTTAAAATCCACCGAAAATTGCAAATTTTGGTTTTTGAATACATATGGATGGATGTATATGTATGTATGTATGTATGTATGTGCAATGTACATACATACATATGTATAGTGTAAGAAAGTTTTGATTTCAAAGTTGTTAAGTAAATAATAATTTTATTTCATAAAATATACACACCATTCAATATTGCTGCCATTATTGCTCTCGTTGTGCAGCCTGCTGCAACAACAACATAAATGTGCGGATGTGTTGAGAAATATGACAGCCTAAGGCTTACAGCAATAATAGTTTTGTGCTTGTACTTATTATATTTGTGTACAGCAAAGTGAAACTTTAAATACATACATACATCCATACATATAATAACAATGTAAAACAGTTTGCTTAATAGTTTTGCCATGAAATTTTTTACTATTTACTTTAGAACAAAAAAAGAAAAATTTTTTTTTAATAAACTAACACGAAACTTAAAACCCCAAAAGAAAAATTTTTTTTTGCTACATTTAATCTTAGACTTTCTTAAAGAAAGAAACGAAACTTTCCTTATCTTTCTTTTTTGGTTATCTTGGCTTCAAGAAATATGATTAATATTAACATAAATTCTGATAGCAATGAATGGCAAATGGAAAAGTTTCCATACATCAATTAGGGTTTTAAAAATTCAAAACTCGTACTGTTTTGCCCCCAATTGGAAAAATTCAAGATCTAAGGAACAGGTATTTTACAGTTTGCACTTGCGAAATGAACTGTGAATTCTGTTCGGTCAATATATAAAAATTAACTCTTTACAAATGTTATAGTTCGCTAAACGCTACAAATATAAAATAGATATATAAATAAATATAAAGGCCTCCTTTGCGAAATGTTACTCAGAACTCTTAAGTATTTCATTTACATTACATTTATTCCGTTCATGGAACATTCACATATTATGGTTACATGCATATGTACTTATAAAAAGGGAATACCGTATATGTACATACATACGCATGTATTAGATACCATATACATAAATGTGTACATATACATATATGTAAATGCTACATTAGCAGAAAACAGTATTTGTTGCAAACCTTGCAGATGTAGCAAACTGATTTTTCCAACACTTACGCAGATTTGCAACACAAAACAACCATTGTGGAAATGTTTGCAATGCAAAACAGCTTTGTTTTTTGTTTTCTTTATAGAAAAAAAAACTACTAAAGACGCACCCGTGCAAAATTTCACGGCAGAAGCATCGTCGCTAGAACTGTTTTCTGACGCTCACATTCCAGCTGAGATTGCAGCAGAGTGCTCAAAGAAATAATTAAAGAATTGATTTTAATAATGGGTCCATTAACATAAAAAAATATATATACATATAATATACAAAGTATACGAAAAAACTGAGCGTTTTCTTAATGAAAAGGTTTTAGAGGAAGCGTTGTTATTCATATGTTGTTGGTGGCGTAATTTTCATGCTGATTTGGCGTTGTTTTGCCAAAGCTACGGCACACATCTCTGTAAAATAAACAAAACAACAGAACATACCAAATAAGTAGATATGAATTCAGAAGAGGCAAACAAATTATAAATCCTTCAAAATGAATTATTCCAAATATTAATGCCATCTTTCTATGCAATTCACAACAAACCTTGTTGTCGACTCAATAATTGAAAAGTCAGCTGTTTGCTGAGCACTTAAAAAAGGCATTCACACTTTGTAGCTGAAAATTGTGGCTTATTTGCTAAAATTGCAGAGTGAATTTTTCCCTTGACTTTACAATATTAAAAATAGAAAGCGATGTACAAGTGTGTATATTTGAGTTGTGCAATATTTCTTTTTATAATATTCATTTCTCCTTTTTTATATTCCAATTCATGTATTATTTTAATTTTTTTCTACTTCGTTCCCTTCAAATGTAAAATGTGTGTGTGTGTGGGATGGTAAATGGATGTGTATTCTCGTAATAAAATTTATTCGAAAATTTATATGATGATAAAGTTTTCTAAGAATAATTTGCATAAAATATAATAGTTTTTAAGCAAAAATTAAAAAAAAAAATAGAATTACTTCTTTTATTAGTTTAGCAAATGGAATAAAGGCAAAATAAATTAACATTTTAGCTGAGCATGTATATTTTCTAGATTTTTTTTTATAGAAATAAATCATATATAATTTTAAAATACTGTTCAAAATAATACTGTATATGCGATGGCAAGTAGTTTGAATAATAAAACGATCTTGAGTGTTTTGTATAGTGAGCAGCTAATTCTTGTAAAGGGTTCTCCAGTGGAGGACAATAATTTCGTTTTATTATGCAAAACCATGCATTGCATACTCGGCATGAATTATGATACAATACTGTGTAAATCGCCATTGCACTTTCACACCCTCTGTGTGGCAGAGATAGAAAAGATACCATTTCCAATAACGCTCCCGGATAGAACAGGCTGAATTTGAATTTAAGAGCATTGCAATTTTCAAGCACACCGGAAGAGCAAGCAAACCGATTCGAAAAATGCCATCAGCTGACTTTTCATATGTTTGCCTAATGAAATTTTTTAAATAAAACAAAGAGAATATCTGCACGGAAATTTCGGAACATCAAAACATACGCAATAATCTTGTTAAATTTAATGTTGTAAAATCGCTTTTTAAAAAAAATTCATCGTAACTTATTTAGGACGGATTAAGGAAGCCACGGACACATATTTCATTATTGGATAATAGCGCGACTTGAACACGAACTGCAATTATTCTTATTACCCTGTAACTATCGTGTGTGATGCGTTCTCCTTCGAGGAGGGTCCGTAAAAGTGATTAGAAACTACAAAAATGTGTTCTGTGCAAAGAATTGTGTGATTTTAAAAAGTTCATCAATCTGTCTAACGTTTTCAAATCACTTGTTATTTTTGCGACTATTGTATGGCGAACTTTATAATAAAATATTTAAATAAATTACTTAAGATGTTCTTTGTTAAATTGCTTGAACAATTAGTTGTTTTATTAAAAAAACACTTAAAAATTTAAAAAAAATCAGGGAGAGAGAGAGAGAGAGATTCAATATTCCAAAGAAGAAAGCCAACACTAGAAAATATCGGAGATCGAAATCAAGCATTTAATACTTTTGCACTTGATTTGCTTCAAATCATATGCTTTTTAAATTATTAATTTTTATTTTTAATTTTTTTTTAATATTTTTTAATTAAATTTTTTAATATTTATTACGTTCTGATTTGTACGTTTTGTGGCAGCAATTATTTCATTTTTGAAGTGAATGTCTTTTGTTACCTCGCTCGTTCCCACACGTTATCGAATAATTTAATTCACATTTGCTTGATCGAGGTTTATCATCAGGTTTTCTCATGTTTTAATGGACAAAAAAAGTTTTATACAAAATAAAGTTACGAAAAAGGATGTCAAGCAATATAAAATAACTAGCGTGGAATTTAGAATTGCATTGGAAAAGATTTATCAATATTTTTATAGATTTTTATATATCATTAAAGCGTTTAAAAAAAACTGTTTTACACAGAAATATCCGAATAATTTACCATCCCATTAATAAAAAAATAAAAAGCTTTTCTTTTTCCACACATTCAAATAAATATTTTGTAGCAGAGACTATAAATTCACCCGAATAAAAACAAGTTTTAGGGTTTATTGTTTTTGATTTTAGTTGATGTTTCGAACGTTATCAGAACTGGCAAAATTGTGTACACAAGTGTTTCCCCCCCTTTTTTTATTGTTATTATTTTTGATTTTTTTTTTGTTAAACAGGATGTTTCTGAATGTGTGTATGTGTGAAACAGACAGCATTCGTTTATAAATGTGAAATTTTATTAAATATTATTTGTTGTTTAACAACAAAGAAGAACATGAGGAAATCTTAAAAAGTAGAAATGAAAATAACTTTCACACAATAAAACGTAATATCGTTTACAGCATTTGCTATCATATTTTAATTCGAATGAGAAAAAAAGGATATGAATGTGTGCCGCAGTATGGAAGTCTATTAGAAGTGTCACCAATTGTGTGTTAGACTTGTGTATGGCTTTGTGAAAGACTGATTGACTGGGAGCAAGCCGTCAAATTCAAGTCAGCTGATAAAAGAAAACAATACACATGTATACGTTGATCACAACAATACGTAAATATATCCATATGGATTCCCACCGGCAATTCATAACAGATGAACTTACTAGCCCAGCTGGCCGACTACTTATCACTGTTTGATGTCAAATTGTATGAATTATTTTGGCAACGTTCAATGATTTTTGGTGATTTTTGTTTAGAAGTAACAACAATATTTTTCGTGTATTTTAAAATAATAGAATATTATGACATGAGAATATAGTTTGTGAATCGCCCATATGAAACATATTTTTGCTGTTGATGTTGACACCCTTAACTATACACAGCACATCTGGTACACCCTAATAAAACATATATTTTTCTACGGGTTGCGTTGCGGCACATTCCTCTAGTATTTTTTATTGATTTAATTTTTTTTGCCTTTTTTTTATAACCCTTCTGAAAATGACGGGAACATTTGCAATTTTTCACGAAACTTCTAACAAAACGGATGGAAACGGTTGTGAGTAAAAATTTAGGTGACATTTGTTAAAGAATATTTTAAAGTGAACTTTAATTTTTGCAGTCAAAAGAGCCACATAATTAAATTAATTTTTCTTCCATATTTACAGCCATACTTCTGGCGCAAAAACTTACTGAGTAAATTAAATGTAATAGAAAATATTAACATTAAACATATGGGGAATTCACAATGTAGTATGTTTTATAGTAACCTGGTAAATATGACTGGTGTTAGCAAACCCCTCCCTTTACTCTTTTATTACAAATTTATAATAGCCGATGCAAAAAAGAAAACCATTAAAAAACACATTTCGTTTCAAAATGACAAGTAAAGTACGCAAAGAAACGAAACAGTTTGTGTGAAAAGTACATCTTCTTTGCTGGTGATACGTTACGAAAGAACCATAAACACCGTACAAAAAGCCTTATAATTTTCGGAATTTTTTTTGTTTAAAGCACAACAACAATTTGTTTTAATCTAATATAAAACGGTTAGACATTACGTCTATACCATTTGAAGGCGAACCGTGAGTTTGCTCTCTTTTATTTTATTTTACATAAAATTTTGGATGTCGGAAGGTGAAATCACCAGACTTTGTGAGAGAAAAATCTAATGAGATTTGATGTGACTGTCAAAAAATCTAAAGTAGTATTGCATTTTGCTTCCACACCATCACACTTCAAATAAAATGAAGAGTATAAGTATATATGTATATAAGTAGAAAGAAGAAATCCGCTTCAGCAGTAAATGTTTTTTTTTTTGTAATTTAGTTATTTTTTTATTTGCTTTTGTAATATTACAACCCTGATGAAATGAAAAATCGTATTGTTTAGAAAAAATTCTAAAAACGGTGAAGTCTTATCGGATGTCAAATGAATACCCTATTATTTGTCATTTTCATAACACATTGGATTCATACTATCACACTTTTTGTACACTAGAGGTACCAGCTCTTCATTTTTAGTCTGCCCAACATTATTTGTTTGTCCTCCAGTCGCTTCATCAATATGCAACATTTTTAATGAATGTTGTAATTATGAAGTTGACTTGCCGCTGAAAATGAATACTGATGGGAGGCTGTACGCATAAATATATGTATGTGCATGTATGTATGTGTGTTCAGTAGCTGCGGTAGTTGTGTTGCGGATAAATGTTTAAATAACTTTATAAATGCTTTCTGCTTTCATTTTATTCATTTATTCGTACGAACAGTCTGTCCATGTGTTTGTTTGGTCATTCATTTGTCTGTCAGTCTGGACCATACACACATCATCAATTTTTGGTTTTTGATCACACCAACTTTAAGTTCTCATATATTGTGATGGAACACACACACACTTATGCTCGTATGCATACGTGTATACAGCTGTTTTCCGGTTTAACGAACCAGTACTTTCTCAGACATGTTTGTTAAATTGAACTGTTCGTTATGTAGAATAGCCGTTTTAGGAAGAAATAAATAACTAGAATTGTACTTCTTGTAATGAATTAAAAATATAATAAAAAAGGTACACTGGTAGAGAACATAAAACGTAAAAATAACTTTAATGAAAAATTAGTTCCTAATTCATTTTCAATTTCCTTGAAAACTTTTCTAAAAAAAATTCCCGAGTAATGTTTTTTTTGTTTTGGAATAGAAAAATTCTTTTTTGTAGCATCTTCTTGCAGAGCTCTTAAAATCATTAATGCTGACTGAGAAAACAATCGAAGCTCTTGTAGCAAGTAGTGTTTTATGTTTTTTTTTTGCTCCAAGCGTTCTTCATTATCTTTTTTTTATATAATTTATCTCAGATCCTACATATTCGGGATCTTTTAATGCATATTTTTTTGCAGAAATCTGCAATTCGCACACCGAACGGTCTTTTTCTTGTATCCATTTTTTATGCTTACACCACGAAAGAGCTGTGACACAATAAAACCAAAAATACTGTACAAATCGAACAGAAAATATCCGTAATTTTTTTTACTCGCTTTGTTTTTAGTTATTTGTATAGGAAATTTCTTACGACTAAAATTCTTAACTAAAACTAGGAATCCTATTTGTTCGTCAAACTGGGCACAATAAAATATTTTTGTTCTTTATAAGTTACTCAATGAAGCAAGCTAGTCTGTTGGTTAAAAGCGATGTTCGCAGTATCGAATGTTCGTTAAACTGGAAAACTACTGTGTTCGTTCGTATACACACACATATGTAAGTATCCCTACATACCAGCATTTATTTCGCACATTCCCAGCGAGCACTTTGTTAGAAATGTATGAAGTTTATTGCAGGGAAAATTTTTGTAACAAATTTGCTGGGTCAGCTCTAACAACTACACAGTGATTGAAAGCGAACTGAATATGTCACAAGCGAATGTCCGTTGTATTCGAGCCCACATATTTACCGTGTTTATGGACCTGTGCGAATATGTGATTAAAATTGCTTTCTCTTTTTTCTTCGTTTGGTCATTGCGAAAGTTATTGTTGGCGTAGTAAAGTTCTTTACGCAACACAAATATAACAACACGCCAAACAACAAACCACTCATGCATGTTTATTATCTGTGGCTTATATGAATTGACCGGAAATGACACAGATACTCGTACAAGAACACACACACATTCGTATCGATGTTTTAAGCAAAGAGTTCTTTATTTTTTGTTTAAGAAAAATAAAGTTAAAAACAAACTTCTCGTTCAGAAATACATTGGGCTCCCACTAACTGTTTTAAAAATTAAGTCGAAATAGTGCCTATATGTATGCATACGTTCACACATACATACATACATACACCACACTTGCAAACATACACATTTTTGCAAAAGTATTTTACAGTTTTTTTTCTTTCTACAATTAAGTTTTATGATTTATTGTAAATAGTTTGACCGAGCATGTCTTCCTCACCAATTTAGATCCTTCTAAAGCAAATTGATTAAATTGTAGTTGCAAAATGAAAGTCGAAAGTATAAAGTTGGACAGGCAAGTAAAGAAATAGCAATAAAGTTGAAATATTAAAGCAGAACATTGCGCTTGAATAGGGATTTTCCAACAAATCCATTCCTATTTTATGGTAAACTTATATTGGCATTTTAGTCTGATTAATATTAAATAAACTTTTGAATTTTTCCATGAATAAGAATTTTTTTATAATATACATAGTTACATAGTTTTTAAAGTAATAAATCGAAATAATTTGTTAAGGAATGCTTTTCTGCAATTAATTAGACACATGATCTGCACTCAAAATTGGTAATGAAAGTTCACGCTGCATCATCATTAGCGGTAGACGATAGACAACCAATGATATCGTTAATACGCTTTAGAATACAACTGATAACCAGGGCTAGGATATTCAGGTAAATAAAACGATAAAACGTTGGTCATAGTTCTACGTTAATAAAATATCTGTCCGAATCAACAAATTTGAGACAAAATCGCATAATTTTTTCAAATAAATACATATTTTGGCATATTACATTGTAAATGTGTACTTTCAATACATTTTTTGCTTTTGCATGTTATTTGAAACAAATCGAGTAATTAATTTCTTGTGACAAGAAAGTGTTTTTGAAAGCCCAGAGATACGACTCTCCCAACAGCCTGAAGTAACTCGGCTGACGGCTGTCGAATACCATGCTGAATATTTTAGCGAGTTTACGTCTTATTTAAAAGACGTAATATTATTAAACAAAAAAAGAATGGATAATTAAGTTAATGAAGGATATATCCGCCTTTGACATCTGAAACTTTTTGAAGTTGATTTGGAACAGAATCCCCTAAAGACTGAAGAAATCTCGTGTCATTTTAAACACCAGTTTTTACGAGTCAATTTGCACTGAGCTGTTCCCTTTTCTTGTACACATATTACTACGCTTACAGGATAAACGTTTAAATAAATTATCAAAATTGGAAATAATAATTAGTATATTTTTTTTTTGCTTATTTTGCAACGCGTAGCGCGATGAAGAGTATAAAAATCCATTTTAATATGTTTCCTTTTCAAAACACATGCAGTGTACATACATACATATGTATGTGCATATCTATGTATATAAAATAAGCTTTAGAAAATAGACGTTAAACTCAGCGTCGAATTGTTCTTTATGTTTTTTCTTCATATTCAGATTTTAGTACAGTGAATATTATTGTCGACTATATGGTATAATTTAATAAATTAAACTTCTCAGGTACAAATATATTAAGGAAAGAAAAAGTAAAATGTTTATTAAATCTCTGAAGCATATTTAACTTTTAAATTTGAGATTTTTTATTACGTTACGGGCTGCCTCCGTGGCATAGTGCATGAGCATTAGTCTGATCAATCTGCGGGTGCGGGTTGTTTTGGGATGTTTCTACTTGTGATATCATAATGGGTGGGAGGGACCGCCACCTAACCTAACCCAAGTCTACCGCAACATATGAATGAATTTGATTCTTTGTTTCCTTTATGTGTATGCTGGCTTGTAATTTCTACTAATTTTGTCAATTTGTTTTTATGGGTGCCAAATCGAACCATAAACTTAACATATCCAGTTTCCTTTCATGGCTGCAATACACTGGCAAAGCTACTTTGGAAGACAAGTGTATTTCTGGTGCAAGGAACAGGAATTGGCAACAACAAACAGTTACTAGAGACATAATAAAAAGCGGAAACTGTGTACGTTTATTGAATCAGTAACTTGGAATTAGATTTGATAAGCATTTCCGCTTATAATGATTTTAATGCTGTTGATGTTGAGTTTTTTTCGTGCTGATGTCAAAGTAATGCTGTTGCCACTGTTATTGCCGCTGTTGTCAGTGTTGTCAGCCATTGCTAAGTCCGACGTTGCTTGAGTTTATAATGATATTGTTGTTGACTTTTGTCGTACACAAAATCCAATATCATTTTTTAAATTATCCCTCATCAGCTTCTGTTTGCTTTTATTACTATGATTTCTTTTATTCGAGAAACCTCAAGTCACCACTGCGAGAATAATAATTTTCCTTTGAGTATGTTTTGTTGTTGCAAATATTTATAATATTATTTTTTGTTTATGCTGCTGTAATTTTCCTCTGCTGTAATTTTCATTTCTTTGTATAATAATTACATACATACACACAACATACATATGTATGTATGTGCATATATGTATGTATATTTAGTAAAGTGTATTGCATGTTTCTAAACAATTCGTCAAAATAAAAATTCAATTAGCCGATGTGCTTGCATTTATATAAATTTAATATCAAGTAAATAAATAAATAAAAATTCAAACAATTTATTACAATTTGGAGGTACAATTTATGATGATTGCAGCTCTTATTCGTATGTGTGTGTGTTTACTTACTCGTATTCGTGAAAGGATATATTTCAACGTGAAAACAATGAATTCGGTTTAGCACATTTATAAGAAATTTAAATGTATTAAACCGAAAAAAGCGAACAAAAAAAAAACAGAAAATAGTGAAAGTAGTGCCGGTCGAATGGTAATTGACTCTTTTGCTCCCTGTTAAGCTTAAAAACATTTTGTTTGGAAGACTTTAAGGTAAGAAAATTGCTGCCGTTGCTTAATTTGTATGTATGTGATGGGAAATTAAGTGATGGGAAATGCTTGAACGTGTTGAGACGTGTTTAATTGCTTCGAAAACACCACTTTGCGAATATGGATTGCTTTCTTTTGGAATGAAATTAAGAACAGACAGTATTTTGTATTTTTTCTTAATAAACTTTGCAGAGCATTAAATCTTCATTGTTGCTTTCTGCTGCATGTAGAAGAATAAATTTGTTATTTGTATTCTCCAGAGTATCATATATTTTGCGTGCGTAGATGGTTGTGTGTGTGGGAAGAAGTTGTAATTCATAAAAATCTTCTCTAATTTATAAATACAGCCTGTCTACGTTTATGAGTTTAACAAATTTTTCTGCAAGTGGCAATTTGTTTTATGATCTGCTCTGTCGGCTGAAGCCCTCTTACCAAATCGCATCATGGAGGTGGTTGGCATGAGTAGTGTTTTAGCCTTTTTATTGTTGCGAAACTAACAAGAAGGCAGTTTGTTAATATTTTAACAGCAAATTTGTGAACAACATCCGTAATCCGAGGCACTTATCAATAAGTTTCTTTTGTTGCTATTGTTCCGAAACATGGCTGGTGTATTAAAAGTATCAAGTTGATGCACAATGGAGAGAAAGTCGATGTATCAAAAACTTTGCTTACACTTTCAAATATGTGAGTCTTTAAATCTACTTAACTTTGCTTTACTCCTTACATATCCTTGTGCACAGTTCATTCATACTTGTTCTTCATATCCATAGAAGCCAAAATAAGACACTGAGAATATGCCGCCTTATTATTTATGCATGTCACGTTAAATTTATAGGTACTCAGAGACTTGACTTATGAAAGAAAAAAAAAAAAAAGAAACGTAAATTTTTTTTTTTTTTTTTTGCTGAAAATTACGTTTAATTTTTTTGGCCTTGATTTGTTTGAACATTAGAAGGCAACTTTTTGTATTTTTATACTTTTGTAAAAGTTTTGTAATTTAGACTGTAACAAACAAGCAAAAGGTAAAAGGGACAAAAGGAAAAAAAATAAATAAATAAGGATTTTAAAAATGTGTTCATTTACGTTTAATTTTTAAATTTATGAGCTGCTTTTAAGTCTCATCCTTTCTCAAAGGGGATTTCGACAAAAGTGATATGTTTTTGGATTTAATCTTTTCAGACTTGATTTTTTCATGATAAGTTTAGGCTTTACGAACACAACACAACACAGCACCTTCACGAAATTAATGCAAATTTTCTCATCGTAACTGTCGCTCGGTTTCCATTTCCGGTCAGCGTAAGAGTTTCTTGTTTCTGTAATCCACAAAACACACATTGATAGCGACACATTTTCAAATTAATAGAGCCAAATGCTGGTGGGAGAGGCGAATGTGTGGAAATGGATGGTATTTATTTGTTTATATGCAAATAGGGGTCAATTTGTTTAATCTTTTTATTTTATACCCGTCTTTTTCTGATAATCTCTGTCAGCAAATTGCTGCATGGGATGTCTTTCTGCACACAGATTATAAAACATAAAATATAAATCCGAATACGTATTTGTCTAGTTTAATTTCAATTGTTTTGCTTACTTTTGTTTGAAATGGGTGGGCGAGGTGAAAGGTTTACAACATACAAATAACTTTCGTTAGTTAAATTCATTATTTTTTTTTTATTTCATTCCATAACGCGGATATATTTTCAGCGCAAACTCATTGATGCCGAAAATAATTCACACATATAATTCGAGTGTTTATTAATAGATAAAGATATGTAGTGTTACTGCCAAAATGGGATGAAAATTATGTGAAGTTTTTTCTTATGTACGAGGGTAAACATAATGCAAATATCTGATAATAACAATTATTTGCCACCATTAGGACACCTTGTTACAAACGAAGGCCGAGAAATATATTTTTCTGCATTAAATTGCAATAATGTGATGCGTGTTGCGAGATTCTCGCCAACGGGTGCTGATGGCGAGTAGTCAGCGTGTTGGCTCTGCAACCAGAAAGACCCAGGTTCGATTCCCAGCCGGGTCAAATCAGAAAAAATATTTTTCTGAGTTTTCTGTGCTACAGCACCCTCCTTCGTCGGTATTTGAGCAATAAAACGTCGGCGAAGTAAAATAATAAATAAAATGGCTCCATTAGCTTAAAAATAATGCGTCAAAAAAAAAATCAGAGACGCCGCAACTTTGCTTTATAATTTACACGCAACTGCAGAGTTGTGCAAGAATTAAGTTCTATCTTCCTACCACTTTCACCACCTGTCTATTTCTTCCCTATCCTTCTCTCTAGTTCCAGTGCAATGCATTGCATATGTAGGGGATAGCCCCTGAGCACTGGTCCAAGATAAAAAAAAAAAAAAAAAACGGAATCATGATGCGAGAACAAAAAGCTTAAGGCAGGGAAAATTACAGAGAAAATCACAAGCGAGGACGCAAACCCTCGTGCTTCCCATTGTATTAGAAAACAAACCTTAATTTTATTTGAGAACCATTTGAATTACAATAATTGTCACTGAATTGCAGTGCGATTAATTAATTGTTGTCACGTCATTCCCGAATTAAAATCTCGTAGTCGTGTTTACGTATTTCTCGACCACCATACGCTATAAATACACACTGATCTCTTGATGAGATAAGGCCTGGCGTTAAACTGCCGCAATGTTGAGCACGACCCACAAACAGCGGTTCGCCATCTTCAAATCTGTCTGTGTAGACAGCATTGTTTGGTATATTGTGGGCGGTTGTCTTCAGCCAATTGTAATTGTGGCCACACAGTACTTCGACGTCACATTTTTTAATTTCGGAACCGTCACAGGACACGTACGCTTCGCATCTACTGGGCACAATCTTGGCAGGTAATAAGTGACCGTTATGCCACGACCTTCCCATAAAGATGACTGTACTATCGCTGTCATAGCCAGCTACAACAGCATCAGGAGGAACGTTTCCAATCGAGCAACTTGACCAGTTGTCGCTTTTGTCACATATCAAAACATCATAAGACCGCAAACTTGTTTCTTGGCCCCCAAACGGTATATATAAGCATCCATGTGATGGGTGTATTTTACCCACACATAAGCTGTTACCGTAATGGCCGCGCCCAATGTACAAAGACTCGCCACATGTTGTTTCTCCACATAAAACAGCTGTTGGCGGTACAGCGCCATTCCCACACGCGCGCCAACTATACCCGGGCCCAACTAGTACTTCATAATAGTTTTTCGAATGCTCATTTCCTCCCCAGGATACATAAGCGCAACCCTTGCTCGGTATCACTTTGGCAGGTAACATTTCGTCTTGATGTTTAGCCCGTCCCACAAATATTGGTGTTCCATCGCAGTCGTAACCCCCTTCAATAGCGAAATCAGGCAAATCATCTGCCGAGGAAGATTCTATCCAACGATGATCTTTAGAAAAACAAAGAAGAAAAATTATTTATTATTTTTTCCAAAGAAGCGTTTACGTTCATTTTACCCATCACTCAATTCTTCTATTCTAAAAAGCAAAGATGCTATTTGGAATAATGAAGTGCTGATCACTGACAGCCCTTAAATACCCGTTGCTTGACGTTGTACCGGCACCACACTGAATCACTTTTCTGTGGTTATTCGCATTGTATATAAATTAAACGCATTTATTTTTAATTGCCACCAACAATAGAATGTTATTTATTGAGAATGAGAAATGGACGCCAAATCAGCTCTAAGCCAGCCGCTAGAATATTGAGTTATAAACTTAGAAAATCTTAATAACAAATTTACAAATGTTGGTGTGCACATTCTTGTTGTCGAATAGAATTTGACAGCTCTTTCGATTCAAATCATTGCAACGAACTTCAACCACTTTTCATCTGAAGCGATTCAGACCATATTTTTTATCACTGACCACAATTTTTTTCTATCATAAAAACTATATTTTTCAATCATGAGAATTGTAATGAAGTATTGACAACTTTACCCGGAAGTCATATTTTCAGATTAAATAAAGTGAAGCAAAATTCCACATAAAAAAATAAAATCTAAAAACAATTTTTGTTTAGTTGACTTTGCCAACTTGTGAATAAGGACAATTTCAAATGTATTTCAATACGTCTTTTGTTTATTTCTTTTGTATTAAAGTTTGTTCTTGCTGGAATAAAGAAAACTTTACCAACTCGTCTCAGAGTCTTGTTTTCAGTGGTATTCATGGACTTGAGTGACTCAAATGATTAGAGAACTTCTGCTTTCTATTTGTAATTCCTCTATCTTTCTATTGCTTTCCCTATTTTTTTCAGAATGTTATCAAAGTCTCTGATATGCATATAATTTCTTCGAAATGTTTCTGCGAAAGTTATAAATCATGCATAAAAAAAAAAAAGAAAAAACAGTGTATGACAAATCGTTTCTTATCAATAACATTGTTGTTGTCATTGTTGTTATAAATTATATGGTATTTTATCATATACTCACGTCTATTTTATTTTTAAACCCCTTTGGTATTTCGGTTCTATAAGAAATATAAATTGTACATTGAGCGTTTAGTATCGATCGGCCCGTGGTTCGATTAATAACGTTTTCAAAAAGAAAAATAAAAGAGGAATAAACAAAGAACAACATGATGAGTGAGTATTGGAAAGTAATAATTATTGGCTGTAGCCGAGATGTTTGAAAAGCTCAGTGGTGGAATGGATTAGTTCTGATTTTTCCAAGTATTAATTTTGATACATCAATTGACTATGAAAAGTAAAGTTCTTCAGCAGTGCGCTCAAGAATGCAATTGTTGTTACTTCGCTGGGAATAATCGATTTATCCGCTGATGCGAACATTTCGCAAAATCATACAGAAATCTTAGTTAAGAATTGAATTAGTTGAATTGTGTTTATTTTGTTTTTGTACTTTTCCTTTTTTTCTCTGAGTCATAATATGATTGTTTTTCAATGCTTCTAGATTTTTATCAACCAAGTGGCGTAATCAGTTCACGTATGTCGTCTCATTTGATTATTTTTCATAAGGTGAAGCAAGGCAGCACGCTTAATTACATACTCACATACATACGTATATACACATGGCCATCCGCAGTTTGTTTGTAGATTCACGATAAAATCATATTCTTATACTTTCCCAATTTCCCAGCAATTGTTACTTGAATTTATTGTAATGTATTTTTTTTTCGTATTCAGAAACGACATGGATTCATTCCTCTCCTGGTGGCCATGTTCCACCGCTGGCTGTTATCGGTGGTCATGACTGTGATGGTTCGCCGATGTATGTAGGACGTGCTCATCATGAGGGTGATAATATGCCAGCTAAAGTTGTGCCAAGTAAGGGATGTGCATATGTAGCGTGGGGAGGGCAAGAACATATCAAGACACATTATGAAGTATTGGTGGGTCATGGTTATGGTTGGCAACCTTGTTACGGAGGTGCAGTACCACCAAATGCCGTGCAAAGTGGTCTAACATGTACAGGGGAGCCGCTGTATGTTGGCAGAGGCCATCATGAAAACAGTTTATGCGTTGGAAAAATACAGCCTTCACATGGCTGTTTATATATACCTTTTGGTGGACAGGAGATCCGTTTGAGTACATACGAAGTTTTGGTTTTTGAACGACATGAGAATTGGGTTGCATCGACACCGAATTATGTCCCTCCTCAGGCTGTTGTCGCAGGGCATGACACCGATCGCGCTCCCATCTATGTGGGACGATCAATGCACGAGGGAGAAATGCTACCTTGTAAGTTTATACCGAGCAAAGGCTGTGCATATGTGTGTTATGGAGGATACGAAATAAATAAACGTTGCTTTGAGGTATTATGTGGTCATGGGTATGCCTGGGTTAAGCCTCACCACCATGCAATTCCACCTAATGCAGTCTCTACTGGTCGATCTCGTAATGGCGAACCTTTGTTTGTAGGTCGCGGGCGTCACAATGGAAGCTTAACTCCCGGTTTGGTGTCAGTCAGTCAACGATGTCTCTTCATGCCATATGGCGGTCGTGAAATACGCATTAATGATTATGAGGTTCTAGTGAAACAATAAACGGAGATGAATAAAATGTTCTCGTATGTGTTTTTATACTTCAACAGCTGTGTTCAGTTAAAATATAAGAACTGTATTAAAATTAAATGATGTGTGGACCTACGGCGAATTCACGTTTTTTGTTGGAAGTAATAAGGTCATCTGGTATAAGTTGTCTATGTATGTGTGTGGAAAGTGCATATTTGTCATGTTGTGTTTTCATGCGGTTAGAATTTCTGCAAAAGCAGCCTCTCCCTCTCTCTCTTTCAATACAAAAATTCATAATTTCTTTTTTAAATGGGTCTAGCTTTGCTGACTCAATTTTGATCAATCAGAAACTAATTTAAAACATTTTCAAAAGCAGTCTACAACATTTTCTGAAATTATTTAATAATAAAGGACTTTTGTACTGTCAATGAAATAACTCTTAAAAATTCGCAGAAAACGTTATTCACAATAAAAAAATTAAATTAATTGAAGACCATGTACAAGTGGTAAAATTTTTTCTTCAGCAGCTACTGCGATGTTTAACAGAAATAACTATAAATCAACTGCATTAAATAACTGTCTTAAAACTCATTACGTTCATAAAGTTGATCCCAGAATATGCGGATGTTGAATGCAGCTGCTGGTGGCAATTAAGAATAAGTACATAGTGAAGTGAGTCCAGCAAGTGGACTTTTTATTTACACTGCCTATATTGTGGATGGCTTGTGTGTGTGTGTGTGTGTGTGTGTGGGTGTGTGTGTGTGTGTGTGTGTGGGTGTGTGTGTGTGTGTCTAAGTAGACAATATTAATGAGTTTGAAAAGCAAGCATTGATAAACCATTAATGCTGATGATATTGCCATTGCTGTCCTGGTGTATAAAAGGCTCATAAAAACAACAACAACAACAACAACAACAACAACAACAATAACAGTTCAATATGATTTTTGATTCGTAGCAAAATCAATGTTCATTATGAATATCATTCCATTACATACGAGTACTTGCAAAAAACAAATCACTATGCACTGATGTTGGGAACGATTTAAAAATTACACATAGAGAAAATTTATTGATCTTTATGAACTGAAGTTTAAAAGGTTTAAATACAAATTAAAATTTATAGACGTTGTACACATTTTACACATGAAATGTACATGTACATATGTACATCTGAATGGATGCACATAATTCCATGTTTATAGATTAATGCGCCCAATGGTACATTTAACACAAATTAAATGTTTCTTCATTCATTTATTTACTTATTCTGTTAACATTTACTCCTTCAGTTTTGCACATACACACACATGCACAGAGCCATACACATGCACACATGTTACATTTTAATTAAATTCCGAATTAAACACAAACAGTTGATTGGAAAAATAAAAGAAGAATAAAAGACAATTTATGTATTCGCATGCGATGTATTAATTTTTACAGTGTTTTGTTGGAAAATTAAATCTGTGCTCGTGAAGAAAACATTTCGGATTCAATAGCGTTTCCTGCATTCATTTCATTGAATTTATCGACTGCAGATTGATGGTTCCCATGCTGCACCCCTCGACAGCCTGAGCAGGCTTCTTATAATTTATGTAATGGGTGTAGATTCAGTGAATAGTTTCGCGTTTTTGTAAACTTTTCGTTTAAAATGGAAAAGGAAACTCGTGTAAAAAGAAAATACTTAAAAATTTGTTCTACATGCCAGGGTCCCCATTTGCGTTGTTAATGGGGAAATGCGACCAATGCGAAACGACGCAAATTTAATTATTATAAATAAATAACTAACAATAACGAGAATCTCTTTGAATATGACATGAATTACGTGAGCCTTTACCATCTCTACTTTTACTAATTTTACTTTATAATGGTCTTCATTCTGCACAATATTTGCTTAAGTTTGCAATATTTTCACGTTAAAAAACGATTTTTACATTTCATAGATTCTGTCAATACATTTTCGCCAGCAACAAGTTTACGCGCATCACTTCTCTAAACCATAGTGACCACGAATGTGGATTGTTCAAGGCATCTGCATGCCAGAGCTTGCAACGCTGTCAATTCCAAGTGCGTGTGTGCGAATACCAATCATTATTATCACCCCATTATTTAATGAAACAATTCAACTCTCATGCGAATATAATAGTGCATTTTCATACTGCGTATTGCGTATGCTTTAATTGATAACGAAGGATACTTTTAGTCAATTTCCTAAAAAAATTTAATTTTTTGACTCCTTAAATTGCACTCATAATGCTGTCTGAAGAAAGTATTCTATGAACTTAATTTGCGGACACATTTGATTTTTAATCATTTTTAGGCGTGAGTGAGAGGGAGTGAGTTTCAGTTAATATTGCGAACTGGAAGTCCGTAAAGACTCCATTCGGTTTATTTGCATTCAATTCTTTTTAAATGTCAAGTGCGTATTAGATGTTGTCAGAATGAAATGATATCAAAAAAAAAAAATTCATGTTGCAGTCGTATGTGCATTATTACGGATTTACCACGTACTTCTGTATGAATTGCTGTGTATATTCTCCAGGTGACAATAATATTGTTCATTTATACGTCCACATTTTTGTGTGCTGCCTGTGAAGGCAGTGAAGTAGGAAAATATTGTTGTGTGAACATGGTTCGGTTTACAAAGTTTTATGCATTTTTGTCCTGGGATTAGAAGGTGATTATTTATTGCATAACTATTGCTATCATTTGCTATCAATTGCTGCCTTTGTTGTGAGTTTGCGTTTTGTATTCGAATGAGCAAAACTAAATAACAAGACGTGCAAATATCTGACGGCTGCTATTAAAACTTCATCAGTGATACGTGAATTTTGGTTTTAGTAAATACACTGTGAACAATGTACGTATCTGTTCTTCTTTTAACATTTTCGATATGAACGAAATGAAATGTTCATTTAACTTTGATAACAAACTAAAACAACCGCAGGTATCGTTGTACATTTATGACTTATTAACAAATTGCATTTGCTTCATAACTACTCGTATCACGTGGCATAATCGTCGGTATATATTGCACTATCAGATTATCAGCAGCGTTTTTGAAGTTTTACTTCATTTGTTCTTTTCCATTTGTCGATTACTTTGATTACTTTCTTTGTCAATATCATTTATTCTTAGCGTATCATGAAAAAATTATTTCATAGATGCATATGGAAATAATTTCAATTAATGATCTCTGCTCAAAATTTGTAACATTCGACAGTTTTCCTATACTAACCTGAATGTTGTAGCTAAAAACGTAAAACGCTTTAATTTTTTATACATTTTTCAGAGCTAAACTATTTCACTAAATGTTGACGGACAGCTCGAGCAACTATCCTACGACCATTTACTTTTCTCATGATCGCACCTGTTTTTGCGATATCTATCAGTACAGTTTCAATAATAATATTGTAATCTGCAAGAATTTGCCCACTTTGCATTTGTTTTCATTTTCTTTTTTAATTTAGCACGTTTTTTCTTCTGAACTTCTGAAGCATTAAATTAGAAAATAAATTTTGCATAACGTGGGCGTAATATAGAGATGTTTGGATTTTTCTTTCTGTAACCACCAACTGTTTCATGTTGTAGTGATAATTGTTCTACATTCTATTAAAATATCAAATTTTACTGAAACAATTAAACGTTTATTCTGCATTTTATACCGATGGATTCGAAAACGTGAATTAATAGCAGAAAGCAATTGATTTGAATAAAAGTTTTACATGCACAGACATGTTTGCTGTATACTTCTCTGGTCCTGTCAGCATGTTTTCTTCACTTTCATTGGCGCCTTTTTGGATTACACGAATTGTTTTCTTTCCCTGAATTCAGTTGTTAACAAATTCACAATTAGTCGTGGAAACTACACAAAAGTTGAAGAAACGTACTACGTTTTACTACGTACTTATTTACAAAGGATTCTAAAGAAAAAGAAATCAAACAAAACGATAAACAGTTCCTTCGACACCGTCCAACCAACAAGTACAAAAATCCTGTTTTTTTCAATTATCAACATAAATTACTTTGAGATCAGCAAGTAAATCAAACACTTAGAAAGATTCACACACACACGCAGACATGTCGAGCATATTTACGCGAACAACTTATTCACAGATACAAAAAGTACAAAGCACCGTAACAAAGTTTGTAGTAAAAGTTTCTCTTTTAGAGCTGGTTTTTATCAAGAATTCTTAATGATGGCAACAGTATAATTTGTTGTTAATGAAAAAGCAACAACTTGAACAGCAGCCGGAAAAAGCAACAACTTAAACAACAGACTCGAGAAGTCGAAACAATTACTTGTTTAAGAAATGCTAAAGAATTCTATAGTCTGCTTTAATAAGAAATTAATTAGGCTGCACAATTTGGAATCACGAAACAATGCCCACGATAACGCTTGTGACGATTGACGTCATTTCGTAAAAAACATTAAATTGATAAATAAAGTTTTTCTAGATCTACTTTCCTTCCCACAAATTATGCCAGACGGCAGCCAAAGAGGACTTGATATTACAATAGATGCATTCATATTTGCATATCCGTACATAAAACACACTCGATTTATTTTTTAATGTATTTCCAATATTCGTAAATTTTCTTCCGCTCTTTTGGAGTGACACATTTTTCTCAAAAGAACAAAATTTAAAAGGTGAAACCCTTTTTAATGTTGCACTCAAACTTTTGTCGTCTCTGCGTGCATATAAAAATATCCTGGAGATTTAATCCATAACAGTCGATTATTTATCAAATACGAGAATGACACCGTGGATCAAACGACAAAGGCTTTTATACAATCTTTTTTTTTTCAGCAATTTCCCTTTAAAGCTCTCATCAGTTATTTTTCATAAGACATTTCGTTCTGTAATTGGTTGTAAATTTCTAAATACGAATGAAACCAGTACATTTTAAATCCATTTTTAAGAAACTTTAAGAAGAACGTATATAGTTTTATTCCGTTTTCACACCAATATTTTGTTGAAAACTGGCTGCACTTTTGTTTGAATGTTTTTGAAAAATACACAGAACTGATACTGATACCAGCATGTCTTATCTTTAATAGTTGTTTGTGTAACTTTGTAACAATATTGTTTTTAAGACACAGACGACAAAATTATACAACATGATGTTTTGCGAGCACAAAATTAGGGCCGTAACTCGTCTAATGTCCTGACATTTATAATTTTACCAAACTACAATACAAATGCAATAATAATTTCAAAGTCAAGTCAAGTTTTTCTGAGACGGTTATTAAATATTATTTCCGATGTCAACAATTTTACATTTTGGCAACCTTTATAAACGTACGTATGTATGTATGAGAGTATGTACATATATTCACATATGTAAATTATAGAAATTAACAAGGTTAGTCATTTGCTACCAGTTCTAACGAATTTATATCCTTTTTTCTTCCACAATGTGTTGTAAAATTATTGACATCAATTTGACTACCCCCTAATTTGCCAACATACACACAAATATTGTAAATATGCTTAAATCTGTATATGTTTGTATGTGTGCATATGTTTCGCTATGATGTTATCTGCTAAATTCAAACGAAGAAAAAGTATGAGTTTCTTTGTGTTTGTCTTCGTATACAGACAGACTTTCGTGCTTTAAACTCGAGCAACATTTGACATTTTAGTGACACTGTCATAATATGTTTTGGCAGTGAAAGAGACTGAATAAAACAAAAAATATATAAGAAAATGATATTTGATTCCTTACCTCATTTGCTCGTCTCTTCCTAAAAAAGAAAAAAAAAAAGAAAAAAAACATTTTTCAGTAACCAGAGAAGTGGCGTTGATAAAAAATCTGAAATAGTAATGTAAATGTAAAAAATTCAATTTATTTGTATATGTATGTATGTATTTAGATATGTATCTAACATGCATACGTAACGTAACATTTTAAATGTCTTTAGGCTTTCATCATAAAGTTAATTTCATTTTATTTTCTTTTAAAGAATGTTTATTTTATATTTTACAGCAAACAGAACAACAATTATTTTGTTTAAATTAATATTTAAAAGGAAAGTTTTATACATGATGTGGCAGCATGATTTATACCGGGTGGCACCTCTACACATTTGTATAACAGTATTTCATTTAAAAAAAAAAATATTATTTGTGCTTAAATATTTTAGAACGTTGTTAAAAATAGAATTACTGACAACAACACCGTAAAAAAAATTTGTGTAAACCTCACAGAGGCTACAAAAATGATTAAAGATTAAACTTGTCCTTGAAATATACAACAATTTGCTGACATATGGCAAAGTCCCAGTCGTCCACCAACCAAAATTTTTTTTAGACTAGACACATATTTTAAAATATAGAAAAAATCGATGATCATTAATATAAAAATTATTACCAAATTCTCTCACACTCGAAATACATCTTTTTTTTTCATTCAATTATTTTTGGAAAGGTTGAATTCAAATATCACTTGTATTAGCATGCGGATTTTTTATTGTGAATAGAATGAAGTGTTTTTTTAAATCGTCTATAATTTTAAATCAATTTTTTAATAGTTAAATTGAATAGCAATGAAACTGATAACTTTTTTATTGCAAAATAAAGTCTGGGCACTGTTTAAGACATTTTGGCACGTTTTCGATGCAAATCTAGAAATGCTCAATTAGATTCCGATCTACTATCGAAATCCCGGCGAGTAGTATCGTAGTGCCTCCATACAGAGGCAATTGGCGGTAATCGCCTCTAGCAGCATAACTCCGAATCATACGAGACCAATTTCTGTCGATTCTGAGAAAGTGACACATTGTTCTGCAGTCGGCGGACAGTGATTTCTCCACGTGGGTGGATCTGTGGCGCCTCCAGAAGCCTTATGATGGGGTCTAATATGAAGGGCATTGCACAATAGATCTTTGTGGTCGCAGTGCTTCGGGCCCAATAATAATCGAAATACAGATTTTCAAGCCCTGTTCTATTTCTTCAACGTTGTCTACTTTCGCAATCGGCAAAAAGACAAAAACAATTTAATAAATGAAAATACAGGAATTAAAAATTAGAATAATATAAAGAAGGCTAAAACCGCAAAATTTAATTTGTGTGAATAATGAATTTATTATTTGAAATTTAAAGCCGATTAATCAATAGGATTTCGGCTTTTAAGATTTCTTCATCAGTTTGTGTTGACGTTACACTTTTCATGAAGGAAAACACTTTCTTGGAACCATGTTGTCTACCTTACGATGTCGTTACAATTTAAAGATTGATAAGTTAATTCTGGTGAAGGTTACAGCACTATGTACTTTCATTTGTCATTAAGGATTTAAATAACGAGAAGAATAATTCTAAAACAAATATTTGTGTGTGCATGTGCTCAAGTATTTAATCGTTATTGAAATTTAAGAAAAGTTTAATTTCTCTTTTTATTTGCACGCATCGTACAGATAAGATAATTAATGGGTGTCTGTCTCTGTTTTTAGTATAAAAATTCATAATTTTGCATTTAAATTTTTAATATCAGTTACAGTTTGTATAAAGACACACCAGGTAGTTGACTTTATGTTGAGCTATTTGAAGCAAACGTTCGGGGTGATTGTAATTATAGCAAATCATTTAATAAATTTTGCAATCATTAGCACGTTTTGCAATGAAAATTTTAAGAAAGTGTTTTACAGTTCTTGTTTGTTTATTTGTTGAAAACTCGTATGTTGTACTGACACTTCCTGTGAAGACTTTGGCAACGAATAGCAACGCAGATGAAGCAAATGCGACGGTTTACTCATCCCGTGCACGTATGGATGGAGAGTTCAATTTGGACGGACGCATTGTAGGTGGCTTTGTGACATCAATTGAAAATTATCCGTATCAGGTTTCAGTGCAATATCACAATGTTCACATTTGTGGTGGTTCAATTGTGGCTGAGAATATCATTTTGACGGCAGCGCATTGTATTGAAGAGCCTTGGGACACTGCTGCGTTTCGTGTACGTGCCGGTTCATCTACTCACTTTCTTGGTGGTCAATTGGCCGGTGTACGTCACATTTTTAAGCATGAGGCATACAGTACATCAACATTAGATTGCGATGTGGCTTTGGTTGTGCTTGATAAAAATCTCATTTACACACGAACTGTACAGCCAGTCGAGTTGGCAGAATGGGACGAACAAAGGCCGAATAACGAAAGGAATTTCATTGTAACCGGTTGGGGGTTGACCAGTGAGACGGGCGTCATGTCCTCCTTACTTAATTATGTTGTTGTTCATTTAATTAATCAAAACATTTGTTCGAAGAATTATCAATATATTGCAACAATTACAACGAAAATGTTGTGTGCTGGCAGCCCACAAGGTGGCAAAGACAGTTGCCAAGGCGATTCTGGTGGTCCATTGGTTAGTTATATCCACTCCCAGGCATCAACGACATCGCCGTCGACATTGTCGTTGAACTCGTCACTATTGCCAACGAAAACAACAGGCTTAAATAAATTGCAAACGAAAGCTATGAAAGCTAAACAATACGGCGTAGTTTCGTGGGGTGTGGGCTGTGCTGAAAAGAGTTATCCAGGCGTTTATGCTAATGTGGCCACCTTGCGGCCATGGATAGATGCAAAAATAACACAAGTTCATTATTTATGAGAACAAAATTAAGATGAATATTATTTTCATTTACTTGTTGGCCTATAAAATCATTGAAATAAATGAAATTAAATATTAAAATGCAACAGTGTAGACAAAAATGTATGTTTTTTATAGAAATATTTAAAGCCTTAAAAACAATTAACTAAATATCCAATTAACACTTTATTTTAACCTCAAACAATTTCATTTAGTTGCCTTCGAGGAAAATGACAGAAAAGTTAATTTTAAATGTCAATTTGAAATTGAAAGACATAAGATTAAAATAACTATAAGTAAAACAATGACAATGACAAGAACCTAAATACCGACAATGCCAACTCGCATAACAAAAACGAGCATCTCACAAGCAACACCAATAACAACAATATGAAACGGTCTAAAGACAAAACAAGAACTAAGAAGAAAACAATTGAAATACAAGAAATAAATTGCAAATGGAATGGTACAATAAATATTTTGTAAACAGGATACACAGAATGAAATAAAATCACAAGGACACACTTACAAATATCCAAGCAAATTACCAGAGCTGAGGAGCTGTGTGTGCGTGTGTGTGTGTGTGTGTGTGCATACTCGACAGCCGTACACAAACGCCTACGCACACAGCTGTACATCCATACATACTCGTATAGAATTATTTGCTACGAATCTCTGCCCGGCACACATCCATACACAAATACGTACAAACTTAAGCAAAGATATTGTAGACTTAAAAGACAAAAAGCGAGTAATAAAGGCTTCTCGTATCGTTGTTGTTGTTGTTGTTGTTGTACTTAGATACTGTAATTGTTATTGGCGTTGTTAGTGTTGTTGCTGCTGTTGTTATTTGTGTTGGTGAAACCATTACGCCTTGTCCTTGTTCGAGTTTGTTCTTTAAAGTAGTGTTAGACAGTTAATGCAATAATTCGCGCCATTACATTTTATGTTGTTATTCCTATTGTTGTTGCTTCGGTTGCCTTCACTGCCGCTGCCTTCCCTTCCGAATGTAGTGCCAGGCTCTATCTTCTCATTATTTGCTTCGCATAATATACTCGAATGAACAGAGGCCTAACAGCAACGATTTTTATGGCCAACAAATGCTTCACTCCACAGAGTGGATTGTTAGCCAACGTGTGTATGTATTTGTGTTTTTAGTTGAGTGTGTGCGTCTAAGTGTGAAGCAAGTTTAGTGTAACATGATCAAAAATAAAAGATGCAAAAAAGGAAATAAAAGAAATGTTAAATTAATGCTAAAACACAGCTGCACTTTGCTCATAAAAATGCTCAAAGGAAATTGTAATCAATTCAATATTTTTGCAAAATGAAATAAAATAAATTCGACTTTGCTGAATCAATTGATTCATGCAAACATTATTTCGTTTTCATCTCGTCATGGTCAAATAAAAATCTTTAAAACATTAAACACTTGAGTTCTTAATAAATATCGAAATTAATTCTATAAAACACATCCAACGGCCAGGAGATGTCAGAATGAAAAATTATAAAATTTAATTTCATTCCTCTTTTTTAATGCAGAATTTAAAAATATAACTAAAGAACACACATACAAACATACAACACACACACATACAGATCTGTATAAAATAAACAACAAGTATTTGAGAATGAATGTAACTGTGAACATTTTCAATTCCACTCAATATAAATTTGTCTTAAAAGCAATTTATTCATTTATCTTATCTGCACCATTTATAAATCTTAAATTTCGTTTAAAGTATTCTGTCACTACTAGTAAAATTATTAATTAAACCAACAAGAAACCACACACAATGAGTGTCTAAATATTTTAATAAACCTCTTCGTACCCGCACACTGATCCCTAAATGTACGTACCAAAGCAAACAGGAATATTTAACTTTTTGAAATTCACATTATAAAAATAATGGGAATGAAGAAATATACATTCAACAATCGCACGTATTTCTCACAAAAGAATGGACCAAACAAAATATTTCATTATCTTACCACATTATACACGCAAAATTTAGACTCGCGGCGAGCCAATCTAACGATTTTCTCCGATAGCCAGGTGGCGATAAGAGCATTGGTGTCGTCGAGTGTCTGCTTTCGACGGGCCAGTCGCTAAAGGGAGGAGTTAGTAATTAATCGGGACTACGTTTCCTTTGTATGGGATAGGGACATCAGAAGTAATGAGATGGCTGATGCGCTGACGCGGTAATGTTCTGCGGAGTCAGCGTCGGCGGTCGTGTTATCAGACCTGGGGGTCTCGTGTGCCGTTGCAGGGGCACATATAGAGTATTTCTTCAAGTGCAAGACCCACGAAAGGTAAATTTCTATACCGACCTGCTCTATTGCCAGAGCGATATGACTGTGTTACAATTCTTGTAAAACTCGACAACTCTTGGGTTTTTCCCGTTCATCCATTATTAAGCTCATGGCCATTGGACCATCGGCACGCTGCTCGAAAGGGTGGATATTCCGTTTCATGTCCTGTATAGAAGTTGTAATGACGTTTCGGACAGGGAAACTTTCCCACACCTCTTCTCTGGGTGCCCTGGTTTTGCTGATTTCTACGAGGCTGCGGCTACATGGTGCTACTTGAGTCGATCCGTTCTGGTCGACTGCCCCCCACCTGACAATTCCCAATTCCAATTTATCTTTTTAAATTTCGTGTAGGATATTGTCTAATTATTTATATTCGGTTGCACTCCTATACTTCAAATCTATGTGTACGTATATTTTGCAGGGCCATATACATGCGTTCATATGAATATGCAAGTGTGTGTTTATTCAAACAAAGATAACACTAATGAATTGATGAAGATATTCAAATAAAATGGGTGAAAAAATAAATATTAAAATAAAACTTAAATCAAGAATACTTGTTATTTATTTTTGGCTTCACATTTAATTGTGAACAAACAATTAATTGCTAATGAAAAGTTGAAAACATGAACATGAAATAAACAAAATTTTTTTTAATGATTTAATCAAACCACTAAATCGATTCATATACATTCTGCAAGACCATTTGAAATTTAAATTTAAACAGCAGCAATTACAACAACACGACAAGGTTTGAATGGTGTAACAGCCTCTGCTAAATCGTAAATATTCACAACCTCTGGTTCGTTGAGACTTAAAAGTATTCTCCTCGATTGTATACTTTTTATATAAACTAATTCAAAAACCACAAATCACTTAAATTTTTTTTAGTAAAATCATAAAATTCTAAACAAATTTATTTATGCATCTTAACATCTCCGTAAAGACAATGTGAATGAAAGTGCAAAGCACGACACAAACATTCACACTTGTATCTCTGCATGAAATTGTGCTTCTCTTTGGACTTATTATGAATGTGTGATTATGTGTGCATGTGTGTGTGTGTGCGTGTATGTATATTCGGTAAGAGATTATGTAATATATCATGAATACTTCTTTTCTCAAATATTTTATTCACAATGTTTTTCTTTCGGCATTATAATATTTTTGCCTACACATATTCTGTATGGTTCACTTAAATATGGCTTCTCGAGAGACTTATGTATGTATGTATGCATGTATGTATGTATATATTCCATTTTGTTCACTATCCCGAACAATAAACCAAGAGTAATTTAAGGGCACCACATTTTCTTTACTTGGAAGTGTTCGGTTGGTTGCAGTTGTTGACTTAGTTTTCTTTCGGACATCAATTGGGCAAAGTTGTTGAATAAAAATTTAATGAATTTTTTAGAACATGTGTTAAAAATAAATTTATGTATTCATGCAAAGATACAAACATTTTTACATAAATTCTTCTATTCATGTGTGTGTTGGCAGCATATCTATGACCAGCGTTGCAAATGTGACCTGCATACTGCCGGACGTTTGCATAGATTTTGCTAGTCCTGCAGTTCGCATTGACGACTGCGCTACTAATAATGACTGCTTTATTAGTTTAATTGAGCAAAATGGAACTCCAAAATATTTAGCGATTGCCTTTCCTAAGGCCTTAATCATCATTAAAAAAATTATGTTAACCAACTTAGGCAACTCATTGCAATTGGCAGTCAAGATATTATTTACCAAAAACTAAAATACCTTTTCAGTTTCGTTTTTAAAATATTAAAAATGTTTTGAATTCATTTTATATGCACTTAATAACGAGCTTATTTACGCTTGACTAACTATTTGTATTTATAACCACCCCTATCGCATGAACAACTGAAAGTTTTGTTCCCACTTTCATTCCGCCATAGCGGAAAATTAGTAGCGTGAAGTTCATGATCAATTATCAATTCTCAGTCAATGTGTAAAAGGAACAAAGATTAAAAATAAATTATAAATCAATCTAATTTAAGAGCAGATGGCAGAGTAGCAGATGGAGTGTTGGCTCTGCAACCAGAATGACCCACGTTCGATTCACAGCACGGTCGTTTTTTTAAATATTCAAGGGCCAGTGAATTCGTAACTCAAATAAAAAGTAGTGTATTTAAACAAGAAAATTACCCCTGAATGTAGGAATTAAGAAAAACATAAAAATTAAAGCATTTCAAAAATACAACAAATAAAAATAGTTTGCTCCAAAAATTTAATATCCAACTAGAAGAAAAATTTACTTACATTTTTTATGCAATTTCCTAGCAAAAATCAAGTGAATAATTCAAAGGGAAAATGTAAAGAATCATTCACAATGATGGGAATTTTCTTTAGCATGATTTCGAGGGAAAAAGTACTCACGATAGAGATCACGCCTATTTTTAATTAACAACATTTTTTAAACGGTACAGCAGAGCCTGACTGTAGAAAGACATGACCTTATAATACGGATCGTAGATAAACTCCACATGTTTTGAAGGTCCATCAAGCAGTCCAGAAAAAAATCAAACACTTAACAGAATTAAATTCAGATGGTGCGTAGCATGATAATAACATAGCACAGTGGCTTCAAATATTTTCAATATTTTATTTGGAACATCTTCGCTGTATTGCAGTCTTGCAATGCAAAATAGTGTTGGGGTAGACAATTTGAATTGGCGTCTACACGGTATTGAACTCTGACAAAAACTTGAATAAAATCAGAGCTATTCCGTATATGAGTCTTAAACTAAAAACCTTTTCGTTTGCCCATTTTAAAATAGCACCAACGTATGAAAGGACATTTGTTTCTATCTTTTTATAGGTACGCACAGTCACAGGCAGGGCATTTGCATCAGAGAATGTGAAATATTTAAAATTGCAGTGAAGAAAATTTCAACACCAGGCCCATATAAACATTGTGCAAACAACAAATGCTTCAGGATATTTTAAACTTAATAAAATATTTTCTTGCTCAGATGGCGTACATGCAAAAACCACAACCATCCCAAGGTTAATTGTTGGAAAAATAATAATTTCTTTTTATCTCAAATCTTAAATGAAACTTGCAGCAAATTGAAAAGAGAAAAACAATTTTCTACTCAAATTGAAGATTTATTATAGATTACACATACACATATACACCAGGTACCACAAAAAAGTTAATTAAAAACTGAAACTCTTGCAAAAGGAAATTAAAATAGTTGCAATTATGTATCTTAGGCACTGATGAAATCATAACTGCAGATAAATGTTCTTTCTCCATTATGGTGTAAATATTAAATATTAAATACTAAATGTTAAATGTTAAATATGTATTGCAAACAACTTTTGAATATTAAAATATTTTTGCAAACTTCTGATTTATTTTCTGTTACGTTTAGTTTGTTCTTCGGCTTCCATTCTTTTTTGTTACTCTTCGAATACATATCTGACCTCTTAATTAAAACGTAATATCTTCACAATTTGGTTTTTTGTATTTTTCCTTTTTCTTCTTATCACATTTACTGAGTTTTAACTTGCGGAAGTGTTGAGAGCGTTTCGAAACATGATACACTTAAAAAAAACGCACAACTTTAATAATGAAAAATTTATAACGCTGAATTAAGGATGTTAAAAACTATTAAAAACATGCACAAAAACTAAAAAACAAGAGAACTAAATTTGAAACAGTAACAAGGAAAGTTTCTTCTTGTGGAAGAATATAAATTTTTCGTTTCATATTGGCATCCTTTTGTTTATGCACTGAGGCCATCCAAAAAGGATGTGTTTTACTGCTTTAGGTAACAGGAGACAGGTTGTTACTATTGTGATTTGAAAAATAATTTACACTTTTTAATTGAAAATTGCGCTATTTGAAATTGTATAGTACGATTTATGCTGAAATTATTATTTCGCTTTGATAAGAAGTATTTACGAATTAAAAAAAATTCCCATGTTGACAAATTTGTCAAAAACTTTTATTTGATTTTGTTCGTTGAAAAGGATTAAAAATTTGTCACTCATTACACTTGGAAAAAGTTTTCTAATGAACTTTATTGCGAGTGGAAATCAGTACCACCGAATACCGTTTCAATCGACACTTTCTTCTTAACGAAATCTTAACGTCGCATTAAGAGCTTTTCTAAACATTAGAAAAAACCAACTACAAATTAAAATAGAATGAAATATTTGAGGGTAGCACTGTAACTACCATGCTGATGCATGCATATTACATACATACGAATACACATACATACATACGGACATATCTATGGTTTCAGAAAGTGGATTTAATTTAAAATCATTGTAGAATGCAAAATTAAAAAATTATGAAATCTTTTTCTTTTTGTTTTTGCTGCGGTAAGTTTATTTGTTTTAACAATTGTAGATCAGACCATGCATGTGTATGGCTGTGCATGTATACACACAAATATGTATGCGTATATGCGTGTGGGCGTGTGCGTGTTCATGTGTACGAGTGTTTGTATGATTGATAAATAATTTTAGCCTGCACCAATTTGTTTATTAACATATCAAATTGTGGTTTCGTACAATGATGATAATTTTATTTATTTTTCCCAATCATTTTTGTAAATATTAATGAGGCTTTATTTATGTATATTTATGTTTTGTTTTTTTATATTTTTTTTTTGTTTTGAGGAAACAAACGAATGTCGACTTATTTACTGCTCACTAATGATGGCAATGACAATAGCAATGGATGTTTCTCCATCATGCTATGGAAATTATGTTGATTTTTATAAAATTTAATATTTTTATTTTGCAGAGTTTGTAAATATAAACGTAATTAAATATTGGTTGCAAAAACGGAAAATTACGAAATAAAATATTTAAATAATTCCCCTTTGTTGTAATAAGCGGACTAATTATTGATTTGTATTAAAATATAAATGCATATCTAAATTATGGAGAGGTACAATTAAGGAAATAACAGTTTTAACTTTCCAAATAACTTTTGAAAAGCATCCGCATGCACAAGTACAAAAGGACTCTCGTGCATAACTATGTGCCTTTAAATATGTATACAGTAGTATTTATAATGTTTATTATTTATTTATTTATAACTGCATTAATTTTGTTAAAATTTACTGCCATCAGATAAATTGAATTGATTTACAACAAAATAAAAATAAATATACAAAATAGTCTGCATCACAAATTCTCATATTTAAACTGAATGAAATTATTTTCATTCATTTCAAAAGGCAGACATTTAGAATTTGGCAGAAATTTGGTAGTCACGTTTCCAGGCATTACCGTATTTCTGAAAACATGGTGGATGAACTCCTGAGCATTTTTCGTGCTCCGTTTTTGATACTTAAAAATAGTAAATTTCTGAATTTTTCCTATATTTGTATAACAACTATGAATTTTGCATTCTTGTGATCAAATTTTTACTTAGGAAAGTATTCGTATTCACTCCCATACTTGTGTCTTCCAATTCAAATTTAATGAGCAATTCTTAAGCCCCCAACTTTGCTCATGTAATTTAAAATTCGCTTCAACATTCAGGAGTGTAAGTTTGTGAAGAGTTAATTTGCTCGCAAGCACAATTTAACATACACCTATGCATATATAAATACATATGTACATTTGTGCATACAACACACATATAGTGCACACGTAAATGTGTACGTATGTATCTACATATGTATGTACGTTTGTATTAATAGTCACCCAAAAGCGTTTACTTAAAACACCTTTATAAACGCGTAACTCATTAAGTGCTACATTTGGTATTATCTTTTATCATAATTATCTACTCTGAGTACATTGTTGTTGTTGGTATTTGCTGACATATTCACAGATTCGTATTGTGTAGGGACAGAAACGCACATGTGCATATGTTTGTGTGCCTTTATGTATGAACATTTACATTAACGCAAAATCATATGCTTACATACATATATTTTAATGTGCACTATATAATTAAGGGTTCGTATATATACATACATATACATATATATATATATATATATGTAACTATGTAAGTGTGTTCAGCTATTTATGTATATGAATAAAGCTTATAGATCATTTTGAGGTCTGTCTGATGTCACATTAGATAAATATATACAGACACCACACACTCATGCAAGCAAACACTAAGTAAAATACATCAAAAAACTAATGACATTTATAACAGGTTCAAATAGCGGCTTTAGGGACTGAAAATAAAGGGTACGAAATGGAAGAAGTGAGCTAAACAAGGGATTATATTTATCCTCACAGAAAAATGCCTATTTTGACGATAAAAAAGTTACAATGGGCAATTAATGTTAGTTTCCACACACATATATTGTTTCAAATCTATTTGGTAGATTAAACTTTCAGTTTTTTGTGACTTGCATAAGTTTGCCATTAAAAATAATTTTATTAGCTCACCTTAATTACTACATATCAGCTGTGTCGGAAAGTTATGGTTATGTCTAATTAAAGAGTTAATCAGTTTAGCATTACACCCACATTCCGCATTATACGAGTAATACGACTCATATATTCAATTTTCTTCTCGTTTTTGTTTACACAGTTCATAGATATCATAGAATTTAATGACAGTAGTTTATATAATGACCCAGTTGTAGTCCACACAATACTACCGATGTCGACGATCTGATTTCTATTACATATTTCAAAGTTTTTCATTTTTTATTTGAAAATAAACAAAAACACGAAAAATTACAAACTTATTAGGTCGATCATAAGAATCATTGCATTAAATATGTGAAAGTTCTGAGGAATATTCTGCATTTATGCTACCGTTTAGATTTCTTTCTTTTGTTCTTTTCTAAACAATATATGTTATTTTAAAAGTGCAACAGGTTCTTTTCTCACAATGTTCCCATTAAAAGGAAAAATAAATCCACATGTTCAACACTCATTTTAATTAAAGGGGCATGAGTGCAGCAATATATTGTTATTGTTTCTGTAAAAATTAACTATTTTTTAGTTCGTCTCTCCTTATAATGATATGGTTTTTTTTATTGTTTTATGTCGAACCAATTGTTCTTTTCTAAACGTAAAATATGTAACACTACTTAAAAATTAGTTGCCAAATCACATGTAACACTTATGATACACATTTTTTCGGAAAAGAAATCACCATTGGTTTCTGAAAATTTAAAATTAAAACTTTATTCACGACTGTAGCACTTTTAGCTCATATTTATATGCTTTTGCAGTAGTGATTAATTGTCTATCTTTTATAATTAAAAGAGTTGTATAAGTATTTGTGGCAACTCCGACTGCACATAAACATAAAACAGATACACGTGCAGACATTCCAACATATTTATTTCACCTATCAACTTTCAACGTTGTATACCTCAACAATCAACATTCTTACGGTTGAAAGCACTTTTAGGTTTTGGCGTGTACCTCGCAATATCCCAGCAAAAGTCAATGCAATATTATTGCTCTTGTACGTGTTTTCTATTCTAGATTTGCTGAAACTGTGACTGCTTTGCTTATGGAAGCAGTCTTTCAACAAGGCAGACTTCTACACTTTTCGTTCGAATATTGATGCTGGGATATGTTGCTCTTGTTCGAATATTAAAGTACTGTTTTTGTTTGCAAACTTTTAACTTTTGCTTCTCTGGTTGGTTATACAGTGTATTCATTGTATTTTGATACAAACAGTAACACAGATCTACATATCGCACACTAAATCATAAACAGTCACAACTCGAAGAGAAGTAAAAAAATGTTTTTAAAAACATAACTGTAATTTTATAATCAAATTTAGATCCACATGAGACGAAAGTTTAGCTATTTTTTTTTAATGTTGAGTTGTAGTTTTGGATATAAGAGGCAATTTTGAGTTGGGACTCTTTAATAATGTGACTCAGTGCACCACAAAACTTAACCCTCGTTTCCATTAATAGCATTATAACTCGAAATATTACTATTTAGTTGAAATTTGATTTGTGAACTGGTTTACGGAAAAAGCACGATTTTTATAAGTTTTGAGTTGTGGCTGATTTAGTGTGCGATATATGTTCTAACTATAAATGAGTGCGTTTGATTAATTTGAGCGCACGATAATGTACGCTAGAAAATATTACACAAACATACACTGGCAGGCATTTGAAACTAATACTTTGGTGATCTGACATAAAATATACAGCATTCGTTTCATCTGCCCCACTTTCATTAATTTGTCCATACAATGAAGCAACCTCAAAAACCAAAACAATCCAGTTCGTCCGCCACTCACGATTGCTTGTCTACGTACTCTGACTTTGGTCAAGTACTTCATAATGTTCCCATTAAATGGATATCGCCATATGTTCATGTATATAAAAGTAGGTAAACAGAGTCTCTTTTAAGTGATTGTCAATATGGAGACCGTAAGATTTCTGTCTTACAGCTAGTCATTCAACATTTCGTTGGTTTTCCCAACTTTTAACAATTATTTTTGCCGTTATTTATCATATTTCATTAGAAAACACGAAATATAAATATACCTTAGAAGAAGCCTTAAAGCATTTAAAGAAAATATTCCAATAAAAATTTTTGTTCACGAGTAAATGTTATGTTGATTGTTGTTGCATGATTAAATGTGAGCAACAATTTTCATGTCTCATGAAATCAAGAAAAAAGTGGTTCTTGTCATTTTCGGGTGTGTGTGTGTGTGTGTGCACGTGCATACAGTTCATTAAAAGTCTACGAGTACTTTGGCCGACAACGTACGTATGTGCGACTGTTATATTTTCACAAATATAACTCATACGACATGAACATGAATACTAGTATTAAAAAAAATTGTTAATTATAACAACTATTTGATTTCTACAATTATTACTACATATTATAAAAAAGAAGAACATAAATTAATTAGCATTTGAGATTAAAGTCAAATAATGAATAATTTTTTTATGAAATTCATGGCGAATAATTAAAGCGCCTTATCGATAATTTTTCACACTTCACATGACTTCATTACCCTACTCGTATCAATGTCGTACGACATACAATCAACATGAAGTATTGAAAACAATTAGCAAATAGTTGAAAGTTTTTCTATTAAACGGTTTTTCCTCCATCTGGACTGCCACTACCTTCACGAGATGTTCATTCTCTTGAGTACTGATAATAGACACCTGAAATGTTCAACATATAGTTTCAGTTTACAGTAAATATTGCATTCAGTAGGCAAGCAATACGAGAATGCTCGTATGCATATTATGCTATAATTTCTTTGGTGTGGAAACTGCAAAACATTCGCTACTTTTCTTGCAAAGATGACTGGTTTTTACACAAAATAATACAAGTTATGGCAATGTAGTACTTGCTGCCTCTTCTGTACTATTTGTTCTCATTCTGGACTTTTTAAAATTTATCTTAAAGAATTTGCGCATTGTTTGTTGTTCTCTTTATATAGAGAATGTAGACAACTCATCTTAACCTCTTTGATTATGACTTCGTATTTCATTTTATTTCATTACCTAAACTGAATAAAATAGTGTTTAAAAATCCAATCTCCTATTTACTTAAAAGCTTTTACTACAATTCTTCGGGTACTGAGATGTATATTTTACGTTTTGGAAGTTAATACACAGACATTTTGAATCTTGAAATTTAACTTCATATTGCGGTTTTGGCTGACGGCGCTAAAAGCCGCTACACATCTTCCTTCTTGGTGTATTACTTATGATGTTGTAGCAGAGAAAATGGGAAAATATGTCAAGGTAGTTGGTAATTTTCTTCAAATCATTTCATATTTCTCTTATTTGCACACATTCTGCATACACTTGCATACATTCGTTAATACATACAAACACATGAATGCATAAGTACTTTCAAATGCATACATTTACACAACAGCGACTGTTTATGTGATTTTATTTGTTTTGTCACTGCATGAAAAGAGAATAATTAAAATCTTAAGACACTTGCAAATGAAAAATAAAAGAAACAGAGATTAACAGAAACAAGACAAACATTAAAACAAAAACGAACAACAAAAACAAAAAAAAAAACAAAAAACATTCGCGTTACAGGCATTAAATAATAATGAGAAGAATGACAACAAAATTGTTCAAACTCTTAAATAAATATGTATACGTGTGTATGTGTGTGTGTGTGTGTGTAAAATTATTCTTAATGGGTGTGAATGTGTGTATGTGGGTATGTATGCCAAGTGATGCTGACAATAATGATGATAATGAGCAATAGTAGCTGATTTTAAACAAATGCATGAAATTGACACACATACATACAAACGAGTACAGACATCATTTTCAAAAATGACATTCTTTCATTTACATTCAGGTATAAAATTATCGTGTCACAGTGGTTGTAACAAAACTTCTTCGAAACGGCTTGATCGATTCTTATGAAATTGTGTGTGTATATTCAATAGGTCTGAGAATAGAACGCAGACTATTTGTAACGCTGTAGACGATGCTACACTTCCATTATAGTTAGAGAGTTGAAATTTGATATACAAGTAGGTATTGAGGAGTAAGTAATGCGACAAATATGAAAAGGAACTGAAGTTCTTTATATGGGAGAGTAAATAACGGGAAAGATATGAAAATGGACAATTTTTACCTGGGGATCATGCTGACCCTTTTTTGCATGTGACACTCCCATTATAAAGGGTATTAATTCAATATACGACTACTGGGGAGCTGGAAGTGGGTATACGGTCAGGCATTAACGAGGTAGGGAGGGGAGGTAGGGGACAATTGCTGCACCTCCGAAACTAACTAACCGATTTTAATGAAATTTAAAACATACACAGGTCTGTGTCTCGAAGGACAGATAAACAATATATTTTGGAATTTCTCGAATATTGGCCTATTAGAAATAAAAAAATTTAAATTAATTGTGAAAAATATTATGCAGATGGGTTTCAAGCGATTGGATTGTAAATCGTACATACGAGTAATTGATTTTGAGGAAGCCTTTGCCTACAACAAGCAGTAATAAAGTAGAACTTGATTGTTCCTCTGTAAAATTAAAATTAAAAATTACTTGGTGCGGCAGTGAAGCTTTGCTTTACAAATACTGAAAATCTCTTTTATAAGTTTAAAACAATTAATATTACAAATTACACCACTCGAGATCCATAGAAAGCGGATTTAGTTTTGCTCATTCAGCAGATTTTATTTATTGAAATTGAGTATCTGCTGAAGCCTTAGAGTTAGTAGAAATTGTTGTATTGTTTCATGTTTTGCAATAATTATACTGCCCGGCATTGAATGTCCACATTTATTTGTGCAAAAATAAAAATTACATTTTCATGGCTGAAAGTAAACCTTTGTAATAAACTCGTTTGGCGTAGGGTACAACAATTTACTGTATTTATATGGTTCACGCCTTCTGATCAGAGCAAACTTTAAATTTATACATGTGCATGTCTACTTGGTTTATGTGAATAAAAATTGTAATTACATATATAAATTGAAGTTAATACGAAATTCTTTTGAAATTTATTAACTCATTTTCGTGTGTATGTCTGTATGTATTCCCCGGGGTATTTAAAATTCATCTGCAAGAAAGAAAAACAAAAAAAAAGAATTATGCCACACTGCGAACATCCCTGTACAAAATTATCCATTAGGAAGTCCAAATTCAGAAGCATATTTTCATATGAATTTAGAACACAACCATCAATGAATATGCGCCAAAAGATGTAAAGTACGAATACAAATCATGAATTTTCCATTAAAATTTTATAATTTCTTTTCTTCTGATATTATCGGAAACAAAAGAATTTCGATATTCTTATTCGGAGCCATACTAATGAAAATATTAACATACTGCTGCACTCAAACGTACATTCATCGTAATTGTGTTCCATTATAGTGTGGTTGTGTTTATCGGGTGGCTAATGTTTGCTACATCCTTGATATAATTCAGGGATTAACACACGTATGACAAACAAACACGTTCTTCATATTTAAACAGGCGTAAGTAAGTACGACGCACAATGCGGTTCGATGTTCTTTTCTTCACTTGTTTTATTGTTAATGTGTAATAAAGTTTCTGTTTTGTTGCTACTCTTTAATTGTTTATGTGTGTGTATACATTCTACCTGACGGTAGTTTATTGTATTTAAATTACTTTTGTATATTAAGAATGTGCCGGCGAGAAACAAAATAACAAAAGAGCCAAACTCATGTATTAAGGCCGTAGCCAAATTCCAGAAGGATATTTTTATACGTTAGAGGGAGATTGCGTTGAGCACACTTAATAACTGGACATTTTACATTTACATACTCTCGATTTTATTAAAAGCATTTAGTAGAATTTAATCTCTATTGCGGTTTCTGTTAATTTAATTAAATCGAAAACGGCACTCTACTTGTATTTGCATTTTTTTTTTGTAATAAATGAAATTTAATTCAAAAAATCTGAAATTTAAGAATTAGAACTGGTTTTCAAGATGTCTTCATTTGAAAAGGTTGAAAACTTTTTATTCAATTCATTCATATAAGCATAAAATTTTACCATTTGTGTGTGCGTGTGTGTGTTTGTTTAGTAAAGTGATGAGGATTTGCAACGTAAAAATACGCAGAAATCAATACAAATATGAAATCGTACACTTTTTTTCTTGCACACCACTTCCGATCTTTATAGCACTGACATAATATTTAATTGAAATTGTACTGCGGAGTTGTAACGGAATTAGTTACTCCCTCTCCTGCTAATCATGAGAAGGATGATTTTATTTTAAATATTTCCCTTACAAAACAGAACGGAGTTTACATCAAAATATAAATAATATTTTTATAAAATGAAATTTAAATAAACAAAAAGACAACCAGAAAAGTGCAAACACAACATTTGTTAACTACAATGGAAGTTAATGCAGACATTATTTGTCTTTGCGATAAATGCAGCAAAGACGAAAGACAAAAATCATATATTAGACACCTGCACAGCTTAAAGCTGGTAATCAGTAAGCAATACAATGACGTGACGCCACTTTTTAATGTCTTTGTTATCATGGAATTTATGATTGGAGGAGGACAAGTATTTTCCTGCGGAAAGAAATTCCGCGGGAATATTCGTGATTGGACTGATATTGTTACTTCGTAATGTAATCGCTCAATCGTACAAAATTTCTGTTAACAATTTCAATATTAAGTTGGAAACAAATTCGAAATCCTCAAATCAAAATATGTGAAAAAAATTAGAAAATTTCTGCTGGCTTCTATTGTATTAGAGTAGTCGACTCGTGTTTTTCAAACTTCAAATATTCCTTAATCAGATTTATTTCTAGTTCTCTATTTATATAGTTATTTCTTTCTATTTCTTTCCCTTTTTGTTTCCCATTATCCAAAAATGATATTTAATGCTCTTGTCTCTAAATATGTATGTCAATTATAAAATTTTTATTAACTGAAACAAAAATATGCAATTTTAAAAAAACCGAATTTTTCCACAATGGCAAACATTTTTCCAGAAGTACAAAAAAAAGCAAATACTTTTTTTCACTTTTTCGCTATTTTTAGTTTCAACACTCATCAAATTTAACTGCAATTATTCTTCTGTTTTTGAAATAAGTGCAGTTAGACACACAAGGGCTAAAGTGCTGTAGCTAATGGTATAAAAATGCATTTTTGTATTTTGTAAAGATCATAAAAATGAATGCATATTTGTACACACAATATTTATTTATTATTACAACATACAAAAGAAATATGTGTGTTTTATATTTCTCGAACACAATGAAATAAATCTTTAAACTTTTTCGACAATAAATGACAGAAGAAATGCTTAAACAACAACAAAAAATTACAAAAATTACACCACATGTGTATGAGAGGATTAAATAAAAAAAAATACGAATTCCAGTTCACAAACATACAGCAATGATTCCCGTAGCTTTTTTAACTTTTTTACATTTTTAGTGATGCAGGAATACGATTCATCACAACAGTAGAATGCTCAAATTATATAAAAATAAATAAATAACCCCCAACAACACATACTTAAGTACCGAACACTCACAGCTTAACAAACAAACACAAATACGAATAAATAAATAAATACGTATTTTTGCACACACACACACACACACTCACGCTTGTGTATTTACCCAAACATTAAATGGATGCCTGTGTGTGTGTGTGTGAAGGATATAAAAATGAAATGTGCGACTGTGTGTACAATACCAAACAGACAAGTTAAACAGTTTCATCTCCCTCTCCATTACGAATGTTTAAGAGTCCTTGACTGCGTTACTTTTCGATCTTGTTGTTTTTGTTGTTGTTGTGTGTGTGTGTGCTTTTTTTCTTTTTACAAAAGTAAACAAACAAATAAATACGCTTTGTATTGACCATTTTCTTTCTACGTATCTCGCTAGTTGTCACTGCGATAATGACAAGAAATAAATTGTTCAAAAAATGAATGAAAATAAGGGAAATCAATTAAAAGAAAAACACACGAATTTCAAAATAAAAATTATAGAAAAGTACTTCCACCAACAGGGTTAGCACCTGGGCGAGTAAAGTATGTCCATTGATATTGAACCTTGCGATAACAAAGATGAATGATTCATTGGCAGATTAAATTCCGTACAAGAATAAATGTGATTATACACACTCTTTGACTTCCAAAATTCTTTTTTGTTTAAGAAATCGATTTTAATATTTATGTATGAACAGGGAAGGGGAAAGGTTTTCTTTCAACACTTCAGAAAAAGAAGACAATTATCAAAATATCTTAATGGCGTAGATGACGAAAGCACGAGCGACGGAAGTCTTAAATAAATAAAATATTATCCATCTCTTTTACAATAATGCTAATGCATGGATGGCCACTACTTTTATTTTTATTTAAATTCAACTAAACTAATGAATTCAGACAATATATGTATGTACATTCATACATACTCGTACATATGTGTATGCATGTATTTGCATGTGTGTACAATTATGTTAATTTGTTCTATTGTAAATCGATAATAATACATTATTAAAAGATTAGTACATTAATGGTAAGTAGTCGAATAATTGGCTAAAACTAATTTGCTTTATGGGAAAGTACAACGTTGTTTTATGGCAATTCGAACATACGACTACTGCTAACACACTCGTCTGTATGTGTGGCTGTGTGTTGTGCGCCTGTATCCTGTAACATTAGGATGAACATTATGGAGAGAAATAAATATCAACGTTAGAAATTTAGTTCAAGTTTGAATGCATGTTATCTGATGTGTTACATTTTGCATTTCGATTAAAAGATTTCCAAAACAAAAAAATTCAAAATTAAAAATTTTCCTAAAAGGAAGGCTTAACTGAATAGTTCCACATTTGGGCGCCAGTTACATCACTAATTCTATGCAGATTTCGTTGGCTAGCCTAATGCTCGTGTATATAAAGCACAGGCATTTATAAATTTATGTATATTTCTCAGTGTACATCTTCATGGCAATGTGCCTGTAAAGCAGCGCTCAAACACAGCCACTCGAATTTACACAACATGGAGTACAACATGTACATATTTGTTCATAAAATGTTAGTTAACTGGCTAAAACACTAATTGCTTGTACGCTTCCGCTATTAACGTTTAATAATAATTATAAACATGGCTTTCACTACTGCGAGTGCTGGGAAAAAATCAACCACTACAGACAGTCCCATTTACGAGCAGACTGAGTAGTCATTTAGCTGGCAAGCAATCCACTAAAATTTGACATTTTTAATGCAAAAAAATATAGAAAAAAGTGGAAAAAAACAACAGAATTAATAACATGAGACAAAGGAAAGTTTTCGATGTGCCCCCGCAAACCTTTTTATGAAAAAGGAAAATATTATTGTGGAATATTTATGAACATGTGCATTGGGGTGTCTGTGTAGTTCATAAGGATCGGTGATCGCAAGTAATCATTAAAGTTAAGTTTTCTTTATCGGACGTACATAAATTTAAGTATCATTTAGTATCATTCCATGAAATATAAAATGAAAAGTAAATCAATGACATTTGAGTGCCCTCAAGAGTTTCTATGAAACTCCGTCAACTACTCCAATTCTCCATGGGCCTTCTAATTTTTCTGATAAAAAGGAAAAATACGATCGCCACATATAAAATAAATTCTTTCTTCTTTCACTGCCGTATCCGTTTTACGTATTAATGTTACATTTTCCATAAATGCTCGCGAAGAAGAGATAGTAAAATTCCTGTGAACCTAAAAATTCTTTAGAATTTGGAAGCTACTCTTCTCTAAAACGATACTAACTTTTCTTTGCACGGATTGTTAAACTTTCGGTTACAAATTTAATACCGAAACATGCATTGTAAAGGGGAATAAATTGCGTATTGAAATGAAATAATAAACAGTAAATAAAGTCTGTTACGTTTGGCTCATTCAATTTGTGGTTTCACTTTCAGTTCATAAAAGGTAAATTCACCTTTTGTAAAATTTTAATTACAATTTTCTTTGTCTTTGTCTTTGTCTTTGTCTCAAGTAAGTGGGAGTAGAAACATTAAACATTAATTTTCAAATGCTTAAACGAGTGTTGTAATTTCTTACCAACACTTTACCAAACGAGATGTTACGAAATTTTCCTCTTAATATTTTTGTATGTGTAAAAAGTTGTATGTGTGACACAATTAAATTAAATCAAAAAATTTTGCAGCAACATAAAAGCTCATAAAAAAAACGTATCATTAAAGAGTACGAGTAGATAAAAGTCTTGCTCTGCTACCTTGTTTTATCATGCAATTAACATCGTCGAAAGCAACAGTTTTTTTAGACTTGAACAAATTTAGTAATTTGTTAACGGAACGATACCCCTGCGTACTACTTTGAAACAATTGGCGTAATGTTCCTAACTCAAAGGACGAACGTGTTTTTAATTCCTGTACAACGATGCCAGTACGAGTACACCAAAACGAAATTCTTAAACAACATTTACGCATTTCGTTCATTCGCCTTAACTCTTCAGTGAAATTTAGTGTCTGTGATTGCTGTGTGATTTCCATTGCACAAGAATGATTGTTGTTTCGTATCCCGCATATATTTCTTTCTATGTTGGCATATTATTTGACTTTTCTCATGTAATTTGTTCCACGAAAGCATAGTTGTAAAGAATTTAAAATTAGTTGTACACGGAAATTAAAAAAAAAGTGGACTAAAAGATTGTTGTGTATTTTATTAGCTGTACTTTGTCTTATTCCTAACATGATCTGATATGAAAAAGATAAAAATAAATTAAATGATGTTTGTGAACTGAAGTGGGCCATATTTCCCACTTTACACAAACTCAGTTCGAACCTTGTCACACCGCACAGTAGACTGAATTGGGACTTCTTTTAGTTTTTATATTTTCAAATGAGTATGGAAGGAGTATGAAACGCATTCTTTATTCCCATACAATTTAAGTTAACTAGTGATTATGTTTGGATAAAAATTACTAAAGTGGAATATGACTCGAGTGGTAATGAGTTCGGTTGTGGCAACAAAAATGTGCGCTTAATGTGCCAGTGTAAGGAAAATGCCATTGTAATATTGGAAACTCAATTTCTGACAAACGTAAAATTGCCAAGTAAGCAAATGCGCCATGTTGCTTTTATAGCCGCTAACAGAAGCCAAGAGATTTACTGTTTTCATAGTCATTTCTACGGCTTGTCACTTAAAAAATGTTTCTTTAGTTTTCATGGCATGACTGTTCTTGTTGTTGTTGTTTAAATACACGTGGGAAATGGTAAATGAAGTCACAAGTCAGACTAAATGAGCGCCACAAAAACAAGTAATTAAAACGAATTAATAAAATCGAAGATGACTACGTTATCATCTGTGAACTCCTTTGCTACAATGTGCCAAGTACGATTAATTTTTAGGTTTTGCTGTTCAATATTTATAAATTTATTTCTATTTAGCATTTAATTTTTATTAAAATTTCTATACATGGATATCAGGAGTGATAGAAATAAAGAGAACGTCCTCCGCAGTGGTTCCCTCCAAAGGGTTACCATGACTCTTTCATATGTGAAATTTATAATTTCATTAAACAAATGTATGTATTCTGTATCGTTGACAACCCTGCAATTAGTTGCCTGAGAGAATTCTCAAAAAAAAAATTAAAAATTTCAAAATAATTGAAATTATAAAGAAAGTTGTCTTGGTGGTTTTCCACAATTAATACATTTGTTAGACCCGTGTATTGTTTTTCCATCATTCGTTTGATTTCATTTTGGACAATTTATTATTTTTTTAACTTTGTTAGTGACACCTTATTCACTATTCTTACTATTTTTTTTTTTTTTTTGCAAAAATTTTAACTTAATAAAAGGGTAACTGAACGTAAAATGAATGCTAACTTCGTCGTAATTTAGTTTACTTTAATCAGTCAAAAAATATATTTTGAATTTTTTCGTTGTTACGTCCTTTAGGAGTTTAGGTGACGATATGTACATATATATGTATGATAAAACACAAGTACTATATTCTTCTGTGCTAAACTACACAAATACATTCAAAGTTTAACAACACAAAGAAAATTTTATTATAATTTAAAGAGTAGAAAAAGAAAAAAAGAATTGAGAAGTAAAATAAAATCGAAACATTAAAAAACATTAAAAAAAAGCGGCCAATCGGCACAATTGCCATTCGTTCCTGTAAGAAAAAAAAACATCGTGATGATTCGTTACGTACGAAGAATTTTCACCGACGCCCTAATATGTTTTGTTTCAGATGACGAATATTCTTTGCGAAAACTTCGTTCTTCTCTCTTGTTGTATTTAAAACACAATACGATTTATTTATATATTTTTTTATTTTTTGTTGAAATTCGATTTCCGTTCTTATAAATATTAGCATCAAATGTGCTGCTGAAAATCTAAAACTTGCAAACGGACGTTTCGTGATTTTTATAAAATCCATTTCTACAATGGCCATACGATAGCAGGAGGTAAATTGTCATTACTCCTTTTTGCTTCGTAATTGATAAACAATGATTGTTAAATTGTGTGTGTACGTATGTGTGCAAATACACACACACACACACACACACACACATGTATCTATGCAGCCATGTACATACTGAACACGCGATTATGCACCGCAATATTGATCAATATTTATAGAAGAAATTTTCATGAAATTCTCATAAAGAAACCCGTTACAACCGTGCTACTTTTGAGTACAATAAATACAAACACATGCATACATGCCGACATACAAACAAATAAGTAATTGGTAACCTGCGGCAGCAATAAGTATGTGGCACCGATGTTTGCTTATAAATACTTTAACATGGAAATGAATTCTAAATGAAATATCGAAATGAAAATAAAAATAAAAAGCAACCGATACATACGAGTACATATGTACATATTTTTATGAAGAGAAATCGATAAAAATAAAGTACGAGAATATAAAGAAATTGGGGGACGAAATGTTGTCCGTTAAAATGTATTTTAATCATAAATAAAAACTTTTTTTTTCAAATTCTTGCAATAATTCATTTTCTTAACTTCTTCACTTCTCCAATGCTTTTTTTATTTTTTATTTATTTCTTTTTAGTTTTTTATTCAACCCTTAATGTTTGTTGGCTTGTTGTTCTTTTCTTCCAAGTTTTGTTTTAATTTAAATTCATTTTTTTCTCCGCTGCTTTCAACATTTTCAGAAACTGTTTCACTGGCTACCCCTCTGGCAAAATACGATATTTGTTAAATGGCAGTCGCTTTGTAAAAATTATGTTAATAAGCCAAATTTTTTGTCATTCTCTTTTTATCTTTTTTTCTTCGAGTTGTTGTTGTTGTTGTTGTTGTTGCTGTTGTGTTTTTTTAAAGAAACCAACTAATAAAAATTTACATGATAATGTTTATAATAAATTTATTTATTTTCTCGCTCCCTCTGCGCATATATTGTTTAAAAATTAATAAATAATGAATTAAAGTTGGTAAAAGGAAACCTTCAGGAAAAAATTTGCTCGTAATGCTCACAGTTGGTTGTATCCGCGTAATTTCTTTACCAAATTTTTCAAATTTTCAAATGCTACTAATAACTGCATCCATGTCCCTCAATTCAACACATTTTTTATGAATTTAATAAGATCTTATTTGAACTGTGTGAACAAATTTAACGCTCGGCATTTCCGTTGATATTCAGTGCGCTTCTTCACTGCAGTTGAAGCAGTCATTTAAAATTGATATACATACATATATATCTTCGTACAGGAAAATTTTCTCCCTTTTATATATGTATGTTGTTAAAGCTTTTCACACTTTTCAAATTCAAAAGTTTCTCTCCAACCAATTAAAAATTTCGTTATGAGTGAAGTTTTATCATGTACTTTAAAACAAAGAAGTAACTGATATTTAAATATTCTAAACGAAGGAAACGATCGCCATATGTAGCCAATTGGTTTTGGTTGAAAATTAAACTGATACCGAGTTTTCGCACAAATTTATTGCATCGCGACAATTCAAATGGCATTTGTAAAAATTTTGAAAGTCGCTTTAGTTTGTCATACAAATTCTCATCTTGTAATGTTGTATTATTCGACCAATGAAGAAGTATTTTTTTTAAAACCATTTCCACTTTTTGAATACAGTTTCCGAATCTTGTACGGCTACTCGAAATTTTAAAAGTGAGCAGGATAATTTATAAAAGAAGTGTTAAAAATGTCCAAACATGTACCTGCAGCTATTTTACTTTAATGTGAAATTTCTTATCAACAGGGGGGAAGTACATATGCTGAGCGTTTAATTATGAAAATGTCAATTTTTCTTTTGTAAAGAAACGAGTGTATTTTATGTCTGAGAATGTGTTCTATTATAACAAGAACATGAAAGCACAGTCAACAAGTAAATGTATTCAGTAGATTAAAAACCTCTTCTAATACGCACGCAAGTGCATCCGTACGAAAATATGAAACTTGGAAAAGACACTCGAATAGCCTTGAAAATCTTTTACACTACACAAGTGTAAACATAATTTTCCCTACATGAAAATAAATGTATGTAAATATGCATGTGACAGGTGCTTCAAGTGCAGATATTCAGATGCTCTGCTTATACACAGCCATATAACGATACGTGGCCATGTTCTTATGTATTCAAAAGATACAGCTAAAACTATTTACATGGTGATGAAACTCAAACAACACATGAATGCAAATATTTACTTTCCTCTTGAATAACTGGCGGTGGAGCAAAATAAATATTAATTTAAAAACCAAGTGAAACTTCACCATCCCATTGGGTACGATTTTTAAGAACTTACTTTTTGAACAAAAATAAATTTTTCAGGCAATTTGAGGGAACTTTTCGAATTACTAAGATTTAATTCTTTTTATTACACAATTCCACTTACTCAAGAACACTATGAAAATTTATATGTGCATTCTTGTACGAGTTCTGAATATGCAATCTGGCTTATTCATTTTATTCAAGTAATTGTGTGTACAATAGCCAATTATATTCTAAACGACATCTTTCCCAGCAAAAAATAAAAATAGGAAAAACTCATCACAGTTTAAAGAAGCAATGGAATAGTTGAAACATCGAATAATCGAATTCTATTGACTACATAACTATTAAAAGCGCTATATTAACACGGAGATTTAGTAGAGATTAATCTTCGTTTTTAGTTTTCAAGACGATAGTTAACTACTTTTATTTGCCACTTTAACGGGCCCACATTGCTGGGTTAAACGTACTTAAAATATGGCAATTGTCCCTATAAAAATTGCAAACACAATTATTTGCAGTTTGCAAGTGAGTTTAATCTCGATGTTAAAAACCCGCTCTAAATATTGGACGTGCTGTTTGTTAAGTATTTAGCGTGTTGACACTGCAACCAGAAGATCCTCAATTCAAGACACAGTCGGAAACAATTTTTAAATCGTGTATGTGTTAACAGCGAAATCCTCCCACATATAGCTAATATGAACAATAAAACATGAAATGGCGTTCCTTTAGCTTGAAAATTAATCGGTCAACATATACATCAACATATACATACAAATTCTCAAAACCACATAATTGCAGAGTTGTGTTAGAATTGAGTTCTCTGTATTTCTATCATTTAACCACATGTTCATTTTCTACCCAATTCCAATTTCTAATTAGTTCCGGAGCAATAAGTAGGGGAGAGAACCTGATTACAAGGCCAAGAAAAGAAAATATGAAAAAAAAATGTTATGTAAATTTACACATAGGGGGTGCCTCCGTAGGCTAGTGCATGAGCATTAGTCTTATAAATATGGAGGTGCGGGTTCGATTCCCGCTTAGACCCTGGGTTTTTCTACAGACAAGATGTAAGAGCTTCGTAGAGTTTGCATATAGTTATATAGAGACAACCATACAACATCTGCTTATATGCGACTTTATTTTATACTCGTTCCACAGTCCACGACCTTCTCGCCACTCCGAAAATGGTAAAGAAATTTCTAAATCATACTCGAAGTAACTCTGAAAAGTGTATCAAAATTCTTCGAGTCTATGTCGATACTGTCATTTTATCAAAAAACAATTAAAAAATAATTTAAACATTGAGAAAAAATTAATTAGAAATGGAACCACGAAAAAATAAAGAAAACAATGGAAAACTTTTGGCTCGCAGGCTCTCTTTACCTCTTTTCATGTTATCAAGTAAATAAATAAAAGAATAATTCAATTATTTATATACAAACACTTGTACTACATACGTATGTATGTATATTCCATTGACTTCTTTAAGGAAACCGAATAAAATACTCCCAATTTAATGATGTCAAGAAATATATAAATAAGTCGACTCGTTTGTATCAAAAACCCCTTGACGAAGGTAATATTTAAAGGTTCTTTCCGCCAAAATTACATACTTATGAAAATTCTCATGCACAGACTTACAAATATCCACTTCACAACACATCAAGCAGAGTGCGGACTCTGCAGAACAGTGCCGTTTAACAAAACACAAGGATTCAAATTTCGAAACTAAACATGGCCAAAAATTGTCCAGTAAATCATGGCAGCTACCACCGAATCTCTATGATACGATTAAAATACCTTACGAAAGCAAAAAGGGTGCTGGGGGGGCATATTGGCCTAAAAAAAATACAAATCAATCCAAACACGTCGCCAAGCTCGAAAAGCAACCGATGAGTCACTACATCGCGCCGAAGGTAACTGACAAAATATTTGCGCATTGCAGTCGGACTAAAGGAGTTTTTCTCACAAGTACAAAAGATTTGCACTGAAATTAACTGACATGTGGTTTTGATAGTTCCGTATTATTTTCACTCTTCGTGTGTGTTCACAGATGCTAGAGAACGGCGTCCAACAACAAGATGTATGGTTAGCAATACAACAGCATGTTGCAAAAATCCCTCTGATCCTGGACCAGCTACATATAATCCAACCGAAAAGAAAAATTCTTTCTCAGCAAGGTATCGCCAACACGTTTCGTCTATCCCTCCTGTTATATGAGTCATTCCTTTGCTTCTCTTCCCAGTTTGAAAATTCCCCAGCCACACATATTTTATCGTTCATCTACAGTACCTGTGAAGAAGAACAGCATTCACACTTCGCACATCAGTTTTGCTGCTGCTCCCGGACGATATGAAGTACGTTATCCCAATACATGCCCTTGCCCTGCGAGATTTACTTATCAACCTCAACTTGATATTCTTGTTGATAAGGAAAAGCGTAACAAGTTCCGCCGTTTACCATTTGAAAAACTTAAGGCTGAATATTACACTTCGGCGGATTGGAGACATGTGAAGGGTCGAGGTTTTCATTATCTCTTTAAGGGCTTTAAGGCACTCTCCCACCAGCAGGTGGCTCAACAAGAAACAGGACAGCCCAAAACTATTAAACTTTTTCCAGATTCAAAATATTTATCAATGATCAACAATCCATTGCGCACAGCATTGTCACTGAGACCAAGTCCTGTTTCAACGCCACAGCCACGCATTGTATTCAATTGCACTACCAAGAAGCTGGCACGCAAACACTTAAAGAGCAATAAAAAAATTGCTTTCAATAGCAGCCAAGAGCGGTATCCAGATGGATACCGTATCCCAATCTTAACACAACACCAACAGACAAAACTCAAACACTCTCTACCGTTGGAGCGTCAAATTCGCGACCACCCCATTTTGAATAAACGTCCCTCAGAAATCAATTCAAAACTTAATCAAACTCCAAAGCATATGCTGCCAAACTATGTGCTGCGATTGAGGAAGAAGATATTCAAATTTCAGCCGTTGCCACAATACAAAGTCTTGGCAACAGAGACCGATACAAATGTGGAACACGTCACCAAAGAAGGTTTCTACTTGACTGTGTCAGAAGCAAAAAATTTCTTCAAAGAAAGTGACAAATTTTAATTCAATTTTTTCATCATCCACTTTTGCATTCTTTCCAAATCGATTCGATAGCCAGCAACCAAACACAAAATCGCAGAATATTTCCTGTACATGTAACCTTCTGCCTTCATTACAGGGTTTTATTTAATATTAAATTGTTTTAGAGTCTCACCAAAAATTTTGCTACTAAAATTGTTTCACTAAATAAATGTATTCAGAAAGAAAATGTCTTTGTTTCTATTTGACATAAAAGATTTAAAAATACCATGCGTACCCAATGAATTCCATAACATGCATTTTATTTACATATGTATATACTCGTACATACCTACATTCCATATACATACATATACAGTATGTTAATTAAATACAATTCAAGTATATTTATACTTAAACTTTATGAATTAATTGGTGGTTAGCCTAGAAAATCATTAAAACTTTTAGTTTTCGCAAAAGTTTTCGACCAATAGTAAAAAAAGAACGTTAGAAATATAAATCATTTGTTGGCTACGGTTTGACCTTTAGGAAACTGGCAACAAACAACAAAAAGAGTATTAATTTAGACTCAATCTCTTTCTTAAATACACTTAAGAATAAATTGCTTAAACTATTTATTCAAAGAAGAAAAACTTTGACTTTGTTCATAGTAACTTGGTCAAAAATAAATTTTGTTGTAATCAAGAGGTTAAACCATCGCAGCTTTCGCAGCCAAAGTAAAAGGAAGAAATTACAAAAAAAAAAAAATAAATAAAATAAAAGAAAAGGATCCCACAGCAAAACAAAAATTAACAACAATTAAAACCAACACAGAGCACTTTGCGAAACTATCAAACAAAAACGAAACATTATTTTATTATGAATTGTAACTGGAAGTTTTTCCTGAGGTCCTTGTTGGAATAAAGCAAAAAATGTTCACGACGCGATTGCAGATTTAATCAATACAGTGGCCAGTGTGTTTGTGTGTGTATTTGCACACGAAAATATTGCATGTGTGCACACATCGCACAATATTATTGTAAATATTATTTTTTACAAACAGTTGCAGTTTGTGCTGTGTGGCATGCAATGCAACTGTTGCAGTCAGTAGACCTTAAAATTTTCAATAAAAATTTCACATCAAGTAAATGCAGTTACTAATTAATGACGTCTAAATACAATTTTTGTTGTGCTGAGTTAACGGCAAATGTTACTTTATTTTTTATTAAAAAAAAAAAACTTAGAGATTCATATTTTAGAATAGTTTTCGATCTTGTTTGATCTCGGTTGATATTGTCCCTTACATTTACATTTTTCAGGTCTCAAAAGAAGCATTCAAGTGCCTCGGTTTTTTTAAGACACTGCAAGACATACTTCATCCGATCTCCTTACTATTTATGCTGCCTACATCCGACCAAAAATGGAATACAACTCTCATGTATGGGCCGGTACTTCAAAGACTATTTTGAAATTAATCGACCGCGTACAAAAGAGAGCGAAGAAACTGATTGGGGATGGTGGACGGCTACTACAATGGAATGTGCCCTAATGAAATCAGGCAACTTGTTCCCGAAACTTGTTCTTTCCAGCGCACAGCGCATTCATCATTAAGAGTGCATCCATTTGTGGTCGATTAGACAGCAGATAGCACCACTTATTACAGAGAGAACTCATTTTTTGGCCTAACAGCGCGTATGTGGAATAGACTCCCCATGGATGTCTTTCCTGTCACCTTTGACGTGGGAAAATTCAAATCAAATGTCCATAATGCTGGTACAAGATAAAAAAAATAAAAAAATGGCAGTTTAATTTCGCAAATCAGTCAAGTCTAAAGAAATTTTCATTTAAGGAGAACGTAAGTAAAAATTTGCATCTGATGTTGCCAATGGCAACACAGTTTGGCACTGGAAATTATTTTTATAACAACTTTGAAATATTTTTATTTCAATATTTTAAAATGTATTCAGATTCGCGAGACAATTAATATGAATCTGGCTCGCAGGTCTTCGAATGTAGTTTTCTTTTCAAATTTTCCCATTTACCCACATGTACATATGTATGTATGTGCATGTATGGATGTGATGTATCTACATATGTACAGAATATACATATGTTCATGTTTTCTTTGAAAATAGTTAGTGATTTTTTGCATGACATCATTTTTTTTTTAGAAGAAAAGTGGTAAAAAAAGGAAATGAAATGAAATAAAGTTAGGAAAAGTAAAGAAAAGTGTTATCTATTGACGTTTAAGTGAACATCATCACTTTAGTTTTATAAGTTTTTAATATAAAATCCTCCTTTGTGTGCCAGTGTTGTGGCTTATCGGTATACACATCTATCCTCCTAAGAACGTTTTCTCCTTTCTTGTCAGTAGAGCACATATTTGTATTGTATGCCTGCATACAGCTAAGTACACTTTTGTAGTTATGACTCGAGGCTGTTTTGTATGTAAATAAGAAGCAAAAATGAGTTTTTATTATATTATGTTTGAGGAGTCGTACACCCACACTAGAACATACGTACGTACATATGTACATACATACATACTCGTACATACATAGACGCATATTTTCATATTTTCATATTTTCAATACTTAAACAAGTTTGTTTTTTCGCATGACTTGGCAAGAGTTTAAAATGTTTATTTCTGGAAAATATTTTAAACATATTTAAATGAGAAATATTCCAATTTATTTGGTATTCGAAAAAATATATATATATATCCTCTATATAAGTTACGTAGTTCGTACGAGTTACTTTATTCTTTTTATTGCAAAAATTGCACTTTTAGTAGTAAATTTTTTCCTCGTAAATCATAGAATACGGGCACGATATGATACTTTGCATGACTTAATAGTGGATTCGCACTGATGCGCAATCCAGCACTTTAAGATTTCGTGACAAATCTAGCAAAATTTTTGCCTAGATTTCTCATACAAAGCAAAGCCTATTTCGTCTCTAGATTTTGCTGAAAGCCACGCAAATTTCAGTAGTACTTAGGGATTATGGATGCCAATCGGGATTGAAAAAAACTGTCTATATTTCGAGTTATATTTCAAATCTGATCTACTTTCAATTTCAATGTGATGGAAATGTTCTATAAGTAGATTTTTAACTTTTTTTACTTAGTTAGTTTTGCGCAATTCAGACTTTGACAAACAATAATAACAAAAACTTTTCACAGATGTTTCACGAAAAAGTGCTCTTCTCTGTGCTTAAGAAACATTTTGCATTTTGGACAATATGTATATGAGAGGTGAATAAGAAAGACGCATATAACCGTCATTCATTCTACTGATGTTTTTAATTACAATCTATAACATCTACTTTGATAGTCCCGTAATTGCATTCGAGAAATATTTTACAATATATTCACCAAACGTGTTATAAAAAATATTCGTATGTTTGCATTACAGTTTGTAATACGAGGAGTGCGAAATGTATTATTTTACAAACAAAACTGTTACAGATCAACTATGAAATATAAAATTTCAAATGCATTAATCAAGGAACAAATTAATATCATTTGTATCGAATTTATTCTTTGATGATGGTGTATAATTTTTTTTTTATTTTTATAAAAAATTAAAAAGTGTGTAGCGAACAATGTGGATTTTGTATTTCATTTTATTGCCACGAGAACTTTTCTATGCCTTTTTTTATTATTTCTTATTTTGCGATACTTTGCACACTGCTTCATCAGGCATCATTTATAATGAAATTTCAGTTGCGTTAGGAAATCATTACATCCAATTAGTTGTTGGTTTAAAAAGTAAAAAAGCAGCACATGTTTTTGCTTGCATACAGAAAAGCAATTTATTCCATTTCATATTTTTATTTTAGTTTTTTAATCGTTTCCCGTCAGTAGTTCTATTACGAGATTGTATACTCGTACGACAGCAGTTTCATAACAAAAGAAATCATTCATTTACAGAACTACCTAGAGGGAAGGTACGTACGCCTTTTGCTTGGCTACATGTTGGCATTCGCTAATGATTGACAACTACACAAGCAACACGTATTATTTTTATCACCTGCAATTATCAATCTATTGAAAGTAATTAAATTAAAAAAAAAGTTCAACTTGTAAATTTTCACTCAAGATAAAATGGCACACACACAGCCACACACAAATGTTAATCAATACAACATACTCTCACACAATGATAATTCGTAATCAATCATATGAAAATTAACGTTATTAAATTTAGCTGAAAACAATTATTTCTAAAATAAAAACATCGCATTCGCGCCGATTACAATTAACTTTTTATGCAAATTTATAGCTACATTATTTACAAGTTGTTGTACACAAAAAACAAAAACATGAAGCGATGGTTATTGAAACAATTACCTGGTTAAGTATTTTTTTTTTATTTGTTTTGTTTTTTCACGTTAAAAATTATTAAATTGTATTGAATTACTTACTATACACAATAATCGCACTGTTTTTTCCATTGTATTGTTCGAGCAAAAAGCACAAAAATCTGCAATTAAAAAAGTGCAAAAAATGTTTTGTGCGCGGCAAAATAGCATACTTTTTAATCAAAAGCCAATCAATTATTTTGTAAATTATTGAAATTTTTTCACTCGGCATGTCCGCGATTGTTGTACAACACATAAAATATAACGACAGCAAAATATCGTGTAGAGGAATATTTTTAATTTCCCTCTTATCAAATATTTAATGGCAATTTGATCAATGAAAGCAAACAATAACTTATACAAACTGAAAAGCAAAAAAAAAAACAAAAACACCAAAAACAAAAAGATCAATAATACACATTACAACATGTTTTGTGAACATAAAACTACGTGCAGATTTACCCAGTAAACACGATGTCAAGCCTTTGGTTTTTAACCGACTTAAAAAAAAGGGAGCAGGTTCTCTTTTTGACTTCATTTGTTTTTATGTATGTTATTTAAAAACGTTTTAGTGGGTGACTCAATTTGGATGATTCTATTATCGTAGGAAAGCTCGTGCCTCCCGTGAAAAAGTGTAAAATAAAAATTTAGCACTGCACTAAATGTTCAAAAATATATGGATTATATTCTATGAATAATGAAATTTAAGAATTCTCTTTTAACAAATTATTTTTATTTTTTCTACAAACTGGAACAAACGACAAATGTTTTTGACAAGTGCGCACTTTGCTAACACCTGTTTTTTTTTGTTTTTTTGGATTGTTGTAGAGCCGCATTGACATAATAATTGGAGCATGATACACGAGTTTGAGCTTTTTTCTTCAAAATATTTTTAAACTTGAGAAACAGCTAAACTAACTTAAGAAACAGTTAAATTTTTAAGGTGCCATAAAAATTTAGCAAACCGAAATGTTAACTTTACGATATGAAAACAACATGATAAACTGCCGAAGGTAATTTTTGTTTAGAAATATAAAAAGAAATTAAAAAAAAATGGTAATCATTTTATGAATGTGGCAAACATAACACAATTCGAATTAAAATCATTCTCAATTTGAAGTGAAGCCTTCGAGTTTGTTGGGTAATTCATACATATGTAAGTATGTATGCATGTATGTACACACATATGTATGTAGGTATGTAGACAGACAGCAAGTACATGCATTTACACATTAATTCAAGCGATAATATCCATCATTGATGTTTATTGTTCGTAGCGCTGAATAAAATGTTGATGCTTTCATTGTCATCGAACTATAAATTGACAATGCTGGCTTAGATTGCATCCATAATTCGTTCAGGTGTCACTTTATTTAAAGCCCCGAACATCAAACCGAAAATCGGAGAATATTTATAGGCCAACAATTGACACCATTGTCCTGCTGTATTGCTGAGCATCAATTGAAAATGTTTATGAAATTGTTTATATATTTGGGAGTTGGTGCAATAATTGTTATTTTAAATTATGCGGACGTGGCTCAGGCCAAGTTAATGGTGAGTCGATATACATTTATACATACTTCAGAGATCGTCGTTATTAATGGAGTAAATAATGTTTTCATAACCTTTTCAGAGAATGGATGATCCTCCAGCAAATGTCCCACAGGTTGGTATACGAGTGTCCCACAGGGTGTATACTCATGCAAGCACAAACAATTCCTTTTGCAACACTTCCTTCAGATTTATTTGTATTTTTTATTTTGTTTTTTAGTTTGAATCAAACAAGGGCAGGGTAAGTAGATTTAAATTTATTTGAAAAATTATAAACGAAATATTTCCAATAAACGTCTCAAGATGCGCCGTGACGTAGACCCACAAGCCGCCGATGATGGTGGCATTCCAAAGGTATAGTTTCAATAAATAAATCAAACTTTTAATATAAAAAAACGTTTTTTAAATAACAGGATGCAGCATCAAGTTTGATGAGGGTAAGAATTTACTCAAATACTAATAAAATTAAAAAAAATTAATAATAATTTTTTTTTTTCAGACCCGTCGTGCCCTACACGGACAATCTAGCATACTGAGGCAGTTCCAGAGGGTAAGATTTTAAAGAACACTTACCCTTGCATTATGCTATAATCTGATTTATTATTTTCGTGATATAGACAAAGCGTCAGCTGCCACCCCCACCTGAAGAAATGCCAATGCCGCCAATGTAAAATCGCTTAATTTCAAATATAGATAAAAAAAACCGAAATATTAATAGTTATTAGGTTCCGTATGAATAAAAAAAATTTAATTGAATGTTTACGATATTGTTATTCTTTAATGCTGAAGTGGATTTCATTTGAACTTCATTGAGATTTTTCCGTCAAATCAAACTAATAATCTTTTATCGGCATTTATATTTCTTTTATAAAGAGAAGTAATACTCAGGCAATGATTGCCTACTACTAGATCATGCGTGTCCAAAAATGTTATGCATATATTTAATAGAGCGAGTACAATGACAGGCAGCAGTGAGCGGAAAGATTTTCACTAAAAAAATATTTTGATTGTCAGAAATGTATAATAATGCAGTTCTGAATAAATTTGCTATTTGGTTACTTGGTAAATTAAAAAAAAATGTAGGGAAAATTTTCTGATTTAGAAAATTAAAAATAATACTTGTGTTCACGAAAACTCAAAAAAGATGTTTTACATTTATGCTTTTATGACAGTTTCGTAAAAAGACACATTTCATTTTTGAAAAAATATCAACACAGCTACTCAAAATGTTGAATCGTCGCCGCCTCATGGATGACTACAATTAAAGAGCATGAAACAGAATAAGGAGTGGTTTACAAAAATTTGTTTGGTGAAGTGGGCACCAATGTACTAGATGCTACCTTCTGTAGGAGAGGAGAGGCATAGTGATGGAGATCACAGCTAGTGAAGGGAAACAGAGAGAGAGAGAGAGAGAGAGGAAAGCTTCGGTATCTTTACAACTCTGGCTTTCCAAGTTTTTTTTTTGTTTCTTTATATCAGTGTTGCAGCGCCTCTGATGTAGAGTAGAGGTATTCAATTTTGAAGCCATTTTTATTAAATATTTCACTTCACCAGTGATGCTACACAATACCGACAAAGAAGCGTGCTCTGATGTTACTTCAGGATAAATATCAGCTGAAGTCGGTACTGTTCAGTGAGCAGCGATTATGTCTTCGCCACAAAGCCACACTAATGCACATCAGAAAATAACAAGTGTTTTTATGACTTATTCGGGCCCTCGGCTCGAACCCAGGATCTTTGGATTTGCAGTCAATGTGCTAACTACCTCAGCCATCGGCACCCTCACTTTTCATCACAGCATAATAAAAGAAAGAACATTAGCAACTCAATTCGCAGTTGAGTTTTAAATTAATTCTGACATTTCTATTTGAATAATTTTTTGAATTTAAAAGCATAGAAAGGCATGTGTAGGAGTAAATGCAGTGTGGGTGTATTGTTTGCAATGCTTTTCTTCCAACTTGTAAAATTTACAATTTAAAAGTTAAGAAAAAAAAACATTTGTAGATTTGGATCCTTTCCACCAAATCCCTCACTCCTTCACCACGCGATTAACTTTACCACTCTGCCTCAATACTGATTAAACAACTTCAGTAAATCTCTTACATTTCATTTGCTTAATCCGTTTAAAAGCTTATTTATAAGAAATCAATTAATGCTTATCAACTTCTACGGCATTACAAATATAAAAAAATAGTCTGCTAAATTTTCTGCATCGGCTCATTTTTTAATGCTTTAAGCACGTTACAAGCAATAAAGGCCCGCCCAATAAATACTCACACAAACAATAAACTACCGTAGTAAAACATTTGCCTCCATGACGAGTTCTTTGCATTTCTAATAAAAATAAACTCCAATAATAATTTAACTTGTATTTGCGTATGTAAGCACTTTTAACACACATGCATGCCTGTGCCTGTGCGATCTTCTCTATTTCCTTCCAGTTTGCAAACACAGCAGCGCACACTCGCACACAATCATACAACAACAGCAACAACAGGAACAATATTAACAGTAACGCATTTATGTTTGTACAAGTATGCAGAAATATTTATTTACTTTGAAAGTATATTAAAGAAAGAAATAAGCTAACTTACTATTTCCTCAACTACTTCTTCGGTGGTTTTCATTTCTCTTTGGAATAGTGTAACTGCGTCTGTCTGTCTGTTAGTCTGTCTGTCCTGCTGCCATTTAAAATGACACATACCATCAAATGCTAAATAAGTTCGTTCCACATACATTCACCAGTACGAGTACAAACAATTTCAAGTACAATATTGCACTCTCCAATCTAAGTTAAGTAAAAGAATTTCAAATTGTAAAACAAACCAAACAGAAGTTTTTGGCATTTTTCTTTTCATTTCTCATTTCCTTTTAACTTTCTTTTTTTTTGTTTTTTCTTTTTAAAGAATCTATCTACAATAACAATAATAACCATATTTGAAAAAAAGAAAAAATAATAAAAATAAAATTCAAACTGCAATGAATTTTCTAATAATAAAAGCAACTGCAGCAACCAAAAAGAACAGGAAATTATATATATGTGTGTGTGTGTGTTTGAACTCAACTCAGAATTGATGCCATATCTACATAAATCCATACATATGTATTTACACCCATTTTACATATTTAAATTGTAGAGTGCATGGCTGAGTATGCGAATGCCAATTGGAATGGGTCACTAGTTCGTCATTTCTTCAACAAACAACAATTTCAACACGATGGAAGTCCTTTCCTCCATAGTGTTGACTCTTATTAACATTTCATATCTGTTTCAATTTTTGTTCTTTTCCTTAAATGTGAAAAATGTTTAAACATGTCCTTAAAACATGATATGTACACACATACATATTTACGGGCCATGAAATGTTCACGCAAATCAAACAGATTTATTTTAATAAGATTTTTGAGTCAGTTCGCTGTTGTGAATTTCATACATCACGAATAAAACGAGTGAAATGAATTGTGGTGGGTGTACAAAATTCGTTAAAGCCACGATATTTTATTTTTTATGTTTTTGTTTTGACTAAATGTTTAGTGAATGAAAACAACTCTCTGGCAATTTAAATAATTTTGTATTACTATTTTATGCAAACAACACCACTTAGCAAACGACAATATTCTTTCTGTGCCAGTATGGCAGACAGGCAACAATTCCTTTTCCAGTCAGCAGTATTCGAAGAAGTACTAGTTTTTGCACATACTCGCAAATTCATATTAATAAGCACATCCATACATTCGTATACATATACATATGTATATGTATGTAGTTATGCATCCATATACATATGTGTATGTCAGTCTATCTGTGTGTTTATGCAAATGGCCCAATACTCCCAAAGAATGATCAGACGCAATTTAAACGAATAATGTCAGTTCGCTAACGCGACTTTAAATAAATTTTATAAATAAAGAAATTATAAAGTACAAAACCATATCATCACAATTACAATTATTCAAAAGCTACTAGCTTTCAGAAAATTACTCACCGGTGAAGGAAGGCGCTGTCAGCAATGCTGATGAGAAAAATTTTTGCTGAAAGTAAAAATTGCAAATAAAAATTAAGGTTTGAAAAATATAAAATAAATTATTTATTTATTTAATTTATAATAAATAAAATTAAAGAGTCTATCTCTGATTTCAAAATAAGCCACCCTTTTTAAAATTTTCGTCCGTTTGTCTGTCTGCTTGTCCGGACCAATCTCTGAAAGAGCTTAACCGATTTTGATGGGATTGTTACTGAAAGAGAGAAGATTTTACTGAGCAAGACAAGGCCTACTGCTTATCTACGATTTTCCACGGAGGTAGGAGGCAATTTCTCCGTCTCTGAAACGAACCGATCTTAATTGAATTTAAAACATAGATAGGACCGGGTCTAGAAGGACACAGAGGACACATAAAGAAATTTAAAGAAAGCTATACGTTGTATTTTAAATAGTGCTCCAAAGTTATTTATGGGTTAATGCATGATTATCTGCAGTTACCCAACCGATGAAGATAACAACGTGGGCGAAGCTGCGGCTAAATCCCAGTTGAATTTATAAAAAAAATATTACATACATACATAAATAAATATGCAGCAAATCGTTACTTGAAATGCCAAAGCACGTAACTAACAACAATTTCGAATTAGAGTTTTTGATTGATTATGATGCATATCAGAAAAATGCAAGTCCTCGCAAATTTTTACGTTTGCATAATAAAAATTAACTATTTTATAAGCGAAAATCAAAAGAAAGTAACTACAAATACATATGTTTATTTATCTAAAAAGTTGTTTCTTCCGCCTATGGAAGAGTAAAAATATTACTTACGTCATTTTGCATTTCATCCAACGAAATGTGATTTCAAAAAATTTCCATTCAAAAATTTTCATTTCTATGGATTTCTAAATATTCGCAGCTTTATTTTTTTATTTTAATTTTTTTCAAATTGCGATCGGACGTTTTAATGTTTTCCGCGATTTCATATATTTTTGTACATTTTCTATTTGCACACGAAGTATTCGTGCGACTTCACTTCAAAAACTATTGTCTTAATCTGACGATTGTTTTGTTTTTGGTTTTTTTTTGCTTTACCAGTCATTTAAGTTCTTATCAACGCAATTGATGTTAATTAATTTTCATCTGTGTATTTACTTTTTATCGCTTTTTTGCGTAAATCCTCTGCTTTTCTACAATTATTTTAATGGAAATGCTTTAATTTTTTATAGCTTTGAAGAAAAAAATATATCATTCTTAGTTTTTGCAACGCTTTTCTTCTTTTCGCCATTCGTATTTTCATAATCTATTTAAACATTCATTGACATTCGAATCAGATAAAAAGTGCACTTGGTTCAACAGCAATAAGCAACGAGAGTTCACTTAGGGAAAGTATCGTCGTTAAGCAACCACTGTATCGTATCTTTAAACAAAATCCTTTAAATCTAAATTGAAGCAACGTTGCTTTTCCTTTTTTTCATTCCGAAGAAAATGAATAACACGACAAACAAGAAACCATTATGAGGACTATTTTATTCGCTATTGAAAACGCAGTGGTCGAAAGAGTAAAACAATATTAAAAGCATATTAAAACAATACGGGAATACAATCCCCCCACCAGTAAAAATAATATTAATTCAAGAATGTCTTGTAGACGCTACTTTCACTACCAAATTGAATAATTGTGTCCACAAAATTTGCCTAAATATAAAAGTAAACGAAGCGATATCAGTTTCAAGATTGGGATGTTATTGCTGAGCAAATAGGTTTTTAAACTGCATCAGTATAACTTTGGACGAAATATTAACAAAATCTTGTAAATACATGGACGCAAATTGATTTTCGATTATATAAAGTACATCAAGCTTAAATCTCTAAAAAGTTTGCAGTTGCTTTCCTTATGTTTCTTTCTTTACATAAACAAGATGAAATGCCAACTTTTCCAGAGAGATTTTCAGTTCTTTGCCATTTTTGCCAGCAGAGTCACTGAGCGATTTTTGATTTTCGAGTACAATTGTTTCCAAAGTGAAACATAAACTCGCATGAATCTCGAACTCTTTGCAATTCTTCCCTCAAACAAAATGTACGTCCGATATGTTGGAATGAAAAAACAAAACTTTTCGCTGCATTAAGAAAAGTTTTTTGTTTATTAAATATTTTTTCAGCAGAAATCTATAAATTGTTTAGAAAACCAAAGTACTTCTATTAAATTTAAATTTCTTGTAAAATTATTACTTTATTACTCATTTATTGGTACATTTTTGGTTATTATGAAATCCAAATCTGGCTACAGTTCGTAACGAAAGAATGATGAGACATGATGCAGCATTCCAAGGGGACAAGGGAAGGAAACGTCAATCAATGCCGACCTGCATATGCTAAACAAAACGCGCTACCCGAAGTCGCCAAACTTCCAGCGTCAGTGCTCTTTGTGTATTTTATACATTTCACCACTAGTAAGTTGGCTTCGGCTGTAACTTGAGTTTAGACAATTTAGGACATAAATAATAAACTTCATTTAAACAATTCCTTCATTTAAACAATTTCTTACAACTTTGATAAACAAAAAGAAAAAAAATAGAAATAGAAATAGAAAAATATGTAAATGATGTCACTCTGTCACATAATGCATCAGTTTCAACATAAATTAAACGATGTAAGAATATATTTCACGGAAATTGTTTACTCCAGGCATTAGAGATGTTGCGAATACCAGTTTTAAATCTTCGCCAATATCTGCGCCAATATTCGACGAATACGAATATTCAATTTGAAAGTTACCACCACTCGATATTTAACGTTTAATTGAAAAATATCTCGCCTTCTCTTCAATAACAATGGCATTCCAATGGCTGAATTTGCGATTATCAACTTCGCACCTGAATGTTACTACTGAAAACTTCTCAGTCTATTTTCCAAACTCATCTTTTAATTTGAAAAGTATCGATGAAAACGGCTGGCAAATGACGTCAACCCCCTGACATGGTGGAAAGTAAATAAGGAAAAATACAAAGTACGTACAGTATTTAGTGACACCGCCAACGAGTGTTCCAAGCGAGCGAAAGGTTAGTGGGGCGGCGCGGCATCGTAAAATTGCTTGAGGGAGAAAACGTCTATTTCTAAAGTTCAATATTCCTCTACTGAAATTTGATTATTAATACAACATGATGTGAACAAATAAGGCTTTCATTTTAATTCAAGTTGTGAAATATATTTTGCTTGTTTTATTTCGCGAAGAGAAACGTTTTGTCCTCATAAAAATGATTAAAAATTTTTATTTTTTTGGAACGTATTGAAAAAAAATATTCGCTTTAATTGGCGAATACAAATGCGAAATCCATGCAATAGGCGAATATTCGGCGATAGGAATACGAATATTCGTAACATCACTACCAGGTGGTATGCATTTATGCCACGTAATTTTAATTTCTTTTTATTCTTCCCCTTTTTTTTAAAAAAGTTCCGTAATATTTTTTCACTTTGTGTGCGTATGGGAAGGAATACATAGTAAATACATCCACACATATGTATGTGTGTGCATATGTAGAGGATGCCTGCACGTACTGAAAATAATAAAATGTAACCATCTCAGCTGTCTTCCACTCCAACACTTTACTTTCGGAATTTCTCACTAAACATACTCGTACTTGTATACATACTTGTACATATACACATATCCAAACACACATTTATGTATTGTACATACGCATGGATGTGTGTGTGTGTGTGTGTGTGTGTGCTGCTATGAATTTATATCTCTAAAGTTTATATTACCATATGAAAGATTGGAGCTGCTAAGGGGCTTTTAAGTACGTTTCAGACCTTAAAAGTTTGAAATCTTTTCTGCTTTTCAATACGTCACATTTCAGTCACGATCTTTTATATGGAACTGTCGAATTTGTAGTTGTCAATGTAAATTTGTAATTTTGTGCTTTATGAGAGGCTGGATGGAGATGTACCAGTACCAGTATGCAAACTCTAGTTTAACAACAACAACAGATGGATTCAATTCGTTTCAGTTGTTTTTGGAGGGACTTACAAAAGTAACCCCGATATTTTTCAAAAACGGGGAGCATATGGAAGTGACGACGGTATGCTGGTCGGCTTATAAATGTTATTTTAGTTAACTTTTCGAAGATGCGTCTGTAGTTACGAAGCAGCGATGTGCTTAAAAATTAGCAAATACAGTAAATGACAAACAATAAATTAACTATTTTTGTTGAATCACATGTGTTCTTATTATTCGACTGAATATGATAACTTTATGGTGGATTTTTTTATGGTGCAGTAGTAGCGTACCAGTTAATTAGTATATGCCTCTATAGTTTGGTTACAAAAAATGAAATATATTGCTATATATTTCGAAGGAAATGTTTTTCGAGAAGAGAAATTATAATTCATGAGCCCAGTAAAATTGCTAGGCAAAAGAAGACAAAATTCAATCGATTGAAAGCAATTTAAATCGTCGTTTTTAAGATATAAATGCATACATACATATATACTATATTCTAACAATGCTAGTTTGAGTGGTTCACTAACCATACATATTTGGAAGAAGACGTCGAGAGTACCTGGTAGCTTGTGGAGTACAATTTGCACCAGGGTACTTGGAAAGTTGCAACAGAGTAAAAAAGAGTAATACAAATCGAATATTTATGGGGGTGCTGATAGCGAGTAGTAGCGTATTGGCTCTCCAACCAGAAAGACTCGGGTTCGACTCCTAGCACGGTGAAAAAAGTTTCTTCAGAGTTTTCTGTGCTACAGCACAGTATTGAAGCAATAAAACATCGGCGAAGTAAAATAATAAATAAAAAAAAATAAAATAATGCGTCAAAATAAACATCAGACACGGCGCAACTTTACTTTACAATTAACACGCAACTGCAATAATGCAATTCTGTCTATTCCTTTTCTAGTTCCAGTACAGTGCATTGCATATGTAGGGAATTTCCCCTGAGCACTGGTTCAAGAGAAAAATATTGTAAAGTCCAAAATTATAACAGTCTACATTAACAGAAATGGAAGATTTGGGACTGGAACGAACAGAAGCGACGGACGGAGGGTGGCGATGGCTGAAGTAGTTTGCACGTTGAGTACAAAACCAAAACAGACCTCGGTTCAACGCCAGTTTCAGAATAAAAACATAAAAAAAACATATCGCATTTTTCTTATGTGCATTAGTGTGTCTTTGTGTGTCAGTTGATATCGGAATACTTCAGTGGCGAAGGCATAGTCACTGGTCGCTGAACAATACCGCTTATATTGAGCATGAACTTATTAATACTGAACAATATTAACGCGCCCATGCGATTGGGTTGTTTAAAGTTCCATTTGAAACTCCAATAATTGTGCTCTGGAAATTTCCACTTGTGATGTTTCTACATGAACTTGTAAAATTGTGCAATAAAACAGAGAACTAGTGTTTGTAGGCATGTATTTATGCATGTATGTATGTATGTATGTATGTATGTATTTATATGCCTGAGAGTGCATATAGTAAGTGCGTATATATAGTTATTACTTGTTTTCTTATCTCATAATCATTTGAAATATTTTTGTCCATGGGTTGCACAGCATACTTCTGCATATGAATGCTTTTTCTGTTTTTTTTTCATGTTTTTTTTTGCAGACCTTGCACATGTTTAGTTGGTTTAATTTTGCATTTCACTTCAGTTCGGTTTTAATGGTTTTGTTTTTATTTTTCTTCATCAGAGTCTCGTTAATGGCGGGAACAAAACAATTAAAGCAATTAACACTTCCTAATTATCTCATACAAAATAGACTACATTACAACTTGAGCCGAACGAACAGTAGATTAAAACTACAAAACAGATACATACTCGTACATATATTTGCACATACTCGTCCGTATGTACGTATGTATGTTGGCAGTAATATATTCAACATGCATTAGTTGCAACCACAATTATTTCCCACAAGATACGAGTGAGTATGCACACACATACACACATACATTTTTAAATGTTTGTGTTATAAATTGCAGTTTCTAATTTATTTTTACATTTACCTTGAAAGAGATGTGGAAATATAGGAAAAATTATTACAAATATTTTGGTTATAGCACGTACAAGCAGCGGCTTTGCTCTGTAACTATTTCAAAAGAGCACAAAAAAGTACTTTAATTAAATTGCAAATTTTATTTAAACATAATGTACGGGAGGTATTAAATACGTTGACTTTAAGCATTGAAGCAGGATGAAGTCTCCACGCAATACCTGCACACTGAGAACTATAATTCGTTAAACAACATTCTACAAGAATTTGGCATGAACTGTGCTCAGTACACGTATGCAGTGAAGGAAATTGCATTTTCTCGCCTTCCACCAGATTCTGAAAGGGTTTACGATACCAACTTGATCTTATGTGCGCTCAAACTGACTACCGAATTTCGAAAGGCTGGTACGGAATTATAACATTAACGCAGTTTTATTTTAAATTCCGTTTTCGCAAATAATGTTTCCCAGCCAAAGCGCATTTGGGAGGATATCAACGATAACGTCATGGTAAAATATATTTCTAAATATATCACATACACGTAAATGGCCGGATTTGCAAAGAATTATTATACTTCTTGCTCTATTTTTATAATTTAATCGGTGCAAGCAATGCAATTTTATAACATTAATTTTAAAGCATGTAAAAATAACTACATGAATTAAGTGTGAAATGTTCGACTACGCGAAATCCCATACGCACCTCAACTTACAATTTAATTGTAACTCTAAAATAAATTTAGGAAAATTTATTGCACTAAATGCTGCTAAGCAATAAAAAATTGTTCAAAAGATTTTCATGCTTACAAAAAAATTATATACATTTATACATATTTATTGATATACGGAAGTATGTATGTATATGCATGCGATTGTGTCTATATACTCATATAATAAATAAATAAATAAATATTTTGAAGTAATTGTGTTGGATTTCAAGTATGGCCTTCGGCGGCATCCATTCATACTCATGATAAAAACCCCCTCAAAAAAAAAAAAAAACAATTTAAAAAGCAAACAAAACATGCAGGATGAATTAATGCTGCCCGTTGTTTATAAAAAATCAATAAATTATTTGTTAATGTCATATACATACAATCTGACTGAGTAAATAACGTTTCTCTGACCGCTAGATACATGTACATTTTCCAAACATACGTACGAGTACATTCCTCTCGAATGTACATATGGATGCATGAGTATAAGTGTTCTCACATACATGCATACACATATACATATGTACATTATTAAAGTTTTACAAAAGTTTCGTATTGTTTGTAACTGAAAGTAATTTGAAAAAATATGACTGCTGTGAGCAAACGCTCTATTTCAGATACATACATGTCAGCTGATGCAAAAAAGCGATTAAAAAAATTTAAATTTTCTTTGCTGCTGATAAGTTACGACAGCTCAATAAAGGCTGCACAAAACGGCTTTTTTTTCTTTTATCTTGGACCAGCACTCAGGAGATGATGTAAAAGCTTCACTATCTTACAACACTGCTTTTTGCACGTTATTTGTTTTTGTAGCAGTGTTGTAACATCTCTGATGTCAAGGAGACCTATTAAATTTTTAAGCTTCGTTTTTAGTAGCTATTTTTAATAATTATTTTACTATGCTATACAATACCGGGCTTAGGTTAAGTTGGGTTAAGTTAGGTGGGGGACCCTTCCCAAAGAGAACGCTCCACTTAGACCAGGACTCAGGTCAATTGTGATACCACAAATAGAAACACGCAGGGCATAGGCGGGAATCGAGCCCGCACCTGCAGATTGATAAGACTAATGCTCATGCACGGAGACACAAAAAGTCTTATTATTTTAGAATTTTTTTTATTTTGTTTGCAGCCCAACATAATTTTTTTATTGGAACGTATTACGAAAAATTAGCACATTATGACAATATGAGTTGATAGCCAACCGTGTACAGTCCAAAATTGCATACGACCGTACGATCCAAATAAATATGAAATATAAAATATTGTATAGGCATACGACATGCTGCTTATGTGTATGTGAATTAATATTATTAGTTCACATTTATTGGAAATAGTTCAATGGCTTATTGAAATGTTGAAACTGGGTACAAGTTTGTACCGTTTCCTTTGTAACATATGATATTTAATTATTGTAGAGTATTTTGTAATTGAGCAAAACCGCAGTTGAATTAATGGACATGAATTCATATGTGATTGCCACTATTCAATTGTAACAAGATCGGTCGAAGATCTTCTTCACAATACAATTGCACCCGACTAAACGAGAGATGTTTCTTATTTATTTAATAAAATATCATTTATGTATATCATATCATACATAAAAGATACATCCATAGATACACATGGGTGTATTTGTGTTTTATTACTTTAACAATCATATATTTATGAATTTTCTTTTAATGTTTCGTTTATTCTATGCACTTTTAACGAAAAATATTAACGAATATTACGTTCAGTTATTTGCTTTGCTTTCTAGTTCCGCTTCCCCTGATCCCCTGACCTTAAACGTAACTAAACTTTCATTTACTATAAAACAAGAACGTAATGCCATTTTAAAATAAAAACAAATAACTTTTTTTTTCTTTTGGCTGAATCCGAAAACAAACTGTGCTTGATACCTTGACTTTATTGTCAAACGTTAAGTGATTTTCTTACATATAAAAATGTGTGAACTCGTATTTACGAAAAGTTTTAAATCTCAATTGGAGTAACGACACATGCAAGTGCTTTGAAATAACGACCAGTCAAGATGATGATGAGAAGAGGCAAAAGCAATACAGATAACTTTAACATAAAGTTGAGCCATGCAGTAAAACACTCTTAATTAGTTATTTAGTAGCCACAAAGGGACTTTTTTACAGAGCGTTTGATGACATGGTTTCAATTCATAGACTTCCAAAAAAAATAATTAATTTTTTTTCTTGGTGACAATTTGCGGATAAATAGAGCAGTGACTACCGGTGTACGGTTAACTTAAACACTGGTTTTGTTATCGTTTTCTTTGCAGAAATTAAATAAAATGTTGTCAGAAAAGATTTGTCCATAAACAAAGTCGAAACAATAAAATATTTTTGTAGGAAAATTCTTCAAAATGCCACTAAATACAGGACATTTCAATATATTCACAATGGATTCGTTTAAAATTCATTTTAAGATACATTTACTTAAACATCTCAATAATTTTTTTAAACTGATTGAAAGAACGCAAATATCATCCAGAACTAAGACTCCTTCGTTCTCATTTTCAAAAGTGAGAAAAAGAAGACATAAAATGTGGGTCCATAAAACTCTGATTTGTATTGTTGTATTGAGATTGAAATCTGGATTCAAATATATTTTTACTGTTAAAATTTTAATCACATTAAGTGCAAGACAAGTAAACAAACTCGTTAAAATGTTTGTCTTATCAAAATTTCTACGAATTAAAACAACCCTCATTATGGAAAATAGATTTTATACATCCTCGTACAACTCAAGTACAAGTAGACTGACTCCTAAATTTAAATGGCTGTAAAAACCTGATGTTATAAAAATTATTATTGTTTTAGTTGGAATCGTAAACAAAAACTCTATGAAGGTAAAGATGGGGGGTGAAATCCATTTTATTAATTCACATCGGTGAAATCATAACATCAATACAAATGCAAACACAAACATACATACATATATAAATGTACCTCTTGAATAACAAAAAAACAAACATCAAAAGTCATAAAAAACGACACGATAACATGTATTGGCACGGAAGCCCTGAAGTAGGTCGTTGATTATACATTCCTCCTCAATAAAACATATCGTATTTTGTAACCAAAATATGTATTTTTGTTTTCCAACAATATTGTCGTCCAATCTACAAAGAAAAGAACAATAACTTAACTTTAAATGTGGTGTCGTCTATCCAAGAAAATTTTTTTAATTCAATCAGCTAATCTCGTTCAAAAACAACGAAAACAAGAAAAGAGTAGTGGAAGCACGTTCATACTTTTTTATACAAATTTTTAAATTCGTAAATATATTCAATAAGGAGGAAAAAATTGTGAAATTTATATTGATTCTATCAGCAAATACTTCAAAATAATCTTCCTACATTTTAATATGAGTAATTTCTCTAAATTTCTTAGCAATTTAAATAACAAAAATGATTAATATAAGTATATACACATGTATGTGTGTGTGTGTATGCGATAGGACCCCTCCATCCATCCATCCATCGGAAGTGAACTTTTTCCACATTTGTGTTGTTTGTTTGTTTGTTTTTATTAATTAATAAGCCTCTTATAGTGAAATGATTTTTTTTTAATATCCCACAAATTAATTTGATGGACACCAATGAAACGACGACATCCTGCATTTATTGAAAATTAAATAAACTAAACTTCTTTGGCACAAATTTAAAGATCTGCTCCCCTATTGAATTATAGTGCCTTGACGATGCTACAATAGAGTGTTGACCTTTTTCGAAACGAAAGCTGATTTCATTATTAAGCATTGACTTGAAAAATGCTATTTATTTTCTTTTTTGCTTCTGTCTATTTTTATTACGCCTCAATGGCCAATAATGTACAGGTATAAAGGTATCTTCTGCCACAAACAAAAATCTGTACAATGAACGTTGTCTTCTGGGTTCAAGAAAATTTCTTCAAATGTCCTGTTTGGCGAAAAAAGTTTCATGCAGTATAAAAGAAAATAAAATGGCAAAAACGAAATACAAATTTTTGCCAAATAAAAATTGCAAAATGAAAGGAACGTAAAAACAAAAGAAAGTAATTTTACACACACACACACACACACACACACACCCAAACAACGATTTGATAAAATTAACGTAACCCCTATTTGCGCTAAACGTGTGGGTTGATTTTCTACAGGAGAACCAAAACGGAAATACACACGTAAGCACACCACATAGGCACCCACACAAACATACATACATAATACATGTTTTCATAAATATTTTTCTTCCCTCAGATACTTCCCTCCGCCTAAGTAGACAGCATCTTTTGAACATTTTATTCGTCTGCCAAATAATCCTATTACTCTGACTTTTATAGATAAATGAGAATAGTTAAAAGCAGCAAAGAAGAAACGAAAATTTATAGAAACCTACATACATACATACATACATACATATAAGAGAGAAATGCACTGTTGCACAAATTTTCAAATGCACACCGACATATGTAAGTACAAACACATATGCACATATGTATGTACATATATGAATACGTCTCTAAGTATTGTTGTGTCACCGCTTACCTGACCAACTGACGCAATTAACATTCTATAGTCTATATATTGACGTTTATTCTTTTGAATAAAAACATATGTATGCATGAATGTAGTACAACAATGTGAATATAAAATATGTAGCCGGCACTAATCGAAGGAAAACAATGTTAAAATTAAAACTCAAAATTACAGTTGCACAAATAATTAATAATAATAATTTTTCTAAAAATGTCATTTACGTCAGATTGTCATGTTAGCGCGACAGCATCTACAGTCATCGCAGTTGTTGTGCTATGGTTTCTTTTTTTTTTTGGCAGATATTTTATGTTTTTCCTCGTGAGTTGGCAACTTGTACTGTTTTGTGCCATTCAATACGTGTGCAGGCAATTCAGCCTTCTAATGGAAATTATCTGTTTGCTGATTTGAGGTAAGTAAATAGTGTTCTTAATTGCTTCAGTATTTATTTCATTCTGATGTGATCGATTAAGCGATCGCGAAATAGTTCAAATATAAATTTGCCAATGACTGCAAACACGAATCGCTTTAAGTTTATTTTTTTCGTACCGAAGGCGGAAAAGTTCTTCAGTAACAACAAAAATACTGAGAAATATAATTGATTTAGAATGAAATGGAAATGATGTGTTACTCATTTAATTAATGCGATGAAATATTAAACACAAATATTCTTGTATTAAATAAACAAATTAAAGAAATATACGACACAAAATGCTGATGTTAGAGCCTGAAGAATATTGAATTTCTTTCTTTTAACAAAAAAAGAAAAAAAAAAAAAAAACCCGATCATGCATGAATTAGAGTGCAAATCAAACAATACCGATGAAATAAATTCGAAAAACAAATTTCTTTACCATAAAAAAAAACTTTGTTTTATTGCGAATTGTTGCAAAAGAAAATTTAATTTATTTTACCACTTTTAATTTTAATGTTTGTGCTTAATTAAAACTATTTCTTTATTTTTATAACTTTTTTACAGCTTGTTTGCGAGAAAAGTTTTTATTGTTAACAAAATCTAAATAACAAGAAACTATAATTCGTAAAGGTTACATTTACTTATTCACTCGCATTCTGCAACTCGAGAGTTAAAAAATCCAAGTTTTCGAAAAAAATAAAATCTCGCTTCGTCTATTGAATAGAAAACTTCACTTCAAGGGAAGAGATGAAGACGCTCTGTGCACTTCCCAAAAACTGTATTTCCTGTGAAAGTTTCAAATATTCGGCGCACAGATATCACACTTATGTAGCTACGTACATGTATGTATGTATATACATGTATGTATGTATATACAGTAGTCATGCATACGTACATATACATAGATAGATACATATGTAGCTGGAAATATGCTATTCATTGAAAAGAGTTGAGTTTTTTTTTTCTCTTCATATAGAAAGACAACATTCTAACAGTGCCAAACCACAAAATCGGAAGTTTGCTAACAAAATCTAATCACGGAAATTGATTATTGGCATTGTCACCACACACACACACATATTCATATGCATACATATATAGTATATATATATATATATATACATATGTATATAATAATAATATGTGCATATATACACGTATGTATGTATGTAATATACACACATGTACATTTATGTATGTGTCTGATTACGTACGTATGTATATGGTTTACACACACATAGAAAACGCACAGCCAAACAAATAAACAATGACATGAATATAACAAATTTTGTTGGAAAAGAAGTTCAATGGTATTCGGTTGCTTTTTAAATTGGAGTTCTTATCCTCGTTTTACTGACATTTGTTTTGTTTTTTTCTGCTCTTTGTACTGCAATTTCATGTGGTGCGCCTGATTTATAACCTTAAATGTCTTTTCCAATCCTTTATTTATTATTTTTTTTCTTTTCATATGTGTTTTTGTCTTTTTCATTCATTCACATCCAGAAATGCATGAATATTTTTGTGTTCTGTTTGTAGATGTTTTACTATGTTAGTTTGTTCGTTAAATCTGTTATACTATTTGGCATAAAAAATTGAATTTAAATAAAACATATTTAAATGTCTATTTGTTCGTCTTCTTGAAAATATATTCCGACAATGGGGTATCGATAAGAAAAACCAAATAAAAATTACGTGCCCGTACTCATACCTTAACTAAGTTTTCTTTTTATTCAACTCAACACATTTGTTCATAATTTCAATTGTCCATTTGGGAAGAAAACAATATCAGCCCTCTGCGAATCTTCGATTTTATTTCCAAATTTATTATTTTCAAATAAAATAGAAACGATTTTATGCACTTAAGGGGAAAAAACAAGAACAAAGTGTCTTAAAGTCTTCTGGCGATTTGTTCAAAATCTGCAATAACCGTGGTGATTTGTTTCAAATTCAACTTTCATAAGAAAAACAATCGTTTGCGGCCTAAATATGTATATGAAACAAATTATTTATTTAAGATATTTTTTCAGATTTGCTTAACCCTTTATCTAGTGATGTTACAGGAATGGCACAAAGCCTTACAATTGACCATCTATTGTTGTGGTATACTGATTTAAGCACATTAAGGTGTTGGAACACAACAAACACAAAGAAGAAATATGTACAATGGAAAGAGGGAGGAATGTTACCACATTTTTTTTTTTGTTCAAAAACTTATTGGCGGAAAAAGTGCAAAAAATAAACCATCTTCAACTTTTATTCTTAATTTCTCAAAAAAAAAAAATATATGTATGACGAAGAGGTTGACAAACGCGATTATGCTTAGGTATGCTGGCTGATCCTAACTATTGTGAAGATATAGCAGATGGAAATGTTGCTGCTGGTTTTGATGATACAATGGTATAAGAACTAAAGCACATACTCAATAACATATGGTCTTATAACACATCAAGCCTAATAAATATATAGAAAAAAGATCTCACAAAATTATATTCACAAAACGAAATTCTTTATAGAACTTCAAAATCAATTTATTTTTAATATGTTTCTTCGATAAATAATTATGGGCAATTTCAAATTCCATTACTGGCGTCTCTTTTTTCCCATTCACTTTCTATGATTGAGACAAATCGTGTAATGAAAAGGTATTCGCATACTGATATCTAAAGAAAGGGTCTGAACAATTAAAAATAAATAATTAAAGTGTAGTTTTATGTTCAATATCTAATTGAATATGGAATTCCAAAGGCAACGTAACAAAAGTTATTCTTCTTTTTTTAATACTTCTCAGAGAAAATCAATTTATTTATAATCGATTGAATATCGTCCTGAAGACGTTATTTTCTTTTTTAGTTTTATATCGCAACTGTTCATTGAAAATAAATAAAATTATGAGTTATGAAGTTTTTGCTTTATTTCTTTCCTTTCAAATTCTTTTTAGCATTTTTAAGAAATAGAAATGTAGTGATGACCAAAAGTATGAAATGAATAATAAACTCGTACAAATTTTTCTCTCAAACAAAAAAAATTTAATAAAAAAAAAAGAAAAATGAATGACGAAATATTTTTTTTTAATGTTTTTCTTCACCTAACAAAGTTAATAAATTTAATTTAAATATTCCATACGGGAAATGGAGTTTGCAATTCAAAATTTCAAAGAATATAAGAGTTCCACCGGTATAGACAGGGTGGCCCAAAAAGAGCGAAGGTGTTTGAATTCCTTTTTTATTTAATTTTTTATTTTTTTGTTTTCAGTGAACACTGTGTCGCCGTTTCCACCACTGCTGTTAGATATCGGACAATGTTGGAAAATTCTTTATGAAAATATATGTACAACAATATTTAATTTTTAACCGATATTGCTGAAAGTTCCAAAAAAATATGTATATATACAAAGGAAGGTCGATAAGATTTGAGCCTGCAGCTGACTGAAATAAACGGCTTGAAAGGCAAAACATTGTAGAGTAGCGTTGTTACTTCAATGCTGCCTTACTTTTTAAATAGTTTTACAAACACCAATTACTTTAATTCATCAAAAAGATATTGCTTTAATAAAAGAAAATATTATAATAATTTTATAAATTCTGTGGGAGGAGCTCTTTCTGTAAAAATAATATATATTTATTGAAGAATTTAGTAATCGAATACGGATTTTGTTTTTTTCTGTGATACGAGTAAATGTAATCCCTGAGAACTGGGAGGTTTCCTGCAATCGTTAATTGCCAACTACTACCGAACAAAATGTAAAGGAAAGCAAACCAAAAGGACAAAGATTCATATACGTGTCTTATTTTAATTTCAGAATTTGTAGATTCTTTTTTGTATCATTCAAGTTTAAACTGTACAAAGTCTGATTCCTGTTACAAAATCAATTCATTTCGTTTTACGTACAACTAAATAACGAATTACAGAACATTTCCAGTTAATGCCTTTGAAAATATTGATTTCATTACGCAGAATGAAGACTTGCATATTTCAACCTGTAAAAATCCTTAAAAAAAAGATAAATTAGTGATTTAATCGCGCAGGTTTTAAGGCAATTAATGCAAAATATCTTTTCACCAATTTCCGTAAGCGAGCATACTGACAGAAATCAGTCAAAATGTGCAATGGCTTAAAATAATGATTCTGCCTTTAAGTGGAATGAATGAATGCAGGCAGTTGTAAACTACACCAACATCTGCGTGCATGCAAAAGGCATAAAAATAAAATTCAGATTTCGATTGCATTTCATGTCGGTTTTTTGTCTGTTTTTTACTTTTTTGTTTGTTGTCAGTGGTCGCCATGATTTCAACAGGAATGATGCTGCGTCGCATACCCGTATCATCAAAAAAGCACTTTCAATAGAAATAAACAGCAACAATTGCCATTTTTTATTTCGGATTTAACTTTTTTTTATGATTCGTCCTTTATTTTAATGTAAAGTTGGTCAAGTATTCTATTGAAGCCATTGTTGTCGTTGTTGTTACAAAAGGTATTCAAATAGTTGCGATGATTAAAAATTCGTATTACGTATGAACAAATGAGCATGTTTGGAATTTTAAAATTCTTTTCGTATTTTTTTTTTATTTACATGCAGGTACAGGTAATTTCGTAAGTTTGATATATTTTAAGGGAAAATAAGCCTTCCCCGGCCAAAATGCTCTGGGGAATATTGTTGACAAAGTTTTTCAATTCACACGTTTTATGAGTTAAAAACAATAAAATTAAGTGGGCAATTGTGTTGATAAACTTTGCACAAAAAAGGAACGGAGAATAAGTGAATGGTTACTCTTAAACCATGTGGAAAAATTAAAAAAAACTCCAAATCCGTGCTAAAAACAAAATATTTTTTTCCTGTATTCCATTCCACTATGGAATGGAGGTTGTTGTGGGACTGCACTGCCTGCGGAATGAAGGAAAACATCGACGGTTTCCAAATTTCTTTTTTCTAAATTCTTTACAAACCCACAAGACTAAAAACTGCATCCAACACACACGTGATTAAATGAATTGAGTGAGAAAAATTAAATTAAGGAAAATACAACTGGGAAGAAGTTACAATTCAGTGATTCATCAAACGAAAATGAAAGCTTTGGCTTTGCGAACGTCATTAATTTTATAAATATACACAAGATTAAAAAAAGTTATCTACTTTTCTTAATTTATATAATTTCATGCCTGATGAAATATCTTTTCAGCAATTTGGACAAACGCTAATCATCCTACGATATCCTACGCAGGGGAAAAGGTAACAACTAAATGATAATAATTTCAATTGATTTTCGGTGAATATCTGATGCACATGAATATTTGTGTGTGAATTGCAAATAATAAATAAAGAGACGGTTAAAGTTTGTCCGTTTGGCGAATTGGGCTCTACTTTTGCTACAATAGATAATTCATAGATGTGCTTATTTGATTTATGATAAATAAAAGAAATTATTACAATGTGATATCGAATATGCTTTCTATTTAATAACTAAAGTATACTTAATTGTGCTCATATACTTTCAGCATTTATCTTTTGTACATTCTGTATTCGTGTTTTGTTACTTAATGATTCAATTTTATGCCCAAGCACTTTCATGCCAAATTTTCAATTTACCACTAGTTTGAAATGTATGACATTTATCCCTGCACAATAATTTGTCAATTTTCATAAAATAACAACTGGAATCCTTCTAATGTATGCTCTAACACAAACATAGACTGATAGGCACCAATGATATTTAAGTGTACAATTCACGAGCTGATTCAAAAGGACTACAAGTAGACTTTTTACAAGCAAACGTACTAAAAAAAATTAATATGCACATATAAATTCTTAAGTAGACATACATGGATACGTACATACAGACATACTAGGCACCTGCAAGAGACCATTCACTACTATTCACAACAATGAATTCATTTCAGTACTGTGATTGTGATTACTATACAACACACACAATAACATCAAATGTAATAACACAACTGAATCATTCGCTGCGCAATAAGTAGCACAGCTTTAATACTCGTAATTCATTGAAATCAACTGAGTTCATGTTTTTATTTTGCGTTCGCAGCAAACACAATTTTGTTTTGTTGGGGGACGAGAGAAATATCAGTGATGCCGATTTGTGGTTTTTTTTTAATTATTTGTATTTACTTAACAGGAGTGAAAATGAATTACGATTATTTATATATGTTTGTTGTATGATACAGATAATCTATATTTGGAATTTTTTAGCTTTTTCAAAAATTTCATTTATGGTCTACCGGTACCTACACCAATGATGTTCTCATATAGACTACTTGAACCGTACAACAAAGATACAAAATAAAACTTTGTGGATAATGCAATTTATAAGAAATTTTAATTCTAAATTATTTTAATATTACTAAAATTCAAATAAATCATAATACATAATTGTGTGGAACTAAAAGAAAAATTTATCAACAATGCATAACACGATATAAACAAATGCAAGAACCCTACAAATAACATCCCTAAATTTGAAATTTTCAACAAACAACAATAAACTGAATGGGCAGAACAATGAATGAACGAATGCAATGACATTTTTATTAAGAGATACACACTCACAGTAGTTGAAAAATGCTGCTGGGTGAGAGTATGAATGCACAATTTTGCTGATTTTTACCATTCATGCAGCTCTCTAAACAATACACACATACATACATCTGTGCGTACCATATATTTACTAATAGGCTAACAACTTGCTTGCTATTACTCATACGCACACGAGTTCCAAACAAAAGCACCATCATACGCACATGTATGTATACGTCAGTATGTATATATGTATATAGGGTGTTCTTTTTAGCTGCATGAGTGCAATCGATATCGATATCAGTGGTTTGACAGGTGAGAGTCTAAAACTGTGTTGACATTTCTGTTCAGTAAGGTTTGGCACGCTTTCAAATTGCGCAAATTTACTTTGAAAAAAAAAAAAAAAAATAAATTTGTTCGCAACGTACATAGAGCACTTCGTCGATTTTACGGTGAACATAATCGGGCTAGTGAGCAAGCAATTCGTGCAGTTATTCTCTCACTAATTGCGTGCTTAATAATCGATTTATTGCAAAATCAATTTGGTGAAAATTTGAGTTCCGAAACTCTATGCCGCAAATCATAGTTAAAGAAATAAATGCCGTGGAGTTTTCTGCCAGGTTATAATAAAAAAAAGCCATTCCAACTATATTTCTGCCTTGTATTATCATTTGAGGTTCTCATGCAGTTAAAAAAAACACCCTATATAGATATATGTATGTACCTGCATCCTTATGTATGTATTATTTCATTATATTTATATCGTGCAATAACATTAACATTTCTAGTTTTTTTTTGGCTTCTTTTTTTCGTTTGTTTTTCATTCTCTGTAAGTCGATTTTATTTTTTATAACAATAATTTTTTCCTATTTTCACGAGACATTTATAGTTCGATAATTTTTTGACAAAAACATTTCCTTAAATTTAGTCGCAGAGGGAAACAACCTGTTATGTATTACCACCCGATGGATACACAGTGTACACTTTCTACCGTTCTTGTCTGACATCATCTGCACGTTTGTTATCTGAATTGATAGAAAATATCAAATAATTCATACCACAGACTTAATTTTTATTTTTTTGTTTGTTTGTTTGTGATGGACAAAATACAGTCATCATTGTCTCATTAATTAAAAAAAAAAAAAAAAATATTAAAAAATTAATTTATAAAAATGCTCACATTCCCGATATCTTGTTACCGCGCCTTATTGTTGTACAATCCAGTAATGAAAATTTAATTTTAGACTTTCGGAAACTGAAACAAGGTTGGCTTCTACAGTGTCTTTGTATAAATTTTTAGAACGCACATTCATATTTACAACTGCGGTTTCTCAAATCACTTCGAAGTAAAATTTTAAAATGTTAGCCAATTTGTCAATAAGCCAAGTTAGTTGGTTTAATTCAGCTTAAAAGTAAGTACTTGAAACAAATAATAGTTTGAATAATGTGCACAATCATGGGAATGCAATTTCAGCATTAAATATTTTTGCACTAAGTAGTTTTAGTTGTTGTTGTTATTTAATATTGTTTTATATTTAATAAGAATGTTTCTGTTTAACGGTTTTAACTTTTCTATTTCAAAAGTTTAACATTCTTTTGCAAGTAAAACTTGTTGTGCAAAACTTTTTAATCTTTCTATGAAATTCGAGCAGAGCAGAGCAACAACAACGATGGCAGACTTTTTTCTAACTCTTGAAGCTAAATGAGAGACAAGTTTTCAGAAAATTTTAAAATTTTGCGGAAAGTCAGCGAAACTCACGGAAGGAAATGAAAAGATAATAAAGCAGAGAAGAAAATAATGACAAGAAATGATTTAATAATGAAAATAAACAAAATTAAAAGGTACAACTAACAAGTGAACAGCCTCAGGCGGAGTTGGACATTTATTTTCCTTTTCATTTTCATTTTGATTTTTATTTTCTCTTGTAATTGTTGTTTTTTTTCCATTAATTAACTCAAATGAAATTTTCCTTGTATTTTTTTTATTAATTATGCCGTTCGTCTTGCTTTGTAAAAGATATTTTTTTATCTTAATTAATTGAATTTGATAGCAATAAAATTTCTGTTTTAACTTAGTTTACGATTTACAACAATGAATTATAACAAGAAATTTCATATGAAAACTCTAAACCAGTTCATAAACTGAAATAAATAACAAATGCTCCTTTTGCGATATATCCCTGAATTGCTGCACTATTTGGATATCTTAATCATTTGACGAAACCGCTTTCTGTTCAACTGATATATTATCTCTATCAATTTGAGAGGGAAATATTTTTTTTGCTGATGTCTGGAAAAGGCCTGAAATATTTTCTAGAATATTTCTAGAAATAAGAAATGACTGAAACTATTCAAATAAGGAATGGCTCAAGATTAAACATCCAAAAGCAGAATAATTACAATTCATTGCTTTTGTACCGATTTTGTCACTGCATATTTTGTATGAAAATATTTTACTGTTTTACTGTTTCTAATGTGTGTAACGAACTAACGAACTGCTACAGCGCTCATCAATCTACCCTTTGCAAGTTTATGCAAATTATTTGGAATGTGCTAATGTTAATTAGCGTAAATGGTAAAGTTTATTGCAAATTATGTTTGAACATGACCCCGATTTAAGCAACATAATAGCGCTTCAGAGGAATTCATATTGATAATTGAATCAGTTTGTAATAAGTCATTTTAAGTCAATGAAATGGAAAAAATATGTTAATGAGTGTTAGTTAGCAGCAGCTTCTCTATGATGTTCTGTGGAATGGAATAAAGATGTTGTATTCATTGAAATAAGTGGGCGAAATACATGCACACATGTGTGCATGAGTGTCAATTATGATTTCATTCTAAGGAAAACATTAAAATACCTTTCAAGAGGATATTACTTTAATTAAGTTGGGAAATTTGAAAAAAAAAATGAAATTAAAAGTTATTTCTGCATTACTCTGCAATGAAATCAGTTCAATAGCAATAGCACACGGTAGTTGTAAGAAAGGCAGAAAGCTTTTCATGAATAAGAGACATATTTGTACCGTATTTAACATAAAACATTTGAAATTCCTCAGCTCAATTTATTTAACTTCAAATCACAAGTGTGATTATAAATTGCTCTAAAATTATCGCTTTCATTCTATTTCAGATATTCATTTGAGATATTTCAACTTTTCCAATTATATTGCCGAGGAGCCTTCTTATTGCACATCAAGTTTACTTCCTCCATAATGCACATCGTCTTAAGAATTCGTAAAAGTTCTAAGTTACATTGAAAATATTGTAGTGAAAAAGAATACGTCTGCATTTGTATATTCTGTTGGTAACAATGTTATTTGAAAATGTAGGCGTGTAAATTTTTGCAGGAACATGTATTTGGATACTGTGTATTTTTTTTTTTGTAATCATATGACTATGACATTGAATTTTAGGAGCTTTTGTAATATAAAATGAAAATTAAACGTATTATTTTTGTATTTATTTAAGGCGATTCACAATGAATTACGATTATTTATATGTATGGTCAAGCTAGTCTATATTTACATTTCGTTGGTGGTTATACCAACTCATGCTTCTAACAGACCTTCAACGAAATTTTTGAAAAAGTTAACAAATCTCACATTTTTATACAAAAACTCCCAAAATATGTGGGAGTTTAAATTACGTTAAATTGAATGACTTTGTATTTCTGCAACTATTATCTAATATTATCGATTGAATATTTTACAAGGCGAATGCATACCGGGTAAACTTACTAGTACAACAACCACAACAATCATTGTACGTTGTCAACAATAATTGATGCAATTTTGACACGCAACCATAATAAATGGTCGCCAGCTGGCTTTATAAGTTCCCCTGATATGAATTCGCCTTGGTTGTAGACTGAAAATCAATTCTGCATCAAAAACTCAATTTCCAAAAAAATATCTCAGTTCCGTTATTTTCGCGTTTAGGCATTAATAATTGCGTACTTGTGGTTTTACTTTTTAATAAATTCGTTTACCTGTCAATAACTTTATTTAATAAATAATATTTTGGATTATTATTGATCAATCGTTTTGGTTTACTGATATTTATCTAATATTTTTCAAAGTAATTTCGATTAGATTTCGTGCCGTTGTACCTTGGGCTCGGCAACAGAGGATGTAGTTCGGGAACGTATCCAAATTTGGCTAATTAAATTTTTTAGAACAATTGATTTAACAGTGAATAATACGAATTAAATGAACAGAAAAATTAATCGTTTGCATTGAATATTCAGCGTTCTTCAGCGGTGCGTATGATTAATGTGAATTAAAGACGCAACATATCGCTCATACTGCAACTGCTATGTATTTTCAATATCATCTTGATGTTTATTTATACAAGTATTTTTCAAACATTTTTCATTCGAACTAAACGGCAGATTAAAAAAAATATTATTCACACATGACAATTAAAACCTGAACGTAATCGTTCACAGTAGTGAAGGCATACAGAATGCTGGAAAAAAAAATTAAAATCCGTTTTAAATACAAGTTAAAACTCTTTAGTGATACATAAACCATTTTATTAAATATTCTTATTTAAAAATACTTCTTGTTTTCCATATGTCTACCATTGATATTTCGTAATTTCATCAACGTCTGTTACTTTTATTTTCCCGTTGTATGAATTTCAAGTTGTTGTTATTGTAGCAATGTTGTTATTTCAACATTCTTTCAACACGTTGTTATCGCTTGTTTTTTTTTTGTTTTTGTTAAATTTTGGAAAATAAGTATTTCCAGTTCAGCACTGAACTTGCAAATCATTGAATTGGGTATCGTTCTGTAAACGGAATATGTGTGAACGATTTGCAAAAATTTTCAGTCTCATTCAAAACCATATCTCGATAAAAAATACATGAAAGATATTTCTTGGAATACCTTTAACAGGTCTTGATGTTCCAAACATTCCGAAGGGTATTTAAAATTCTTTGAAGATGAATATAAATGAAGGTTTCATTTCTATGAGAGAATGCCTCTGCTGGAATAATGTTTGTTGAAAGCATCGTTGGTATTTTTTTATATCCGTTATTTCTATATACTGAATCCTGTTCAGTTGAGCTGCTTATCTGAACCTGTGTGCACTTCTGTGTACATGAAATTGTATTTTGTACATGTGTAAATATTTTCCAGAGGCTGCCTGTTGATTGTTATTTTTCTAGACATATTGTTTTATCGTATTTACATTCGAAATGTTTAATATATAGTATACCCGTACATATCCATACATATGCATTTTCGTTTGTGTACGTCTGCCTTATGCGTTACATACGTATGTATGTACATTTTTCTTACCGAATGCTAACGTATGTGTGTGTGTGTGTGTGTGTGTGTTTGTTACTGCAAAACAGCATATAAATTGAAAAATTACACAGAAAACAATTTTGAATTAAATTCAAATTCAGCAAAATGGAAATACTTCCTTAGACAAGTTATTTCTAAAAAGAAGAGATCGCTTATGCACATAATTTCTTTTACGAACATTTTCTTTAAATTAAGGTAAATAAAATTTTTCTTTACAAAAACTTCATGAAATTCCAGTTTCTACCACAACTCACATATTGAAATTATATCTCATCATACCTTTTCCATGAAAACAGAATAAAAACTGAAATATCGAATGCAAATGCACTGAATATACTCAATTAGGATAACATGAACATAGTTTTAGTATTCGTGATTATGAGTTAATAATTAATGGCAGTTATTACCAGTACCAATAATTGTTACAACATTGAAAAATTTAATATTCAAGTAAGATTTGCACAATCCAAAATATGGCGCAAATTTCTTCACATTTCCGTAAGTTCACTAAATGTTTTGCAATTAAACGCAACAGAATTCAAAGATGCACCCATTTAAATCAATTTGGATTCACGAAGCTATTTCCACTGAAGAGTTCAGCTATAGACCGCGTAATTGGTGCAAGGTGGCCATTTTATGTTCCAGCTTTTCAATGAATGTGAGCTAATTATCACTAAATATAAACCCACATACATAAACTTAAGAATACATTGCATGTTTAACATTTTTACATTATTCTTTTAAAAATACATTGCAAAGATATGCGGCCACAAGAGTATCTCTTCATTTTTATTTGCTCCCTTTAAATTGAAAAAGGAAAGAAAGAAAGAATACCGACACATAAAACAGAACGACAAAACATCAGCAAAAGTGTATGCAAATCATGTTCATTTAATAAAACGTTTTCAGAATATTTAATAAATTGCAAATTAGAAATGTAAACTACAAGATTCTTTATAAATATTCGTCTTTTGTGGTACTGGTGATGGCAATGTTAATGGTATAATGTTACCAGAGCATAAATATAAAGTATTAAGTACCTACCTAAAACAACAACAACAACAACAACAACAACAGCAGCAGCAGCAACATAAAAAAAAAAACAAACGAGATGGCAGTAATAAAAAAAATTGCTCTTAAGGTACGGCAATGTTTACAATTTAACATCATACTTTATTTTTTTAACATTGTTTTCTTCAAGCAAAAAGTGTATATAAGTAGCTTTTCGTTTTAATACACTGTCTAAACACTTATTTCAGTTTTTTTTTTTTGTTTTCGACAAAAGAAAAACAAAAAAACAAAAATTAAATCAGAAATTCAAATTAAAACCGTACAAAGTCTTTTCGAATTTTGGAAGTTCGAATGCTGGCTTTTGTACAAGTATTAAAAATTGAGGAGAAATAATGCAAATAAGTTGTAGTTGTTTTTGATGTTGTATTTGCTGAAGTTGTGCGAGTTCTTGCTGTCGTTGTAGTAACAATTTGTTTTATAACAATATCGTGTTGTGTTCTTTTGAGAAACAGCACGGAGAACAGAGAGAAAAGAAGCAGAAATCGTTTATTGTGTTAAAGGACACGCATAATATTAGAGGTTGTTACGCACTGTTTACCAACGTACGTGACTTATTTCATTCAGATAACATTTTCCCCAAAAAGAAGACAGCGCACACACAAACACGCACACACACACAAAACATGAACAAAAACAATGGGCACGAAGGAGAAACATGAAATATTATTCATTACTTGAGTGTATTGTTGTTGTCGTTATTATTCATGTTTGTTGGCACGTGGGTATGAGCATATACATACATACATACATATGTACATATGTACATACATATATTGCACCCAAAAGGAGTGTGGAAGAATGGCGGGAAACGATTTTATTTCATTTACAATTCGTAAAAGTTTTCAAGATTAAAAGTCTGCTTGATCATGTTACGTCAGGAACTCTGAAAATGTTGACACGACACGACAAAAAAAACAATCCAGTACATCAAATTTCATTTAATATTACAAACACGGTATGCATGAACATACTTGTTTAATCTTGAATAGATGTACATACATACATACATGCAGACACACACGTCTAATTATATTTTAATATAAAATAATAAAATAATTATTTTGAAAGCGCTCAGTTGCATACAGATTCATATGACGATAATCAAATGTCATAGAAAAGGGCACAATCCTTTCAACAACTGCACTTAGTTGCCCCAAGAAAAACTCTTTGTCGAGATGCCCTGTCTATAAGAAAGAAATAATAAACCAACAATTAATCTACTTTTGTATGTCAAATATACAACACCCCAACAATTATTTTTTACATTTGTCTTTTAAGCTTCAAAATTAAGGCATTCGCAAAACAAATGAGGCATAACCTTAACGACGTTGTGCTCACAACAACAAAATTATGCCGCAAATATAAAGCAGTGCCAGCCAAGTGTGTTCATTTATGTCGTGTCGTTTTGTAAAGAAAAATAATACACAACAATCAGCCCCCGTAGGCTTGCAGAAGGCACAATACAATATAAGTAAGTACAATAATGCTGTAAAAATTATTTGTCACAACAGACTGAAGAAGCTCATGGTGCTGAAGCTAAAATACGAGCATTAAATAAAGGCATGGCAAATGGCAGGCAATAAAGAAATATGTTTGTATGAAATTCGAAAGGCAGATTATGTTCCACGAATGTTCTAGATGGTGAGCGAGCTCCATCAAAACATCAATGACTGCTGAAATAAAGTGACCGCAGTAACATCAAATGGTTCCACCGTACACAGCAACTGTAAACACCAAACGTCCTCCTCTTAGTGTAATTGAAAAATGCAAAAATTGAAAACTTCAATCACGGCCTTAAGAGAATTTCATTATGGAAAATAAAAATATTTTCATAACTTTTATTCAAATACAAGTAATTCAGTGTAGATATTAACACCATATTACGGCAGGTTAATTTAATTTATTGACTTTATTTTTTAATGTTGTGACCCTTACAAATGCGAAGCATTGTGCTGGAACTAGAGGAAACGGATACCGAGAGAGATGACAGGTGGTGAAGGCAAACACAGAGAGGTAAACTTCACGTCAAAGGTCAAAGGCTCAAAGAAGTAATATAAAGGGTGGTTAAATTTCAAGGGCCGATGTTGATTTTGAATAAAACACAAACTATTTAGGAAATTATTGTAATTTTATTTTATTATGATATATTGGTATTACTCAATTATGTATGGTACAAAATATCGGCCAAATGGGCGCCGCGACCACGGCAACAGTGGATGATCAATTTTCGAAGAAAATCATCTTCAGTGATGAGGCACATTTTCACGTCAGTGGATTCGTCAATAAACAGAATTGCCGCATTTGGGCGAATGAGAATCTAAGAGTGATTGTCGAAAAACCAATGCACCAACAAAGAGTGACTGTTTGGTGCGGTTTATGGGCTGGCGGCATCATCGGGTCGTATTTTTTCCAAAATGAGGCCGGTCAGGCAGTTACTGTGAATGGTGTTCGCTATCGTGAGATGATAACGAACTTTTTATGGCCCGAATTGGAAGATATGGATGTGGACGATATGTGGTTTCAGCAGGACGGTGCCACTTGCCACACAGCTAACGAAACAATGGCTCTTTTGCGCAACAAATTCAATGGCCGTGTTATCTCACGTAATGGCGATGTCAATTGGCCGCCAAGATCATGTGATTTGACACCGTTGGACTTTTTTCTTTGGGGTTATTTGAAAGAAAAAGTGTACGTCGATAAGCCAGCAACAATTCAAGAGCTAAAGGATGAGATAATTCGGCACATTAACGGCATAGAACCTCCATTATGCCTCAGGGTCATCGAAAATTTGGACCATCGGATGGAGGTGTGCCGCCGTGGTCGCGGCGCCCATTTGGCCGATATTTTGTTCCATACATAATTGAGTAATACCAATATATCATAATAAAATAAAATTACAATAATTTCCTAAATAGTTTGTGTTTTATTCAAAATCAACATCGGCCCTTGAAATTTAACCACCCTTTATATAGATTGCTAAGATCGAAGAAACTAATCAAAAAGTATATTGTAAATTAATTTAATTTTTTTTGTTTATTGAGCTGTGAAAAGCAGAACATCGAAACGAACGATCACTTAATATTTATTTTAGTTTTTAGCTTTTCATGCGCTTCAAGATTGATGCATGCAAAATATTTTACACGCTCCATTTAGAATTGTTTAGAATTGCATATGCAACTTTGTGTTGTGATAAAAAGCATTCATATTCCCTGTGTCTTGTCAAGGAGTTTTATTATTTGTGCACTTCAAAGGAATTTTAAATATTTGCTTCAATAAATATTTCATAACACTATGTTTAGTCCTGTATAAATTTCTTTTATTTGGTTTTTTCTTTTCGGTATTTCGCATTAATACGGTAATAATAACGATAAGTTGGTAGAGAAATATTATACTGTTGGTGTTGGTGACTTCTTTGCTGCCTCATAAATTAACTTTGTAACACTGAATAGAAAATATTTGAAAGCACGCACACTTTCTGCGTCTGCATGTCGTAATAGAAAACCGAATTTACTTCCTTAAATTCTCTTGCATTTGCACAAAAATAAATTAAATCGGGTCTTTAAATTTCATTTAATAATATTGTATTGTATCATATTATTTTTTTTAATTTAAACATTTCAATTTCCTCACATATAGAATTTTCAAAACGTTCAATTGTATATTTTTTATTTCCTCTTACATTTGTATTTTTTTTTTTTTTGTTCTTTTACTTTCTGAGAAATATAATTTCTATTTCAAATGAGTTACAGTTTGAGGGAGGCGAAAAAAACAGAAAAAAAAATTAAAACTTTCATCATTTATTATTAACGCTTCACTACGTTTCTAAACCACTAAATGTAAGAGCAGCACAAAAAATGTAGGAGTGGAAAATAAATGTTTAACAACATCTACGAACTACATAACTTTTGTTCAGCATCACATCATCATCAGTTATTTCCACTACTATTCAGTTTTACAATATAAAACTTGGCTTTTTTTCTCTCTCCAAATTTAATGCTGAGTTTTCATTATAAAATATATCGTAGTGAATAATGTAAAATATATTTAAACATTGGAAAGTTGTTGGAGAAACATTTTCAAGAAAAACACATAAAAACATTTTGAATGGAACACGCTTCAAAGAAAAAAAAAGAATAAAAAAATTAATAATCGTTCTAAAATTCCGTACACTTATTGCACGAAAGATTTAACTTTAGATTCTGAAATTCATAAATAAAAGTTTTGCGTTTTCCAATTTCAGCAATTTCGAATCATTTCACTTTCTCTGAGATGAAATAAAATATTTTTTAGTTGTCGTTGAGTTGATGTGACTGGCTTCCCCACTAAAAAAAATATCTGTTACCATTTATTTGAGGCATTTCAACAATCTTCAAATAATCCGGACACCACATGTGATACACACATTTACTTCTAGAAAATGATAACTAAAAAGTGAAACTCCCAAAGAAAAAAAAACGAATTAAAATTTGCCATTTCCACACACCTTCAAGAAATTCATAATGCTTTTTTTTCGCTCGTGAGTAGAACAATATAAAAGATACTCGTATAAAATAATTTCCTATGGTATTTCGATGTGTTTGTTTGCATTCAGATACTGTGCTGTAAATAAATTTTCTCCTGAAGGTTTGAATATTCTGCTGGCGCAGTCTCACGTTTATAAATATTAAATTACAAATATAATAAAATAATGTTGCTGGTGTTGTTGTTGGTACTGTACCGTAGTTTGTTAAATTAAAAAAGTTTTTTGTTTTTTGTCACTGCAAGGAATAAGAAGAAAAAAAAAGGAAATAATAATAATTTCAAACAATAAGAAAGAAAGAAAGCCAAAGTGAAATTCAATCATAAATGTAACAAATCGAATATAATACGTGTTCATAGAGTTATTGCTCACATTCATATACAACGAGCACAAATCAATATTTCGTCATATGAAAACTAAAAAGGACTAAATTATGTTGAACACAGTTGAACAGGAGAAGGAGGATTCACTGCTGCCCTTGAATTAAGGCCTTTTAGAATTCTGTTGATGAGAACGCTGTTCTTAATTGTAGGAGCGCAAAAAAAGGACATCAAGTTATAATTTCAAAGGATACAAATATAATAATCGTATTAACTGTAGTGGCAGTTAAAATAAACTGAATTCATTCGAACTATAAGAAACATAATTATACAGTCGAGTGTGCCTATAACGCACGAGTTATCGTTTATATAAACGATTGTACAATATTTCAGCAACGAGTAAAATAATTAACATTCGTTAATTTAATTTTTCAAACTGCTTGGATATACCGATTTCAATATTTATTTGTGGGAATTCCCATAATTTCGATTTCGATTGTGGTTAATCGAACTGAAATGTAATGAAATATTTTGCACTCATTAATTGCTTTCGTCCTGCTTCTTGAAATCTGTTTTTTTTTTGTCATATACTGTTCTGAAATACTACTTCTGCCTTTAAATCTTGAAATTGGTTTATGTGCTGCCCTGCACCCATGTACATGGACAGATCAATGCCACATATCCTGGTTGGCAACAGATGTCCACTTTCGCTGGCAAATGATTAGAAGCAAATATATTTCAGACTGCAGCTTGTAAAATTTGTGGCTGTGTAGTGCAACTGAATTAATACATGTTTATGTGGCGGTATTGGCAGGAGAAGATATGAATTCACAGACGACATTTATAGCATCCTTCAGTAAAATACTCGTGAATCATACTTGTGAATTCATAAAACAGAATTTAGTTAAAAATTCTGCTGCAACAGCTTTTTTTGCAATTCCGTGAATTTCGTTTGAACTTCATACGTGTACAACTGTACAACAATGCAATACATGAGATGTGCTGTGTATGTGTGTGTGTACGTGTGTGGGTGAATGTGTATATGTTTATTTAGTTATTGAAATATTTGTTTGACGGAAAATTGAATTGTCACTATTGTTGGTATTTTAAGAGTAAAAAAAAAAATAAGAATAAAAATAACAAAAACAAAAAGAAAAAGAAAAATAAAAAACTGTACACTTATGTGTGGCTCAAATGGTCTTTGCTGGGAAACTGTTTGTCATTTGTTGGTCGCTGGCTTTTTCTTACTCTCCCGTGATCTGTTTACATTAACAAGTGTATTGCAAAGCAAAGGGAAGCTCAAATAAACCTGTTCTTTTACACCGGCTATTGTAATGCCAAGTTCGTGTGTGAGCGGATGTGTGTCTGTATGTGTGTGTGTGTGTGTATGTAAACATTCTGTTTGTATTAGTTTATTTAGTGTTTAATATTATTTCACCACATGAAATGAAAACGTGTGTACCTGCCACATGACACACGATACAGTTGCTGCCACTGTAGATGCATTTCCATCCCATGAGTGTATTGAAGAGCCTTTTGGCATCCTGTAGTATGTGACTATTAGTATTTTCAGAGCACTTTAGCTTACAGTAACAGCAATTGTTGAAATGTGAGTAGAATTTTTATACCACGTGTTAGCAGGAAGATTAAAATCAATGAATTGTTTTTTTATACGTTTCTCTTTTCTTGTGGCTGCCTACATTTTTTCTTTTTTCTTTTTCTTTTATTTTTTTCGTTTAATGAACATCTATTTGTATGTATTCGTGTACATTTGTTTGTTATTCAGTTTTAAATTGTATGGTTTGGATCACAGTACTTTTCAGATGTGGGTTTAACTTTTATCGGTAAAAGACATATATAAATTTCATTAGCTTTCATTAGCATGGTTTTGAAATTATTGCAGCTATTTTACTAATTGTATATTGAAAATTAGCGCAAAAACATTTGACTTAATATATTGCAACAGCTAAGAATGCAAAGCAAGTACAAATCGTGTTACAGATTTATGTGGGCACCTGTCCGACAGTGGTCAGTGTGATGTTCACCATCGCCCGCAACTAGTGACTCACTAGGTACACATATGTTGCACTACTTATCATATGTAGTTATCCCCGCCTATGATATACACCTTGTTTGGGCTGTCTAAACGCGGTGTCACATCAGAGGGTTTGACGTCATGGCCTTTAACATGCAAACTTGCATTTAACTATAAAGTAACTCTATCCGAAGATAGAGTACCCATAAAAACTTCCACCTACACAGTCCACAACACCCTCCGGAGACTAAAAAAGCATGCCACAAAACAACGGCATTCAAGAAATTTTAAAACAAATTTCGCCGAATCCATAGTGGGTGTCTACATGACATTTAGATCACTTATCGTTCCAGCTGCACTATGTAATTTTATTCCTACCGAGAAATATCTAATGAAATACTAAAGTCGATGATTTTGTAAAAAATTAGTTTTATTTCTGGCTCGTGTATTTATTTACAGCTTTTGGGTGAAGAAAGTACATTCTTGAACTCTTGAAATCTCTCAAATAACATATTTCTGCGTTTGAGTTTTACACGATAGAATTACAGCATATTCAGTGAATCAAATATTTCTTTGCCCTACTTCTGACAGTTGAGTGTCAGAACTTGGATTCGAAAATTATAGATTTTATTCTTTATTAATTTTTTAAAGTCCCAATGAAGTCTTGTCAACACAGGTACTGACGCAGAAACTTAAACAATAAAACAAGTGGAAAACAGAACGACTTTGTTTTTCCTTTAAATTTGAAGAGCAGTTAAAAAAAGTAAATCAAACAAGAACTTAAACACAAAACTTACACAAAAACTTGTAACATAAAACCCACATATCGACAACTGAAGTTTGAGTGGCAATAAAAGTTGTTGTTCTTGTTATTATTCTGAAAATGCAAGAATGTGCGTGTTATTAGGGTGGTCCGACATAAAATCTCTTTAAGAATTTAAAGAAAATTATCCCTCCTTCCCGAATCATACCAATTCAAATGACCAGATGACCAACGAAGCTCCCTACAGCACATTTGACGCCGCAAAACCTTTTCAACAATAATAAAATTCGCTCTGAGTTTTAGTTTCAAGATTTCATTCATTTCTAATGGCCCAATCTGAGCGGGCCAATTACAATTTATTTCAATTATAATTTATTTACTTTAATTGCTTAAATTACAAACAATTCAGTTACAAATGAAGACAATGAAATGCACCATCTTTCGAAATCAAATCAAAGTGAAAATCTAATTCGGAATGAATACTCTGCTACATTTTCAGTCATGCACTGTGATACTACGTGAGCACCTTTCTGGATGTTTTGATGTGATTATCTGAACATGCGAAGGAGAAAGAGGGAGTAGGTTCAGAAGTTTTTTAATTGCTGCTTCTGCTGCAAAAGATTTATGTTTTAAAAGAATGTCACAAAAAATAAAAAGGAATTTTTAACAGATACGTCAAAGAGATAAACACCAGACCTCTAAACCGTACATAAAAAGCAAATCAACAAACACACATCCATATATGTACATATGTAGTACTCGCATGCACATTCACCCGAACAGGGTATACGTATCTTTATCTACACACACCAAAACAAAAATACTTACATACATGCACACACATACACACACATGTGTACATATGTACATATGTGAGTAAAATGACATGGGATCAAACTAATAATAGAAAAATTCACAAGAAAAAGAAAGCAAACTAATAAAAACATTTATACGACAGGTAATTTAACAAGCGTAAAACGTAAAATAAATCTTTAATTTAAAAAAATACTGCGAACATTCGAAATGAGATACACACGAGGTGGCTGCACTCACTCCATCCATCTATTTCGTCAGATCTGGTAGGAGGAGACTTGCCACACTTTTGCACGAACCTTAAATTTTAAAACGTTATTTTCTTTTTCGTTATAATTTTAAAACAATTTATTATTAATAAAATATCTGGCGAGAAACATTAAAGCCAACGAACTTTGTGGGAAATTGTCTGGTCTGGTGTAATAATACCCATAAAATAAAACATCTTATTATATTTACAACATGTATTTATTTAATACAGTTGAAATCAACTAAATCAAGCGACAAATCAAATTAGATATAAAAATGAAATAAAATCAGTACGCACGATTAAATACAACGATGTCATATTTTATGATAATTTTCTTGAAATACTAACAAAATCCACACGAGAGCAGCCAAATACATACGTACGTACACATTCATATACATATTTTGTACATATAGTATGTATGTACATATACTACGTATGGAACGGGATGTACATACTTCTTTGTGTACATCCATATTCTGTGGCCCTCACGTACACAGAATCGTGAAAATGTTTCTTTTTCAATTTTTCATCCAACTAATTCGAAAATTGTTTTGTAATTAATAAATTATATTCTTTCTATTAAATAACGATTATTTATGTATGTTGGTAACTCGTATATGGTTGAGCTGGCCCACATGTACATTTCATTTGGTGCTGATACCAAAATCGTCAGTAGAGCTTTAAGCAAATTTTTGAAAAAAAGCCAAGAAATTCCAAGAACTCCCAAACAACGTTTGGGAATGCCGAAATATACAAATAAGATATTAAATCTATTTAATTTTTTCAAAACTTCGGCTGCCAATGAATGTATTTAATTAAAAGTTAAAATAAAAAGGAGAAATTAAATTTTTCAATACAATTCCGTAAGTATTTCTTCTTAAAAAAAATTGTTACATAATTTGTATGAAACAAATACAATAAAGTACAACAGCAACAAAAAATCACGTAAAACAAACACCCATTTAAGCCTCCCTCCTAAATGGTGACTGTGGACGACCCATTCATTATTTTATTGTCGTGCATTACTCGTACAATAAAACATATGCCTCGTAAAGTAAATAAAAAACTGTATAAATGAAGAATTAAATAAAATATATCTCCCAACTAATTCACAAGAAGAAAGACATTTCCTTTTTATATATGAAGTTGCTAGAGACCACAAAACAACGACATTGTGGATTTACGCATTATTTAATTCGCGAAAATCATGTTTGTTCGAGATATTATGTTCTTACGAAGCCATCGAATACATTTGTGTGTATAAATATTTGCTTTACGAGCATGTCCCAGCAAACAGCTGGCCACTATCTCACATTTTTAATATCCTGAAATTCAAAGATTTATTTCGTAAATTCTAAATTTTATCTCTTTCAAAAACTGAACACCCACATTTCAAAAAGTTAAACATTTGAATTATTGAATTTGCACTGTTCCTAAAACGACTTGTCGCACTTGAACGACAACAAAGTATTAACTGGAAATTTGAAAATTTTCTCTTTTTGCAAGAAATCAACTAACAAAATATTAAATACCTATCCGCTGCAAAAATTTCACCTTTTTTTCGTCTCGAAAAAGCTTCATGTATTTGGATTTTCAAATGTAGCGACAAACAGTTGTTGGCCTCCAGCGAAAATTGAAAAATTTCGACACATAAAGATACCTTATATCTTGTTTGAAGAAAAGTACTCGTAAAAATGAATATTTTACTTCAGCTGCGTTGTAATAGGCAGATTATCATACTAACTACTGCACATCAGAGAAATTTTCGATTACAGGGTTTGCAGCCAGCACTTTGAAGCTGAAAGTCCAAGCTGCGCATTTTATGCATCTGATTTTTTCTTTTGATAACATGAAAATAAACTGATTATACTTCTCTAACAGCTGCGCGGCTTAAAGGCGTAGAGTCAATGCTTAGAGTTAACTGTTTCGCGCAACAAAATTTCCAATTTCAATATTGGAGAAATGGCGCTGTTACTCTATGAAACATCAACAACCTTTCACCCCCAAAACCCAACAATTCATATTTTGTTTGTTGGGAAACACATACATATGTGTGTATGTATTGTGTGTATAAATGCCAATATGTACACATACACACATTTACGTATGCTCCATCTTAACGTACACTTGCAGTAACAAGCATTGGTACTTGTATGTTCGAATGTAGGAAAATATAAAAAATAATTGTTGTGAAGTGAACATTTAATAGCACAAGAAATATAACAAATTTTAACAGCAACAAAACAATCAAGTGCTACATTTGCAATTTCGGTTAGATTTGCTATACTCCACTTTTACATTAGGCCAGCGCAAAACTAATGAGTTAAACATACGAATAAATGTTATTTATTCTCTCTTATGACAGACTTAAACTTTTACAGTCCATAAATATTTTGACATAAAGAAAGTGAGACTACTATGCAGCTGTCACGGTGTATGGCAACTGAAACACAGCATAATTGTGGTGAAATGAGTCGAAAGAATAGATTCTACATAATTTTGCTGTTTTAATGACACTCTAGAAAACAAACGGCCACAATAATTGTATGAAATTATTAACTTTCTTGAGTAAATAAGAGAACATTTATATGTCAAAAACAGAGAATTAAAATTCTTCTCAGCAAGTCCGAGCGATAATTTTTTCCAATTGTTAACACTGCGAGTTCATAGATTTTGTGATTCGATTGGGTCAACCTTGCGATCACTTGTCCATCGCATTGTGGAAGGAATTTCTTTGGCATTATGCTTTATTAGTTTGATGACTTCTAAATAAGGACACATATAATGAAGCCACAGTCTGTCTGTCTGTACGTGTCCATACTCGTCTATTGAATTTTTGTATTTACGCCCAATTAATCTATGAAAAATTCGTTTATAATTTGAGGCATTTATCAGTATAACAGTACACAATGTCATGTAGAAAATGATAATTAGAGGGGGCAAGAAAGCAAAGGGACTGTGAATGAAAAATCTTTGAACTACAAAGGAAAAGCATTCGAAGTTTTGGTGACTGTAGTAGAAGTGAGACAAGAAAGAAAAATGCCGACAAATAAATTAAAAAACGTTAAAGCAACACGACACATTCACTTACAAATGAAATACATTGTAATAGAGCACTTGATTGAAATTTTCATTTCCCTTTGAATTAGTGCGAGTTCACTTTCACTACTAAACAATTTATTTTATTTGTTAATAATATTTTTTTTCTTATTTCAATTCCATTTCTATGGAAGGACTAGGGGAAGCATCATCATTAGTGATGACTATGCCGAGATAAACTGAAATGATAACTTTTAGACATTATTTTTGTTAATCTTTTAAGCTCAAAACTTCAATATGCTAAATGTTCATTAACATCGAAGAAAATGTGTTGCTTCAATTAAACACTTTGTTTACTTTGAAGGAAAATTAAATTGAATTAAACATGGAAAGACAGACAATTATTTTGTTAGATGAACCATCATAATGCAGCAAATGACTATAAGACTGCAAAAGATTTAACAATGTTACTACTTAACTGACGAACAGTTCTGTCAGTACTAAAATATCAAATATATAACATTGAACAGTGCCAGCTTCATCAATCCTAGGCACATTAGAGCGATCTCCTTCGTCGGTGTTATGTGGCAGCAGAGAAGTAACGAAGCTTTAAAATTTAATAAATTTCATGTGACAGTTACTAAGCAACAAACTAAATCAATCATTATTCATTGGCCAGCCCATTTAAAAATGAAAAATTTTAATTATTTGTGCTTAAACTGAGATTCGAAATATGGCACAGTATTTAACAATTTTTCATTTCATTTTCTTTCCAATAGAAAACTAATGCTGCTTTTATTTCATAGTTCTTCGGCAGTATTTATCTCAAAAATAATCCTTCATACAGGCAAACACGTTTGTTCCAAAACATGTACTCGTACATATGTATGGATGTATGTGTAGCACATTTACATATGCTACATTAATACATACACATACATACATACATACATATGTACATACAGCAATGTTACATGTTTTCTTTTATTTATTTATTTTTTATTTCTATTTTTTCTTTTTTTTTTGTTCCTTTCATTTTAAATATGAAGTGTTTGTTATTGTTGTCTATATCGTGCTCCATTTAACAAAGTGTGAGAACAAGTTTTATTTAATATTTTAACGCCTTATTGTTGTATTTGAATCCAACAATTGATGCTGTTTGGGGGGAGAAAATATTAAAAAGGGTGTTTAGGTTAGTTCGTTTTTTCCGCTTTGGCTTTTATGTTGTTTTTTTCACTGTTTGAACGAACGAACGAACGAACGAACCAAACAACCAGCCACTAAACATACAATCAAATAGTTTGAAAATTTTTCGTTCAACTTGTTCTTATTTTTGATGAGTTGTAGTTACTATGAGTCCGCAGGAAGAATAAAACAAAACAAAATGCCAGCGAAACGGTTTTCTTTTTTAATAAATTTGTGAATGCGTGTATGCGTGCGTGTGTGTGTGTGTGTGTGTGTGTGTGTTTGGGTACGATGTACTGTAGTGTTGTTAATATGGTGTTGGTTAGTAGCTTGTTTTCGCTTAGTTAGTTTTAATATTTATGCCAAAACATTTATAGTAGTTTTTCTTTGGCAGTGTGTGTGCGCGTGTCTGTGCATGTGCGATTATGCCATAAAAGCATTTTTTTTAGCTTGAAATCGACACACAACACACTTCACATTATAGTCACACATAAATAATAGAGTCGTCAATCGAGCAAGAATTATTCGAATATTCGAATATTAGAATTTTTTTTTGTTACGTTTTTGTTTAAACCGAATAAAAAATTCTTAATTTGTTATAAAAGACCATCTTCCCGCCATTGCCTGCGTCTACAGCGAGAAGCGGAACCTGTCTGTATAATTAAAATGCCACATCATTCTATAATAATTGCACAGTAATTTTAAAAGAGGACGCATTTTACGTTCAGACAACCATACATGTAGACTACATGGTTTTTTTTTGCTTTCCGTCAGTATAATCGCGTTTTGTATATTCTGAAATATTATGCACTTATATTTGGTTTACTGCCAAAAAAAAAAATTGTGCTACAAATAGTTTTGATTAGATACCTGAAAATATTTTCTCAAAAGTAATAACGGTAATACTAATTTGCCTGTTCACAAGCATTTGAAGACAGGTCATGTCGTCCTTTTTAAACGATAAACCTTGTGAATTGGGCAAATTATTACTTTAATTTATTATTTTCGTTTAGCCATGGTTTAGCCATTTGCGTGTCTATCTACATTTATTTAGCCATTATTGGCGATGTAATACTGGCATCACTGATGGCAACAAATACATAAATGCTTTTACGGTTATAGAAAGCTAATTACACTATTGGACTATTTTTTACACCTTCCTATTGTAATTGAGAGTGAGATAGAATTCAAAATTTGAACTAAAAAAATCTGTGATTCACTTTGCATATCGTTGGCTTAATATAGAAATTACCTAATGCTTTTTCAAATTGAGCTGTTTGCATACGAGTATACGACATAAGCAAAAATTTGTAAATTTAAAATTGCGAATAAATTTGATTATGAGTATTTGTTCAGCATATGCGTATAATATTTTATATTTATTATTTTCATCAGGCACATTATAATTTTACAATTTCTAATCGAACAATTTCAAACTCGAATAATCTGACAACACTAATAAATACACACATTGACGTACATTCGTGTACATGAGAACTTTAGACATTCATAACATTTAGAAATGTTAAACTCTTACGCATTAAGTTTTTGGCTTATTGTTGGTAAAATGTCTGTTATTGCTTTTTTAATGCTGTAGATGACTGAAGCGAAGGCAGGGGAGGCTGAGTTGTTAGAGGACAAGATATTATTATTGTTCTTGTTTACAAGACAGCACCAGGATTTTATTGCACACCAATCGTAAGCTGAAATATTAAAATAAAAATAATAAAAAATATATAAAAGAAAACAACAATAACAATAGTGTGATGATTTTCATAAAAAAGGAACCTAAACTCTATCCCATTCTTCTTCTGTCGTTGTAATAAAAATATGTGTGTAAATACTTTGCTACTTTTGTTGTTGTTCTGTTGTTCTGTTGTTCTGTTATTCTGTTGTATTTTTCCTTTATCTTTAAGTATTGCTAGACCATTAAGTGATATTGAAAATGGAAAATGAAATAAGTACGTTTGTTATATTTGAAACTGGAATTTGTTACGGTAGCGCGGATATAAAATTTCATAAAATATTTTTTCCAACAGTTTGCCATAACGATATCAATGCTTTTATATATGGATGAATGGATGTACACACATTATTTTGAAATAAAACATTACTTTCAATTTTATAATTGGAAGCTTCAGTTAAAAACGAAACATTGTGGTTTCAGGGTTCCAATCAACATTCGTTTCTACTATTTCTACTGTGTTTTGAATTTTGATTGAGAAAAAATTATGAAAGTGTGACATATTTTTGCTGTTTGGTTGAAATACGTACAATATATTTTAAGGATCAAATTTCATTTTAGTCCTTTGGAGTATTGATGTTGTTGTTTTCTAACTTGCAATAAAAAATAATGTGTGAAAGTCAGCGTGAACTTTTCCTCTATACTTGTATTGGCAGAATATCATCATATAATTTCAAAACAGCCCTAAGTTACAACAAATTCGAATCAAAACACATGTTCCTGCTGAATTTTACACGCCTGCAATTAGAAATAACATTCTTCTCAACAAAATTAGGAAATGCATAAGTGCAAACACGTAAAAGTTGGTTTGCTTCTCCTGTAAAATGTTTTCCATGTAACTTAGGGCTTTTATGAATTCATATGACGATATATAGGAAGTTCCAATTATCAAAAACCCGGTTTCGTCAATATGATATATTAATTCAATTCACAAGCTCGTATTAACGTCGTATGCTTTGTGTAATAGTTTCATTCTGCACTATTATATTTTTGTTGCTGGTAATGTTCCTACAAAATTCTTTTCAATTATAGGATTGAATTTTATATGTTTTTGAAATATTTGTATTGAGGACAGGTCTGGGAATATTAAATTTTTTTTTATTAATTTGGAAAAAATGCTTCAAATATGTGATAACTAATGCCAGAAATTAAATTTATCTTAATGATAAATACTTATTTATCATTAATTGCAATTAAATTTTCAAACTGTTTGAATCAGAATTGCTTACAAAATTTGCCTGTTCACAATTATATTCAACCATCGACGACGATGATGATGATGACAATGATGACGACGATGATGAAATATGAGTGATTTTCTCTTTGATTATTTTCAATATTTCATGTGAATTGGGTGGGTTATTACATTTTTTACATTTGATGTATCGCCATTATTGTTGTGTTTATGAATATTTCTTTTTCAATAAATTTGTAATAATGAAGGGTGTAAAAATAAATAAATTTTATTCAATGAATTAAAAAAGGTTACAATTTTTAAAGAGTTTAATGTTCGATAACTTACCGACAGTCAAATTATATGTGAAAATTACTGAGAAACTAACTAAATCAGTATTAAGCATACTGAATGCTAAATAATCGAAAATTGTTCAGTTGGATTTCACTTAATTTTTCTCAACATGTTGTTTCTAATGCGGGTTTGTTTAATGAACAACCAGATATCGATAAATCATTAAACTCTATAAAATTTGCTCGCATTCGCCAAGTCGACATTGCAATTAGTTCAGAAATATCGGCGCATCGATGTAAACTTCACCCTAAAATCGTATCAGCTGTGGATTATATGCACGATAAGTCCCCTACCTTGGAATGCCAACAACTCCAAAAATTAACGCAAACAGGTACAGGAGTGAACTAAGAAAATCTACTATGGAACTTATGTTTCTCCCAGACGACGATCATAAAAAAAAATTTAAATTTAATAATTTCAGCACTTGGCAAAGCTTTTTCCCATGTAAGATGCAATATTTCTTAATTTAAATCCCAGTCGTGAAAGTATTTTCTAATCTAAATTAAAGGTAGAATTTGGAATTATTTCGAATAAAAGCCAATGCGAGAAAGAATAGTTTTTATTATTTTTTTATAAACGGTTTTTGGAAAACAGGTTTGTAGGTGGGATGATGGCAGAAAATGTACTCAATTTAATTTGTATTTTATGGACATAAATCCGCAATAAATACCGACCGACTTACTATGTACACATGCTTGTATACAGCCATATGCATGTACGTATGGATGTGTGTGTTCGGTATGTAGTTGTAGTTTTAACCTTTTTATACGTTTGATTTCATATTGTTACTGTTAATGTACATACACACACATCCAGACATACATACACTTGCACATGGTTAGGATGTTTTGCTGCTACTTGCTCTCTCTTCAGCTGAATCTTTGCTTTGTGCATACGGATGAATGATTTTGTCGTTGTTGTTGCTTCTGCTTTCGCTGCTATTGTTCCGCAGGAAACAGTGTTACCATCGTCTCTGCCATTCCCCCATATTTCGTCATTCGGTGATTGACATAGCAAATGAATATAATTAAAAAGGTGCGATAAGTATCCGAACTGCAGCTGCATCTGTAGGGTGCACTCGTAGAGTTAGTTTAAAATCTAGAGGTTATTCAATAAAAAAAATTAGGAAATTAGCTGTTCAATGGCAACACTATCGATGAAATTTCAAATGTACGCCAGGGTATGTATGGCTCTGTGTTATTCTTTACAGAAACACATATTTTCCGTTTATGGATTTGTTATGCTGCTTCATGGGTATTTTATTCTGTTCGAAATTTTTCCAACATGGAAATTTATACATTTATTTTGTGTTCAAGTACGGTTGGTTTTGTCAATGTTTAAGTACAAAAGATAGCCAAACCGATGAAAATATATTCCTTGTGTGTGGGTAAACAAGTCTATTGAAGTGTTTAATTTTTTATTAGAATTTACTTACAAGTCTGCTTAATATATTAAATGTACAGACATACATACATGTATGTATGTGTACATATGTGTGCTTCTATGACCTTTTTTACATGTATTGCGTATTTCCTAGCTGCAGAAGTAAACAAATCAAAAATAATTTATGACAGACCGTAAGAGAGAATAAAAGAAAAAAAGCTTAAAATCATATAAAAGTCAAATAAAAACTTAATCTTTTGGAAGATTTTAAAATTCTTTTAAACTAATGCTAGTGATAAGTAGGATTTAAGTATTTACATTTGTATTTGTATTTGTATTTGAAAGTGTGTATCTATATTTTCGTAACCAGAGTGCTGAAAAATGCATTTCTTTCTCAAATAATACATTAAAACTATTTTTCTTATTTACTTTAAAAAGTCGAAGAACACATACGAATACCAATTGACAACAAATGAACGAATTTGTCTAACAATATTGAATATGGGTGCAAGGACACACTGCACACCAGTGTGCCCCCCTGCATATGATACACAGATAAATTTTCGTACAAGTTATATTCACAATATAGTGCATAGATATAGATCCAGGCGATATTCGTTTCCGACGGTGGGCATCTTCACAATTCGTAAGCACATAGAGTGTTCAGCCAGATACGTCATTCCAATGAAATTAAAATTTGCTTCAATGGATGTACATATATCCTGTATCCTTGCGCATAGGCATAACATGAAAAATTGCTGAACATTTCATACATGCATTTGAACGACTTTAAATAGTATCCCAGTTGGCAATATATGTACGTAAAGCATACGAGTACACACTGAGCAAAAATTACAATCATATATTTATATATGTATAAATACATACATACATATATATTTATATGGCCTTTTAATTAATTTTTTAATTTGAGTGAACATACATACGAACAGGAAGTAAATAATAATTCAAAAAATCGATCGTTTATAACTTAATCTGAGGAATTATTACGGTCGTCAATACTGCAGATGTACTAACAGGAGCGATAGGAAACTATCGATAGAGAACAAAACCGATATATATATATATATATATATCGAAAGGATAGAATTAAATATCGACGTTACTGATAGTACGATCGGTTCAACTAAAGATTAGATTAAAAAAAAAAATAGCAGTATAAAATAATTTAATAAATTAACTAAAAAATGTTTACCCATCAAATAAATGAACAAAAAAAATTACTTATTTTATCAAGAATTACTTCAATTATTGACATATGAAAAGGTATATGAACAAGATAAACACTAAGTACATACATATATGGAATTGATCGCATTAAGCAATGCGAATTGAATTTCACAATACTGCCTTGTGATTTGACAGGAGGCCAGAGCGGAGAGTATGCGAATCAGGCAGAGAAGGTAGTCAACCACCAGCAAAGAGAGGTAGACAAGCCACCTGAAGACTGGGACTTATTACGACTTACCTGACTTTGGTTGTTCTGAACGCCTGATTTTAGTTAATGTTACCGGACCTCATGCACAGGTTGTGGCATTCGCAGAAATGCCGGTCAATATTTAAACATTTTCTATAAACAACACAACTCTTTTCGAAGTGCTTGTTATCTGGGATGTGCTCCCTCTTTGTATGTATGTATGGGTACATAAATGTATGTAGTTTCATCTATTTTCAGCAAATATTATGAAAACCATTGTTAAATATTTTAGTGAATCTAAACTCGCATATATAACTTTTAATTGGTTTCATTATGGTTTTATTTGACAGCATACGAAGTCTTAAAACAAAATAAATAGCTTTAAGCTTACGATTGCATTGGATCTTGTATTCCAAAAAGAAAACCAATTACAATGGAACACTTATTTGTATGCATTCTCTTGATTAAATTTTATTTTGTTATGAAATTTTATTATTAAAACGACATATGTTTTATTTGGAAGCATACGAGAAAAAATTAAAATTTTGAAGATTCGGCACTACAAGAGATTTGACTTTTTAAGTAAAAGTGCTTTTGGCGGAGATAAAAGTTTCATTTTATTTTGAAATGTGGTAATATGTGTGAAAAAAGTGCTTCCAAAGAAGTCAACAAGATCCTGAAGTAATGATCCAGAAATAATGGCAAATCGGATTAGTTCTACTTCTTTTTAAATAAGGATGTCTTTGCCGGAAGTTCTCTTTTTTCATGTCGATTCATTGAATGCGAAGTAACGCTCGTTGCGCTAAGTAAGTAAATCTACTTTTTTATGATCTTTTTTAATCAGAGCTATGGAACTAGTTGTTTATTCCTCTTGCGAAGCTATGAAAAGTTTCTTATTGCTTTGCTTTAATGCTGTTAATAAGAAGGAGGTTTTGATAAGTTCCAATTCGGCAAAAATTCTAATTTAATTTCATTTATTTTATGGAAATGCAATTGAGTTGTATTTTTATTACTGCATTAATTTAACGATTCAATAAATAATAAAGTCAAATGTTTTTTACCTATAAATAAGCAAATATAAAACTGAGATGTCAAAAATATACTGTTATTGATAATTCGGAAGTAGATCAAAAGTGGTTCCTAAGGAATGACTTCTAATATTTTTCACTGCGGTTCTAATGATGAAATTCGAAAAAAATTATCGTAGAAAATATTTGGTATATCTGTCAATGACAATATTTTAACGACCAAATGTTTTGGAGTTTATCTTGTTTAAAAATAATAATACAGTGCGAATTTTTTTATTTAGTTCACCTTAGATTTTACACATTTTTTTTAAATATTGCAATTATTTGTATGTATCGAGCAAGCAAAAAATTGTAATCGCTGTGATTATTGATTTCCTTTTTTTGTTTTGATAGAAATCGACAGTTCTCGATTAGTTTCATCACAGAAAATATTGCAGTTGTTGTCCATGCCAAATGTCAATATTGTTTATATCTTGCTGTTGTCGATTGTACAAGTCATAGACCTGATCTGTGATTGTTCCTCTAAATATCAAGGAAAGTGTCAAACGAACATTGATATTGAAAATATTAATGGCAATTAAAAATTGTTTTTTATTCCAAAATAATTTTGCGTCAGAACTTATCGTTCCCATTGAGGACAAAAGTAAGTCAGTTAAAATTCATGTTCATTGCATTTTTTCCCATATTTTTTAGTTTTTTATTTTATTATTTTTGATTCTTCTTTGGTTCACATGTTAAAGTTTCTCATTACACTTATTACTGTCGTATTCATAAAAATGTCTCTTTATTTGCAAAAGTTATAACAATTGCATTTTTGTATAGAAATTTGCTTATTAAAGCATCATAATAATAAATCAAAAGTAAATTTAAGAATACCGCAGTTTTGAAATGAAATATTTTCTATTAATTTGTTTTTAGTTTTAACTTTGGATGCTGTAGATAAAAAAGGAATAAAATCATTTAACATTCATAATTATAATGCAATATTTACCGAAAAGACCGGTTAAAATGGCCTTGCGTTTGCTGCTATAATCCTCATATGAGCTCCTGCAAGTTTTAATTTGGAACATATTTTGTACGCAGACGTTAAAGTAACGAACCGCATTAAGAGAATCGAGAAGATAAACAAAAACTAACGACTACTATGCTCCTTGAATACAAATAAATCTTACAGTTTAATTAATTAGAATATTATTTGGGGGAAAAAAAGGTTTATATTCATTTTGCATTCGTAAGGAAACCGAAGATGCAGCTCAATTTTAAAATGAAACCGAAAGGAATATGAAGGTAGTTTAAAAACTACATACAAACATGTATATGAATAAATATGCAGATGTATGTACATAAAATAAGCAAACAAACGAACTTCGCAAAACATAATTCATTAAGAAATTTGGTTCTTAATTAAATAAATACTCCTTCCGTTAACCAAAAATTCCTCATCGCTCTCAGTTCCAAGAGCTAAAAGTACTGCGCAGATAAAACATTTTCTCTTTTCTTTTTTTGAATAGACAAATAGCATCTCTTTTTAATCTCGTCAATATTTTTATATTTTCATTTGTATTATATGATTTTGAAATCTAGCTCTCTGTTTTGGGCCATTTTTAGTCGTCTGTGTCAGTGATGTTAACCATATACATACATATAAATTACTCTATTTCGATTAAAATTATGTAAATTCTACATGTCCAAGCAAAACTTAATATTTTTACGCATTACCACGTCAGCAAAAGACGTTTTAAATAAAGTTTCTGCACAAAAAAAAAAATGATTTGTAAATACAATTAATTTTTTGGTAAATAAAATTAAAAGTTTATTTAAAACCGTACCTACAAAGATTTTTTGTAAATACACACACATTTGCAACACATGAAAATAAAATCGAATCATTTGTTTTCAATTAACTTTATTCTTTTATTGACAATTGAGATGTGAAAAAAACATTTGTTTTAATCATATATTCACATATGAAAGATAAACATGTGTGTATGGAAAGAAATATGTGTAATGCCGTTCAATGCGTCCTTCAAGACAAGAAGAAGAGCATGAAGAGTGAAAAGCTGAATCATTGTTTCAAACTGGGTTATAATGCAGATATAAATCTATTTCTAATTTTAGTAATACTGCTATCATTATAATTCTTAAATGCCGAGCAGTAATATGTAAACAACAGCTAACATCACTGCCTCATGTGAAAATCTCAGGCTAATAAAAATACAAAAACAACTCACACATACGCACTCGTTTCAGAAATTTACTTGAGTTTTTTACAACGGCTTTCATCTCTTGTACCATCTCGTTACTAAATTTAAATTGTGTGGATGCTGTAACGATGCTATTCATTAAAGAAAAGTAATTTTATAGCACCATGATGTGCTTTGCGAAAAACGAATGGCATTCATCTCTGTCTGCATTATAAAAATTGTTTAGTGAGAGTTTGCGATCCCGCGGGTACGGTCGAAATTAACGGAATATTCCTCTGTGCGATACACCAGTGTCACTGTAATTTCCTAAACTATTTCTCCATTACATTTTACAACCACAAAAAATGCTTTGACATTGATTCTGTATAAGTATATCTTCACATTAAATTGTTTATTTATATTAGAAAAAAAGAAAATAATAATATTTTTAAATGCTACAGAATTCAATTCAATTTTAAAGTAGAAAAGTTTAATGTGAATTCAAGTGTTAATCGTCAATTGAGATAAAATTCGTAGCCGGTACCATGACGAAATGTTCGTTTGCTTAAAAGCAACAACAACAGCAGTGCAACAACATATTTATGAAATATAAATCTCGTTTAAACTAATAAAAAGTCATCCCTTCAACTAAAACACATGTACATATTTCGGTACAAAAGTGTGAATGAAAATTTTCATTTGAAAAGAGATAAAAAGTCATATTACGCTGGAATTAATTAACCAACATCACAAAAAAGTATTTTCCTATCTACACACATCGTACATATATATATATATATATATATAAGTATATATGTAGCTGAATAAAGAATTGCAAAAATACACATACACAAAAAAAAATTAATAATAAACAAAGGGAAAAAAATTTAAATTAAAGTGTTAAAGGCTTTGTGCATTCATTGAACTTAATATTTCATAAGGATATTGCTGATGCGATATCACAAAAAAAAAAAAAAACATTTCAAAATGTTAATATTCAGCACCGTTTCAAAGCTTCAAATATTGATTGGGAAGACAATATGAGACAAGCGATTTTAATAATAATTTTTAGCGATCAAAAATGTTAACAAAGTAATATGACTTGCGAGGATAATTAACGCCATTATGATAATACATAACTACAATTTATTTATGTATTTGCCTTTTGGATTGTCGAGTTTAAAGTTTTCTAACTGATATTTTTAATAGATACTCATATTAGTATTATTAGGACACAAATGCGCATGTTCATGGACACATGAATTAGCGATCAATCGAGCGATTGCATGTCGTCCTTTTTAAAGCAATGTCCGATCACAAAGCTTTTAAATAAATTTACATTAAAATAAATATTTGAAGATTTTCCTACGAATGATTTCGAAAACAATTTGTAATTTTCTTGTAGGGTACGTCCGTCATCTTAGAAGAAATAGTACATCTGTATATTGAAATGGAGAATGAGAACTTACATAAATCAGCGACAATTCTAAAAATTATAAAGCCAACGAATATTCAATACTCAGTCTTCTTCATACAAGACGATATATACGGCTTTTCAAAATCATCACACTTTAAAATGTTTTCAAATGGTTCTCCGAAAATTATAAAGAAAATAATTAAAGGACTTCAACAAAGTATACTCGTATACTAGAAGTATTAGACACTGGCTCCACAATGTGTGCCATTTCCAAGTGTAAATTTATAGGAAGTAACTGATTTTACCTCAATTTTCAAAAAGTTTTCAATATTTTTCGACATTTTGAGATCATGGGAGTCGACCTCTTGGCTCTTTTCGCCTTGATGTCAGTATGGATGCATGTTTGTGTGTCATGACTTAGAATGCGGCAACCGGCCGTAACAAAATGTGTTGCATTCGAAAGATACTGAGCTCACTTAGATGTCGTGAGATAATGAACCGATACGGTGCAGTAGAATTCGAAAAAATGTTTTTTCGAAATAAATTTTTAACCAAGAAGCCGATGAACGTTCAAAATCTATTCATTTCTTAAGCCCAACAAAAGGCGTCGATTGATAATTTCACTAAATTGAGGTGATTCTTTCGAGAGATATCGGTGAAGAAAAATTTCGAAAAAATCGTTTTTTTCTAATAATTCCAAAAGTTTTCGTCAAAGTGCTTTCACAGATTTTTATGGACTTAAAAAATGTATTGGATGCCGCAAATTTTATAAAAATCTGTAAAGTTGTTTGAACTGTGTAGGTTAGGGTTGGTTAAGTGGCGGACCCTCCATGAAGAAAAACGAATTGTCGGAATTTTATAATTTATATTCATTTTGTCGATTGGAATAGGGACAGACTTCTGAAGCCCAAGATTTTAATGTTTTTTCATTTTGTGTCGTGAAAAGCGGAACTCACTCTTCGTTTATGAAGCATTGCGCAATTAGAATAAACTGCAGGGTAGCACTGTCGACCGTGCAATTCTATTCCACGCCTGACAAACATAAACAAAGTAACATATAAACATTTGCCACCTCGAAATATATACACATTCGATACGATGACTTTTGCTATCGAATGCTATGATTAGAACCATTGACTTTGTGTGACCAGAAAAGCAATATGTTCCATTATTTTTAAATAAAAAGAGTCAGAGGCGAGGGCGTGCAGACTTGTGCAAGAATTAAGTTCTATCTTCCTACCACTTTCACCACCTGTCTATTCTCTATACTGTCCCTCTCGCTCTCAATCTAGTTCCAGTACAATACATGCCATATGTAGGGGATATCCCCTGAGCACTGCTCCAAGATAAGAAAAATGAATTCACTGAATATGAATTGAGAAAATTTCATGCTCGGTAGGAAATACAGTTTGTAAACAGTGATAAATTTGAAAAGTATTTTTCATTAAATGCTTCATTATTTTATGCTTCATTCTAGGCCATGATTCCATTTCCATCATTTGTTCTGTTTGGGTTGGTCGTTTGCTCCCATCCGCTTGTCTGCTACAGAAATTACTTGAGCCAAGAAAAAAAAAATTAATAAAAATCAAAATTTAAAATTTAAAATTTGTATATACTCGCACGAATAAATATCACAATGTTAAATTTAAGAGGGGGCGTAGAAGAAGCACTGAAATCATTTCAATTGAAATGTTTACAGCTAGTTTTGATTTCAGCGCGCACTTCGTTCCCTTCCAGTTTCTCTTTGCTGTGTGGCGTTGATGTATTAATTTTGTTGTCATTTGAAGGTAGTTTCACTTAAATATGTTGCGTTCATTTGCAGAAGTCTATCAAATGTAATTGAGTTAGCAATAATTTTATTATAACAAGGGGTACGAAAGTAAAACGCTTCATCTTTCACTAGATATACATATCTTGCTGCATGCAAATTACAAAATAGCTTTGTACATTAGTTTTAGGTACGAGTATATCGAGACATTATAATTGCCTTTTCTTCGCTTTGAACCGTTTAACTGAAGAATTATATATGAATTGCCAGGTATACCACTTCTATTTTAAAAAAAGAATTTTTATTTTCTTGAAAGTATGTAATCAAAAGTGCAGTAATTAAACTTTAAACAATTTCTTTTGAAATTTTCTATCTGGATAAACATAAACAAAAAGTATAATTTTTAATTTTGTGGCGCGTATTTTTGTGATAACATCTTGACTGCAAAATTAAAAAAAAAACAATCAGCTAACTCAATGTTCTTCTCACCATAAACATTTAAAAATATACAAAAGAAAAATTGTTGCATTTGTTTGCATTTCTTCAATTTAATATTTCTCCAATTGAAATAGACGGCCGTTTGTGGTTGAATGCAAATGCGGCTGGTTGTCGATTATTTCCTCCCCAAATAATGTTAGCCAAACAAGTGTAAACAGAATACAAAGCCCGCAGCTACTTAAATCGAAACACAATACAACTCAAGTTAAGTTTACTTAATAAAACATAAAGGCGAAAGGCAACAAAAAATTCCAAATAAAAGCAGCATAAACAACCAGAACAGTATTAACTTCAAGTAAACTTGTTACACCGTAAGCTAAAGTGAAATTCTATTGAAGCCCTAACAAAACGGATAAATAAAATATAAAAAATATTCGTAATAAACAAGCACATCGATAAGGACGAAACAGTATTAACATTCTGGATAAATGTCTCGCATAATGTTCGTTGTTACCGCTGGCGTGCAAAAACTATCCTGACTCTCTTGTTATAATCGTCGTCCGCCAGTGCCACAACAAATTCTGTTCAAGTCGTAACAGGCCACATGTATTTTATATTTTTCGTTCATTTTATTTTTAACCACTTCCATTTTCTGTGCATTCACAAACACACACTCAAATAGAAAACCACATACAAACTTAAGCGCTTCACTTAACGAAACTCTACTGAAGTCGACTAGTCTCAACTCCTTAACAATTGCTGGTCTTTGCTTTTATACCATCCAAACTATGGATTTATCATCGTGTTCCCAAATGTTTTATTCATCCGCATTATGCTGGCTTCTGCTACTCATTATATGTTGTGCAACACATACAACATCGACACGTGCTCGCTTAGCACCCACAGCTATGACACGTAACATCGAGGAGGAAAATGGTAAGTCATTTCCAAAATGAAAAACAACACCGAAAAGTAAAAAAAATCAAATAAAATATTATAAATATAAAACGAAACCTTAGGGTGGCTGGTGACTTAATTGAGACCTTAAACCTTCATCAAAACAAAGGACAAATTTGAATAATAATTTCAAGTAATAATTTTTTACTTGTGACTTCTATACCTCAAACGAAAGTTTCCTGATTCCGTTCTAACCAGTAGAATCGATAAAGGTACTTAAAAGCTAAATTGGATGAGATTGCACTCATATAAACCGATTTAAATTAAATTGTGTTCCAAAAATTATAGAAATTTTGTATAAATAAAATTTTTTTCACATTAATTTTGTTGAAAAAAAAATTTTTTTAATTATTTTAAAAATTTATAAAATTTTAGAAAAAAAAAAAAAGAATCAAAAAGAACCAACAAGTTTTCGTAAGTAGAAAAATCACTAACTTTCTTTAAACATATTGATCTTCAGTGGTTTTGGAAATGATCATTTCCGCAACACAAACCAAAAATTTGCTTCATCATAAAATTCACGCAATCACGCAGTCTCTCGAAGGTGAACCAAAATTTTTCAAAACTAACTCAGTTCTTACGGAATTATGACACGAATCGAATTCTACAGCATTTTATATTGAAATATTTTGCTTCTAAAAAGATAGAACCGAATATGCAGTCATAGGACTTTCTCTCTCTCTCTCTACTTTTCATTCAATCATTTTTTGTTTATCCATTCTACTTTAGTAAGTTGCCCCACTGATTGCATTTTCTTTTCCAAACTAACCGCAACAAAAATATTCTACCAAGGAAAAAAAAACTGAGATTGAAAACATCTTTCGTTTCGTATTTAAAGCTTTTTCAACTTTCGAAGCCTTAAAATTAAGAAAGAAATTTTTATTGGAAAAGTTTACGCACCATCTTTTAATATAAAAGCAAACTGAATTCGAAGAAAACATAACGAACAGACAACAAATGTATTTTATGAGTTTTAGATTGAAGTTTACAAAAAATTTTTTCTTAATCACAAAATCAATGTACGCGTAATTTGGCAAAAGCACGATGACAGTACGATAAAAATGGCTGAAATCGTCTTAGAAACTGAAGGCACTAATAAAAATTGTTTAACTTAATTTAATATAACAGCCAACAATAAGCAGTAACAAGATTAAAACGCAGACAAGATTCAAATGCAGAGCAAAAAGAATACGTTAAGTCTGCAGAAGCGAATATCCTGCCACAAAATTCTAAATGTTCGATTAGAAAATTCTACAAAGAATAATTTTTTATTGTCTATTCAATTTTCAATATCACTAATAACCTTAGCATTTCTCCCTTTTACCTAATTTATTATGATGATATTTAATTATTATAATTTCAAGTATGCCAACAACAACAAAATAATATCCATAAAGAAAAAAGTCGAAAAATATTTTCTCTTCACGATTTATGAATTATTAATGTTAATGGTTGCTGTTTTGTATTTCTTTAAATATTTATTTAAGCAATTTTTGTCTGGTTCCTTAACAATAAGAAGTTCATTAAATTCAACGTTATTCGGCAAACTTTCTTTACTGTTCGCAAGGTTTTTCTAACTTTTCTTTATATGCAGCAGCAAAAAAAGGTCAAGTTACCGCAAAAAATAAAAAATAATAAATAAAAACCAAAAAATACCAACGTTAAACATTTATCAGAATATTCTACTACGAGTATATTACACATTTTGTAAATACAAATAACATTACTAATTTAAAGCAAGGAAGAATACGTACGCAGATACTTTTTATATTAAGTTGAAAAAAAAACACGATATATTATTTATTTACAATATTTTTACAATTATAACATAATTTTATTTTAATTTGTAATATATTTTTTTTTTTAATTTTCTTTTCAGTTAAATTTCTTTTAGAAGGTAAATTTAACAATTTTTATTATTTATTTTTATTACTCTCCAGTACTTTTATTTATTAATTTCTATTTGCCGCTCGACATACAAGATTGTTTTCGAAATAATTACATTAATTTATATACAGTCAAACCGCGATGATTCGTACCGTGTTAATTCGAAAATCCCAACAATTCGAAATAAACAGATGGTCCCTTGAGCAAAACTCTTTAATTCGTAACAATTCCATATATCTTGGTCCCTTCGTTAATTCGTATCGTATTTTTTTTTGCAGTTCAAAGTCTGAAGAAATGCCTATAAATCGTCTTTTTTTTATTTTTAACCTCGCTTAATCGAAATCTCTTGATTTCGATAACACCTGTAGTTCGAAAAAAATAACTGGTCCCTTCGATTACGTATTAACAGGACTCCACTGTACATACGCAGCAAAAAAAATTAATGCGTTCGCAATGAATTGGTGTTCTCATACCTTCTTTATCTAAATGCATTTTTAATGTCATCTATAATGTTGACAAGATTATCACTTTTGTACTCATGGAAAACGCATTCAACTCTGCCGATGAATTGATATGAAAAACTATGAATACCTATGCTACAACGTAAGCAAATCATGGATCATTCTTTGGTTCTAAGCACTCATTTGAATGACGAGTTGTTTTGTTAAATGTGAACATAAGGCTTGCCAATGACACGCGTCTGCTAAAATCATGCATTCTTCAGCTAAGTTGAACCAGTTCATTAACAATACAACCCATGCATTAACTAGTTCTTTTTGCATCGCTTTGTTTGCTGGGTACACTTGTTGTATGGTTACGCTAGTTGCTGCTTATACGAACTCATCAGTAGACCTTCAACCAAACTTTAGAAAAAGCGAAAAAATCTCACATGTTTATATGAAAACTCTAAAAAACTTCTCGTATATATACATTAGGGTGGGTCAATTTGTTCGGGTGAGAAAAAACTTAGGAAGAATAACAAGTATACCAAATTTTATTGACATCGGAGGCAGACTAGAAAATTCATGATTGATTTGGCTTGGAATTACACAAACGTTAACTTTAACGTCTCTCGGCGGAAGCTAGGTTTTGATTTCTTCTGGCAAATTTCTTAGAAATTTGTGCAGAATTCGATTTTTGATATACGCCTGTTGCCCAAAACAATTTAGCTTCCCTAATAAACATACATATAGATCCTTGTCCACTTAAACAAATGCCAAATAATAACTGACTCAAATTTATATAGATTCCTCAATGAAAATAAATAGAAGCTTGTTAAGAGATGAATTGAGTAATTACATTTTCTTAACTGAAAATAATACTTCCTTGCAAATATTTTTTGTACGAAAAAAACAACAAAGAAATTAAAGGCATAAATTATTTGTTCCATAAATTGTGGCTTCCACATGTGGAAAATCCACATGTAATACATGTCGTATGCTACACGCTTATTTATACGGCATAAAAATCCTTAGCCGACGATGTACTAGTACTACTAATGCATGTGTGTAGGTGACTGGAAGTTTTTATTATATTTACTTGTTTGTTTTTAAGCGACTTTGTTCATTTAATGCAATTAAAATTTAAATATGCTTCTTGTATCAGTTTGTCGTGTTTGTTTTCTGATGTTTTCATGTCTTTACCATGTCAGTTTGTTATTTTTTCGAAAAGGACATTCATCATTTGATACCACCCAAAGAAAAAGAAGTATGAAAAAATCTTAAAAAATTCACAAAAACCATAATAAAAATAAAACAACCATTTAGTAACACATTTGAAAAAAAAAACACTTCAAGAATGTCCTTTTTAACAAATGTGAAGAATTTTATAAATTTCTGCTCCTTTACGGTCATGTATAATTTAAATATTTTGGAAATACTTTAACCTTTTTTATCTACATCCACATTTTTCGTTTGACAAATATACACCCTTGTCTGTTGCTCATTCATATTTTGTAGGTTTTATTTGCAACATTTGCTTTTAACTGCTTGTATTTGCGGCGCTTCCCTTTTTATTTCGTTTCCCTCTTTCCCAACATTATCTAATGAGTATATAAAAATTTCATTTTATTCTTCCATGGCACATGTTTGAGTTTAAGGTTTAAGGTCATCTTACTTCCAGTCATTCACAATGGGTGACGAGGGTATAGCAAATCTTGTCATCCGACTTGGGACTCTCAAAAAAAAAATTGCAATGAATTCGGTAAAGAACATGAACGATGGCGATGAACCCATTTTTTATTTGCCTTATTAAAGGTAGAAACGTTAACACACACGGCCTCAATTAACATTAAATTTATTTGTAAAAGCATTATAATGAATGAAACGAATTAAGCAACTGATGGATCTGAAAACACATACAAAAATTTCACACGAGACATTTGTGCGGACAATAATGACGCAAACCAAAAATTTGTATTTCTTTCAAATTTACAATGAACAAACATTTTCAGTTTTATAAGCGCAGTTCCATATGAACATAATCGAATGACTAGAAAGAGGCAATTCGACAGGTACAAAAATTAAAATGCAGACAGGAATAATGAGTTTTATATCTCAAGCGATTCGTTTCAAAAGAATTTCGTTTCGAAAAAAATACGTACATATATTTGAAATCTGACAGCACAAATGAGACTAAATAAGGTCAGACCCAATAATACACGTATAAATTTACCCTTGGGAGTATATGAATACAATTAGTTCGCCATATTGGAACTGGTTGAGTACTTGAGAAGCATGTTTGTTATACAGCCAGCGTGTTTAAACCACCATCTAACCAAAAATTTTTCTGATAAAATAATAAATTAAATGGTTCTCATTTAGTCTGAATATTAATGCGTCAACACAATACCAGAGACGGCGCAACTCTGCCTAATAAATTAACAAAATGTACAAATGGAAAAAATCTTAAATTTATAGTGATATCTTTTATTTTTTGTAACTCCTTCAAGGCGAATTAATAACAATAACAATAGCAATAGCAATTGTTCGATGTCAAAAATTAGTTTATTTTTGCTAAATTTGTGAAAAAATTATAAAATAATATTAATAAGAAATGAAAAACTTGTTGGCCGAAAAGTAATGTGCAATGCAGTGTTTGATAAAGAAAGATTTCTTAAGAAATATCGTCCAAATGAGTCCCCAAACATCCCAGCAAAGCTGAAACAAAGGCAGCATGGTGATGCCAAAGAAGCGCACTAACGGTGGCGAGTTTATTAACTTACAAGAACGCAAAAGGTTGCCAACAGGGAAAAATGAACAAAAACAACTCATTTTTCGAAATTTTTTATTGTTTTATCTTGGACCAGCACTCAGAAGATGATCCCTACACATGCAATGCATTGTGCTGGAACTAGAAGAAAGGGATAGTGGGAGAAATGATAGGAGGTGAAGCTTCACTATCTTACAAATCGGCTTTTGCACGTTAATTGTTTTCTATAGCAGTGTTGTAGCGCCTCTGATGACAAGGAGACATATTAAATTTTTAAGCTTCGTTTTTAGTAGCTATTTTTAATAATTATTTTATTTCGCCAATGCTACACAATACCGACGAAGGAGGACGTTCTGATGCGATTGTGGATTGCTATCAGCTGAAGCCGTTACTGTTCAGTGACCAGTGACTATGCCTTCGCCACTGAAACCTTCCGACAACAACTGACACACAAATACACACTAATGCACATCAGAAAAATGGGAGATGTTTTCATGAGTCGGGAACTGTCGTTTTGTAGTCAACTTGCAGACTACTTCGACCATCGCCACTCTCAACATATTTTTCGAAATCTACCGAAATGATTCGGTTGTTTTTGTTAAAAATATTTGGATCAGCCGGTTGAGCAAAATAGCACCACCCGAACTTAAACATTTTTCTTCTACATTAACCCTTCGGTATGCTTAGTTTCCATATGACAATTTCGTCAACTAACTACAATTTCGTGATTCTGTTCGCCTGGCACATGAAAAAAAATTTAATAAAATTATAAATTATGAAATGGAAAACTTGTATCATTGAGTTTTTTTAACGCAACGTAACGTTCCAAAAGTGTAACTTACATATATTTTATAGAAACAAGTGTTAGAAGATAATTGAGGTTGCTGAGGATAAGGATTAAATACTATTTTGCAATTTAAAATTGTGAATACATAATTCTTTCCTGGTGATTGCGGCTGGGTTGTTTAGCCTCAAGATAATTAATGTATTTGGGATAAAATCATTAAAAAACTTGTTTAAAATTCCATCACGTAAATTTTTTCTGATAGTGGTGCTCTTATAAAATATTTCTGTATGTATATTCGTATACGCCTATATATATATATATATGTGTAGTGTTTGTAAATATATATGTATGCGAAATTCCGAAAAACTATGCTATGATTTCATAATGTCATGAGATTCTAAAGGGTGGTTAAATTTCAAGGGCCGATGTTGATTTTGAATAAAACACAAACTATTTAGGAAATTATTGTAATTTTATTTTATTATGATATATTGGTATTACTCAATTATGTTTGGAACAAAATATCGGCCAAATGGGCGCCGCGACTACGGCAACAGTGGATGATCAATTTTCGAAGAAAATCATCTTCAGTGATGAGGCACATTTTCACCTCAGTGGATTCGTCAATAAACAGAATTGCCGCATTTGGGCGAATGAGAATCCAAGAGTGATTGTCGAAAAACCAATGCACCCACAAAGAGTGACTGTTTGGTGCGGTTTATGGGCTGGCGGCATCATCGGGCCGTTTTTTTTCCAAAATGAGGCCGGTCAGGCAGTTACTGTGAATGGTGTTCGCTATCGTGAGATGATAACGAACTTTTTATGGCCCGAATTGGAAGATATGGATGTGGACGATATGTGGTTTCAGCAGGACGGTGCCACTTGCCACACAGCTAACGAAACAATGGCTCTTTTGCGCAACAAATTCAATGGCCGTGTTATCTCACGTAATGGCGATGTCAATTGGCCGCCAAGATCATTTGATTTGACACCGTTGGACTTTTTTCTTTTGGGGTTATTTGAAAGAAAAGGTGTACGTCGATAAGCCACCAACAATTCAAGAGCTAAAGGATGAGATAATTCGGCACATTAACGGCATAGAACCTCCATTATGCCTCAGGGTCATTGAAAATTTGGACCATCGGATGGAGGTGTGCCGCCGTGGTCGCGGCGCCCATTTGGCCGATATTTTGTTCCATACATAATTGAGTAATACCAATATATCATAATAAAATAAAATTACAATAATTTCCTAAATAGTTTGTGTTTTATTCAAAATCAACATCGGCCCTTGAAATTTAACCACCCTTTATTAGTATACAAGAGTTTAAAATATTGTTGTTGGGGATACTAAACAAACCATTTCAAATTAACAAATAACTTTTTTAGAATATTTATTGTTTTATGGGAACTAATCAGCATGTACTAACTAATCAAATGTACTTTTCACACAGTCTTGTCTGTGTTACAGTTTTTCACTTATTTGTCACATATTTTTCTTATTTTTGAACGGTTGTGTTTTTTTTATCAATTGACTTAAATTTTGAAACAGTGCACTGGATTATAAGCCATTGTTAACTTCTTCTTATTATTTCCTGTCATTATTTTAAAACTTCTGGCTTTATGGCACTTTGGCATGGGCAGTTTTGTATTTAAGGAATATTTTCTTCCAAACACTCACTACGTAATTAAATACATACATTCCTACTGAGAGACGTACGTGTGTACATCCAGTTGTTCACCCATTGACAAGTATTTGTGTGCTTCAAATCCCTTTCTTTTGATTTATTTATGTAATTACTATCAGAGGATTAGCATAAAAATGCAAAAGCAATCCTGTAAATTATAAATAAACATTAAATGAATGCCAAACACACACGTACAGATGAAATGAAATGAATAAGGCAAGACCTACACACAAATAGCACTCTGTATATTTCTTATACAAATTTAAATAAATGGAAAAATAGTCACAAATATTTATTACAGTGCGTGCGGCTGAGTGACTTACACGCACTAAAATGTATTGCGAACACCTACAAAAGAAAAATTCTCACACGCTCACTCAATGCACACAAAACCGACAGGAATGGATAATGGCCGCATTGAATGGCCTCGTGTAAAAGGAAGTATGGATTTCCATTCCTAAACAAATACAAAAAAAGCATATAAAGCCGGAATGCCGCTGTAAACAGACAGACGAACGATTTTTTGACATTCAAACAAATGAACCAAGAAAAAAACTAGACATGGATGTTCGTAATTGTTCATTTTTTGTAAAGGCCTTTATAATGAACAGCAAGAAAAACGTATTGTGCATAAACAAATGTGAAAGTGTGTGTGTGAATTTTCCATTTAGACTCGTATACAGATGTCCCAGAATGAAGCTTAACAAACAGCTTATTTAAGTATGCTGGATTTCCAACTTAATTCCATACTTTTTCTTTGCTATTAAGATGTTCTTTTTGTACCCATATGTGTTTGTATTCGCATTTAAATACACATGTATTTACAGTAAATATGCACATGTACTTGTGATTTTCTTTTCTCTTATTTGGTCTGCGTTAATTAGTCGAGAAAATTTATATGAATTTTGAATATCAAGTTAGAAATTTAATTAATTACAAATCTATAAATATCAAAAGTAAATAAAGTCACATTAACAGAGAAATTAACATAAAAGGGAAAGGTACTGAAGTTCGAAAAAGTTTAAACATATTGTATGACTTTGAATTATGCTGGGAACACAACTGGGACGAACGACGAATTTCGTCTAGCACAACGAATTCGTCGGTAAAAGTTCGTTCTTTAAATTCGAAGTGTGGCGCACAATTACGACGAAAAGATTACAGCTGTCATAATCCGCAAAGTTGTTTTGTATATTTAACTTCAATGATTTATTTTAAAAATTAAACAATTATTAAAAAAGAAAACTAAAATACAAACAACTAAACGAAAGGAACATGAAAAAATAAAAACAACAAAACATGTGTGCACGGTTAATGGAAACAAATAATCAACTAATGCCAAGGACTATTGTATTTATTAGAGCTTCATTTCACACGAAGAACGCTGAAGATGAAAGTGTAGCGACTTTCGAAAACAGCATATTGCTCCGTTCTGCCAGTGTTTGTCAGTGTGACTTACAATTTTTCTCTTTGACTTAGTTTGTTTCTTACATCACATGTAATTGTTGACATCGTGTGTGTGTTTTCGATCATTAGCCCATTTTAATTAATTGCATATGTAAAAATTAACTTTATTTTATTTACTTGAAAACTCGAAACAAAAACGGTAACTCTGAATTAATTTGTCCGCCGTTCGTCGGCATATGAAATAGAAATAGAAATAGAAATAAATAAAGTGTTGTGTTAATTTTCATATGCACAAATGTGTTTTATTTCCGATGACGAAAGTTCGCAACGATAAATTCGTCGTTCGTTCCAATTGTGGTCCCAGCATTAATCATAAACATCCGATTTTAAAATGGCAGGCCGGCCTGGATTTGCCACTAGGAAACCGCAAATCCCGAAAATGATTCGATTAATCATTAAAATCACTAGAGACGGAAGAAGCCCACGCATTAAGAGATAAACATTTTGAAATAAAAAGAAATAATTGTCCAAAACTAACATTACAGTAGACATACTCGGCTTAAGCGAATATTTGCTTACCATCATTTTATCGTTTTTCTCATAATGCAAGCTGGTATCAAGCAGAACCATTTAATTGCACGTGAATTAAATATTTCATTTGTGAGTTTGAGTGCACGTAGCGATGCCAAGTAAATAAAGTGTAAATAAATGTGCATTTAATTTTATAGAATTGCTTCAGCTCTGAATGGCAAACTGAAGATTTGTTTATGTCTCGCACAGCACAGGCGAGCTGCCCAGGATTTATTTACTCACTTTCTGTGTGTGTGTGTGGCTGTGTTTAGTGTTGCATGGATACGAAGGCTGAAGACTTATAATTAATTTTTTATTTTTGGCTTTAGCTTTCTGTGCTATGCTACTGACAAACGATAAATCTGGGTCACAAAAATGTTGTAATTAACTCATTTGGAAAACAATGCCACATTTATTTTTTATTTATTTATATTTTTTTTCGTATGGAAAGTCTTTCCCCAGGAAATACTCTCTGCAGCTGTTGGTTCAGATGCTACATCAAAAACTACAGCAAACACAATAAGTGTTGTTATTGTTCTGATACAAACTTATAATGTTACAAATTAAACTTTTTTTGGGTTCAACTGTTCATTTTGTTGCAAAAGTGGTTGAAGAACTTCCTTTCCTTCGTCATTTCCTCTCTAAAACTATTTTATTTACAAAAATCACATTCTCACTTTCATACATTTTTTTTTCCTTTTTTTTTTTCTTTATTTGGATATAAATGTGTATATGTTTGTATGTTTGGATGTGTGTAGGATACTGTGCGTCTGACTTGGGTGTGCTGTTTGAAAATGTTAGAGTAGTTATCTTTCTTGCAATCGTTTTGTATTTTAAAAAGTCATTGTACAATAAGTGAAGCCAAGCAATTAAGTTTCTGAGCATTTTGCTTTTTTAATTTTCCTTTTTCATTATTATTTCATTTCATCTCTAGTTTGGGTTTGTTGTACAACTTACTGGCGGAAAAGTACAAAATTTTCAAAAGGCTTTTAGGGCAACAGCTGGCACGTGAGTTTAGCAAATAAAATAGTATTGGAAAGAACTGACGAGAACAAAATGTCAAATGTTTAAAATTAACAAATAGCGATCAGTCAGTACGATTTCTTCTTATTATCAAAAGAAAGTTGAAATGTTTAAAAAAATGTACAGTAGTAACATTCAATAAAAATTAGAATGATGAAACAATCCGAAATAAGCAATCTTTATTTTATTTTTATTATTAATTTCTGTTATATTAACAGCGTGTAAAAGAATTTGAAATTTTCATTTCATTTAAGGCACAGTTTTAGTACGGAATTGGTTTCTAGTGATAAACTGAATCAAGATAAATGCTTCAAATAGCTGCCAAACGTTGGTAAATTGTATGTCAGCGAACGAAACTTGCGAAAGTTCCGTGTAGACATTCAGCGCAATTTCTTTAAAATTTTGCACGTGTTAATTTTCAAAAAATCCTATCGCCACAATATATCCACATGGATTTAAATTGCTTTTCATGCAAAACTCCCCTTTAGAAGAAGAACTAACACATCTGACTGTATAGCCTCAGCTGTGAACTTAACACGACTTCGATTTATATCTGAAGCGAGTAGATGCATTCAAATGCGAAAAATTTCGAAAAAGGAAAGTCCGCAAATAGTTGTCTGGTGAAATTAATGTTCCTGAAAATACAAATGCAGAGTTAATTTTTCGCTCTTTTTGCACACAAAATCCCTTCATTCACACTTCATTAATTTTTTTTCTTTTTTTTTTTTTTGTGAAGCGACCACCGTTCAAGCATATTTAATGAACAACCATAAATTTTTTTCCAAACTAATTTGAAATGTTTTACACTCACTTTTGGCCAAAAGCTGAAAAAATGGGGCCAAAAAGTTGATGTTCTATATACATACATATGTATATATAAAACGCAAACATAAAAAGTAATAAAAGTCTGATTTAATTCATGCCTACAAAAAGACAAATACAAATTTTCAACTTGTGTTCTTCTATTATTTCCGGCTGCCATGTAAAGGCGACAGAAAAAGTGATTTAAAAATACTGAAACGAGGGAATAAAAATAGCAACGATAGAAACTTTAATTTGAAACACATTTTTGCATATGAAATTAGCCACAGAAAACAATTTCGAATCAAACAATAAAAACGAATAAACGTAATAAAATGAAGTAGACGTAACGTGAAAATGGCAAAAGTTCGAAAGAATCAATTCGATAAATTATTATTTTAAATCAAATTATATATTTAATATTCCCCGTTCATTTAAATCCGTTCTTTAGTTAATTAAGTCAGTGAACTACAAATGAACTACATTCTTTAATTGTCGATTCGATATATGATTAGTTCTTTGCCTTAAATCGCTCAACTTGAAACTCATGTGAATTAAATTTGGAATGTTGAAATTCTGAATCACGTTCAGGAACGCATGTAAAAGTATACTAAATTAATCTGAGAATTTAATTTGTCTGAAACATGTTTTGACATGTTTTTACAAAGTTCAGTTGAAAAACATAGAAAGTGCTCTCGCTATTACAAGATTAGTTCCTACGGTATATCCATCTTTTTCACTTTTGATATAAAAGATATTTGGTTAAAAATTAGTGCCAGGTATGGTGGAACTCAGCATTACAACAGCAGAGTTGTATCGTGGAATTAAGCTCCAATTCGGCGGACGTTGCTGCACTGTAATGTAAAAATACGTTCCGTGTGTGAATCTATCACGCCCCCGTTGGCACATACATACAAGTGCAAGTACGAAAAAATCAATACACTCAAATTTTTCCACCAATGCAGTTACATTTTTCAATAAATATTATTTATCGCGTCGCGTGATTCGCAATCCGGATTTCACAAAATTAGACTCTTCTGCGATACTGCATGTTACACGTTCAATAAATATCACAATACTGGATCGCGTACAGTATTATATATAGAACGTGTAGCTGTGCGTTTTTTGAGAGTACAACATTTTTCAGAAACCATCGCCAAACTGCATGACATTTGTGAAAAAATTACGCATATTTTATGGTCGAAAAGCAAACACAATTATTTAAAGGAAGGAAGAATCGAATAATATTGCAAACAAAAAACGAAAATGCTATAAATAATTTTTCCAATTCCTTCTCTACTAGTTTTTTTTATTTTTCAATGCATATCTGTTGCTTTTCGCTTTCCTTTGGCAGCTTTTAATAAAATTAAAAATAAATAAGAAAATCCTACTCAATACTAAAACATTTGCAAAGATTATGTAGGCTGAGTTTCATTAAAGCAGCATAAGATTTTTATCTTTAAATAAATTAGATTTTTTATTTTTCTCCTTCTTCTCATTTGGATCTTCTGAGAGGCACTCGTTAAAGCTGAACATGAAATATTCCAGATTGTATTTTTTCTTTTCACATCGAAATAAGAAAAATTTTAACAAGCACAAAATGAGTTTCATAAAAAAATATTTTATATTCACATAATAAATATAAATGGTTGGTTTTAAATTTTAACAAAATAAACATATAAAATGCTATTGGATGCAAATGAAATAAAGTAAAGTGATGGTCATGATGATGTGTGCGATAAAACATATTTATATCTTTAAAGTCCAAATGTTCCTTACCAACCCTAATAAAACTTATACAGACATGCAAGACATGAAAGGAGAATGAAAATCTCAAAGGCCATCTCGATTTCAGATTTTCTCTAAAATCTATAAAAGAAACATTAAACAAAATCACAGTGAAAGCCCGATACAATCAATCACTGCTGTGTTTAAGGGAATTAAATAAATGAAGCAGAAATAGAAGTGTCTTGAAAGCAATTTAAAAATGTTTAAAAAAAATTTTAAAACAAATGCGTATCGATATATAAATATTTCCCGAGATTCCGTTCAGCTAAAACTCCGCAAATGGTCAGTGGAAAGCTCAGGGAAATATTTTAACTTGCAAACTGCCCCATACTCTTTAAACTCAAATTTATAGTGTAAACCAAGTTGCTTTTCTCCCATTTCTATGGATTTTGCTGATTTTAAAATTTATTTTATACCGTGCCTGATTAAATCAAATTAAAAAGCAAAACTTTGTTCTGGCCTATTGAAAATTGGAATGGCTAATGATGTTCTTGCGAGAAAATATTTAACAAAAAAGTCAATCATTAACTAATTGGGGAAATAGCTTAAATTTTTTGAGCGGATGCTGGGACGGCGGTTGTAAGTGAAATGCAAAACATAAAGATCCAGTTTTTCAAATCGTTTTTCCATTCGCTTCCATTCGATTTACTAATCCTTCATCGATTTCGATTTTAGTAGTTTCAATCCTTCTTAAGAAATTTTTAAAATATTGAAAATAATACGGATTGATACAATTTTCGCTGCATTCTGATGCAGCTGAAATCGGTGTTTAGTAAGATGCACATACGTAATTTTCTTTACGTAATTCGTTTAGTTTTTCATTAATGCAGATTTCGAGAAAAAAAGGGCCGGTCATCACGTCGAATCGCCAGAGGCGTGAGTTCAAGTAGCACCTCCATTGCCGCCGTAAGACAAATCCGCAAGGCTCCCATCATACAGAGACACCCCAGCATCTGTAATTTCTTCAGCTGACTCTGTAATTTCTCCAGAGCCGGAAGGAGCTGCACAAAGCAGTACCGAAATATTGGTTTTCAAATATAAATAACTTTTTCTAAGAACTGTGTTACTCACACCATAATAACATTCACGCAATCCCAAATACCATTTAATAAATAGATTATTTCAAAATGACAAATTTTGTGTATTTAAATTTATTTTCTTGGCTCTTGGTGACAGTTTGTTCGATGTACATACATATTCGTATATAGTGTAGGTATACATCCGTGCATAAATCTTTTGTGGCCAATACACTGAGCAACACAAAGTTTTTCTAATAAAAGATTTAAAAAAAAAATGCACTAATTACAGCTAAATGACATCAATATTGTTTGTAAACATACTTATGTGATAAATGTGAACACTAAGCAAATAAATGGATTTTTAGAAGCGAAATAAGGCAAATGTATGACCACATTAATAATTTGGGAGGACTTTTTCACACTCTATGGTTCGTTAGTGAGTTCAACATTCGCTATAGACGGCGCACATAAAAGAGCAGAAACACACAAAAAAAAAGAAACTTTTTAAACAAATATTACACACATTTATTTTATACAGATGCTGTTGTAAATATGTATGTGTGTGTGTGTGTGTGTGTGTGTATGTGTTAGTGTTGAATGTATGTATGTGTAGAAAAACCCATAAAATTACACATCCATACGACCATTAAACTTTAAGAATTGGAAAGGAAAATTCCGTTTTGCACAAGTTGCGCACAAGTTACAATAAACAGTGACTTGTAATGGAAAATTAAATTTTCCCGAAAGCAATTTTAAGGTTTTAAATACTCGTACAACAGCGCTATTATTGCTCATTTATAGTAGGGATATGCTGTTATTATACAATCAATATCTCAACAAAGGATTTTGTATAATAAACGAATTTTTTAATTAATCGAATGTGTTTACACACTCGTACAAGATTCCGAACATTCACACACATCTGCACAACTTTTTGGTATTTTTAATATTCAGAACAGAAAACTAAGGATCTGCCTAATTTGCAACATGCATGTGAGTATAATTCGCGTGCTAATGTCTATTTAATAAGGTTAGCATGTGGCGTTCGGAGTTAATTATTGCGGTAATATTAATTATATTTTATGTTACCATAAAGGGATACCAATGTTTCTGTTTGGTAACAATATTTTAGAAGAAGACTTTTATTAAATTTTAAATGGAAATTCTTCTGTTCAGTAGTTGAAAAGTAATGGGAAAATAAATTTAAGTCTGTTACATAAATTGATTGCTACAGATCTGTTTGAGAATGACATGTGACATTTCATTATCTTTTGGCACAGGCATAGAATTTTAGAAGCAAATTAGGGGAGAGAGAGTGTCGTCCCAAAAACTAAACACGCAACATAAACATTGCGCAAATTTATGCAATGTTTGGCTCAACATATGTACATCTGGCTGCCAAATTTTAATTTCTAATTTGAAACACAGAAACAGAACTTCGCTTAGTCATTTGGAAAGTTTCACTCGCATCAAATGTTGCCCTTATATAATTGAAATAGACGAGCTCATGAAATAAATAAATAAATCCATTATGTATTTTTTTAATAAACCGTAACGGTAATAACTTTTTCAAAATTATTACTTTTTAATAACTGATTATAAAGTTTTATTTTTGCTTAAAAACAAGTTTTATTTTTTTGCTTAGAAAATAACCAAAAATTATTCTCTTTTCAATATGAATTCGCAACTAAAATTTTTTGTTTCGGTTTTGGTTTTTTTAATGAGAAATTTGGTTCAGTGCAGGCACATCGCAACATAAAAATACCAACCAAATTTAGCGTTGTGTGAGTTTGGCAATCACTGCTTCACACATAAAAGAAAATAGACGCAGGCAATGACAGTAAAATATTTTATTTTATGAATTCATATGTACAGATAATCTTCTTGTCAGCAATAATTGTCCAACTTATTTTTCATAATATTTGCCAAAGATTTACAAATATCAAATGCATGTAAAAAAAGTGCCATTGTGGAAGTTCCTTGAATTGGCATTAACAACAACGATATCAGTTGAAGTTAGCGGCGATTCAGAAAATATGTAATACAGGATTATTATCCTGAAAATTGCAAGTCCTCTTAAATAAAAAAAAGATCTTGAACATAAAAAATCGATGATTCGAGTAATTTTCTGATTGTGATGAAAAACTTAAACAACACAGTTTTTAGTCAATTATAAATTTTTGCAATTGTATCCCGATCGAAATATATTATATAGAAAATGGGTTTCAAATTTTTTTTTTCTTGCATTTGTTACCAGATATTTCACGTACTTTTAATTTTAAACTGGTTAGTTTTCAGCAGTTGATAATCAGTCCGTCATATTTGCTTCACTGTGCTGCCTTTTACACTTTTCTCTTTTTGCACTCGCATATCTGTTTGTACCAGTTTTTGCCAGTGGCAAAGCTAATAAAAATTTATGCTAATAAATTGTCTGTGCACGAATGCCAGCCAGTACATAAAACGAAGAAAAAGGAAAAATGCACAAACACAAATTGCAAATACATTTCAGCATGTATACATAAATATACCAATACATATGTATATGCATATGTATGTATGGAGATGTAAAAAGAATAAGTATTAATATTTTATTTCTTTTGCAATTTTGGATGGTTATAAATAGGATTTTGAATTTAAAATGAACGCAAAAAAAAAACAAGTAAAAAGCCAAAGAAATTGTAATAATCGAAATTATTATTCTATGATCAAAGGGAGAGAAGCCTACTTATAACAATTTAAAGTTATTACAATTTTATTATGTACGAGTATTCAGAGTTTTATTTTCAAATTAAAGGCGCACTATGTGTTTTGTATGTGTTTAGAGAGGAAGCACTGTAACGTGATGGCGTTTTTTTTTTCGGACTAGTGCTCTGGGGATATCCCCTACATGTGCAATGCATTCCCCCTGAAACTATATAGAGAGTAAGAGAGAGAGAGAGATGGATAGTGAGAGATTGGGCAGGTGGTGAAAGTGTTAGGAAGAAAAATTTAATAAATTCACTTGTTTTACAACAGGTGTTTTTTCTTGCTGCCTGAAAACTTAAATATCAAGAGAAAAATATTGTTGCAATGAAATTGTTCTTTTTATTATAATCTGGAGAATTTCATGGCATTTACTTTTTAAATATGATTTCCGGCATGATTTCAAGTTTAAAAAAAAGAGTATAAAAATATCGAAAATATTTATATAATTGGCTTACCTATCCAATTTTAAATTTTTGGTATGGCCTCGAGCAACATCCAAACGACACCTGGAAATAGAAGAGATATTATTTTAACAACAAACGCACTGCATGTTGAATAAATAGGAAGGAATAAGGAATAAGGAATACGAGTGTTTTTCACAAAGAAGTTGAAGAACACGTATTTTGAACGAATGAGACGTTCATGTTGCGGTCTTTTGAAGGCACATTTATTTTCATAAACCCTTCAATTTTGGTTCCATATTCTCCTTGAAAGAAAGAGTAAGTTTGACTGAAAATGTTTGAATATCTTATAAGTAGAATACGTAGTCAAATAAATCTTAATAATAGTCTTTCTTGCTTCTCTCAATCTGATTTCAAGTCTCAAAGTAAGTTGCTTTCCAGCGAACCACATCAAAAAAAAATTTACTTACATGGCAAACAGCCATTTATGTTGAGCTAAAGACGACATTTTCAATCGAATATACAACTACTAAATGTCATTATACATACATACATACATACATACATACATATCGTCAGTTTAATACAAAAAGGCCTTAACTACTGCTTTTCTTACTATAAACCAGAAGAACACAAAATGCAAGTTTTATAGTCGGTGGCATTTTTTTATTTAATTCTCTAAGCGGTTGTCAGTCGGAGGACAGGAAATTTTTCAATTAAGGGTTTATTGGAGTATTGTATGGCGAAATATGCAATAAAAACTCGACTTGAAGAATAATGTGAGTTGGGGCCTTTCCATATTAATGTAACGATATACACACACATCAAGTAAAAAATAAGATTTTCTACTGACTCAATGTTTTTTCAATAACATTAAGATGTCATTTGCAGATAGTTGTTTCCGTTTCCGCCACTTTAACTGCCGCAATGGTTAAAATTCATTTTAGTTTTTGGCCTCCCCTTTCCCATTTAAAGCACTTCCAAGAACGTTCAAAATCAGCAATAAAAATCCAATACACACTGTATAAATAGTACTCAGATAGAACACAGTATCCATATTGGTAGGAACCAAAATCAAACAAAATAACTCCTTTATTGCACATCCTTTTGTTGACAGCACCAGAACGTTCAGTGAAAGAACGGTAAGAAAGTTCGAAAAGGAAATGCTAGTTTCAACCTTTACGTATGTATGTATGGATGTGTGTGTGTGTGTATGTATGTTACAACTTTTCCTTCGTCTGCGATTTTAACATTATGAGAATTTGAAAGTTAAAAAAAGGCAAGAAAAAACTCATTTTCCCAATAAAGCAATGAGAATGATGAAGTTTATGCCGATAATGACGAAAAAAATATGTACAAAATAATTTTATTAAGGTAAGTAAATAACAGCAAAATGAATTGAGTTAAGCAAAGGAATAGAAAGGATATCGCAAAAAAATGCGATAGCAAAAGGAATATGGGCATAAAATAAACTCAAATGACCTGATTTTCATTTAATTCCCTTAAAGAATGTGATAAAATTTTATATAAATGCACTTGTATTCTTCTCAACAAACAATGATAAACAAATAAGAGAAATTCGTTAAAGGTCGTTAAGCGTAGTAACGAAGTCGAGTTCATGTCATTTTAAAAATTAAATAATTTTTTTCGAACGGCAGAAAACAAAATAGAAATGCTTTTAAGTTAAATGCTCAATAAAGACATTTCTTTCTCTTTTTTTTGCCAATTTTGCCAAGAAGAAAAAGCGAAACAGCATAAAGATTTGTCCATTCGTTTTGTTTTTGGAAATAATGATGGGTATCAGGTTGGATAAGTTTTTAAGCTCTAACCGCGCCATAATAATCACTAAACTTAACCATAATTTCACTTGCGTAACCCAGCAAACCACCATAAACAGATTGCAGCACTATTCTTATTAACCTTACTTTGTTCGATATTTTACAAAAGGAATATCTGCAATAGTAATGTTTTAAATATTTAAATAACGAATTTCTTTCGCTTCAACCACACAACTAGAAAATTTATAATTATAGTTCATTATTACACAGGTATCATGCAAATGTTTTATATTTGTGCCGGTTGTGCATAAAAAACAAATAAGGGTTTAATTTGTTTTATACTTATATCGCTCATTTACTAAAAGAACATCATAACTCAAAAAACTGCGTTTCAATTTGCATACACCTTTTAATGGAGAAATAAAAAATTAATTTTGACGCGATTTGTATGAATTTTTTACACAAGATTAAAGCCGATATGAAAAATTATTCTGCATTATTAACTAAAGTTATGACGTTGTTTGAGTAAATCAGCGATATGTATATGTGGAGTTTTGACAAAAGATCATTGAACATGCACTCAGAAGATGACCCCTACACATGCGATTGAATGTGCTGGAACTAGAGGAAAGTGGTACTGAGAGCGATGACATTAAGTGAAGCTTCACTATCTTACACCTCTACTTGTGCACGTTTATTGTTTATAGCAGTGTTGTAGCGCCTATGCTGCATTGCTCCGGAACTAGGCACCGGGGCCCCTAGGGGGACAGACACATTAGATTAGATAGATGTATGTATTTATATAGGGACACTGTTTTCGAAACAGCAAATTGATTTATATTTCTGGTTTACTGCAGCTAAACTATTCAACACTAATTCCATGTTCAGTTCCCAATTGTGCCATACGAGAGCACTCTTCTTAATCAACATAAAAATATATAGTATCTGTGCAAACTTTCATTGGTTTGTAAATCGATTGATTGCACTTTTTTATAATTCACAAAAATTTGTTTTCAATGTGTGTGCGCAATGTAAGGACTAGCCAGAAATCGTAAAAGTTTTCTGCAATTCATTTGCTCATTGATTCATACATATTGAATGTGCAATAAAAAACAAAATCTAAATTCAAATCCGACCGAGTGAGTACATGCGATATCCATGGGAAAAATATTTAGTGCAATAAAAATCCCATACTGGTTGGTATTCATGCTTGGTTTTCTATTATTGGTTTTGTTGTTGTTTGTTCTATGAAGTGTAAAAATTTAATGCATTTTATGAGAAAACGCTGGGTTTTTATGAGTGTTTCGGTTTTTGCGATGGAGTATACAAGTACTTAAATGTATGTATGTATACGTATACGAATACAACACGTACATACGAGTATGTACGTATTAAATCAAAGATTTTTTTATAAATCAGAAACAAATGATAAAATAGTATTTTTTATATAAAATAAAATCCTTTGCAATGAATGGCATGCACAGACACATAAATATTTGTAACTCCAATTACTCTTATTTATTTATTTATTTATTTGTGATACAGCAATTCCCATTTAAATATCTGATGCAACTAATTCAAAACGTTGCACTGATTTCAAGAGCATCGATTTAAAATTTTTATTGGAATCTTCTTTATTCCTTCCTAATGATTACTTATGTATGATGGTTTTACGTATTTGGCATACCAGAATTCCACTAGAGCGCCATTTACGTCGTATAGGACGAGCTATAGTCACGTCCAATTCAAAATGTCTAACAATTTCTATTTCTGAAAAATTTAACATGACTCCGAAATAGATATTTTTCTTTCATGCTGTTCTCGTTTTACACCAATGATTTCCGTAATATTTTATATCGCCTACAATAAGGAAGCCGTTTACAGAATCTTCTTAAATTTTGCCTATGAAGCTCTTATAGCTTGTGTGTGGAAATACCCAGGGTTTAGGAGGGAATCGAACTAGCACCTCCACAATGATAGCATCTGGATACACAAAATTAAAGCACTCCCAAACGAAAATAAAATGACTCGCAATGCATGATGAATAAGTCCCAACTTTGTATGGAAAACTTATTGCGAATGGACATGTTTAAACATTCTCTAATTTATGATGTTACGTGTTTATTTATATTTCGATGATTATAGATTATGAATCAATCATCGCTTTATGTGAAAATTTTAATTGCGTATTCCGGAAGTTTTACTTCAAAACGTCAATATCCTGTAGGCGTTTTTGTTTTAAAATAAATACAAATACATATATACATATATTATATACATAGATACATATTGTTACATAAAAGCAATTAAGCTTATGAATTTGTGGATCAAGTTAAAAAGCAAAGTAACACCCAATTATGTATATTTCTTTTATACAGATGTACGTTTGTATTGATGTGCACATTTGGTTTAAACAATCTTGTGTGGGAGTCCTTAAAAAGTGAAAAAATTAAAGAGAAAATATTTACACACATCCATACATACATACTCCTACATATAAACATATGCATGTAGAATGGTTTTAAATTTTTACTAAAATAAAGAAGGCGAAATTGTTTATTCTTTAGAAGGATATAAATTATTCGCCTTTTTATGAGCAACTAATTAAATAATTGATTGTAAATTTCTGCAATTTTTTTTAGGTCCCCCTGTATTGGTCGAATCAATATTTGGTACCTTAGCCCGATTGCCATGTAATGTGACGCCGCCTTTGCAAGAAGACCGTGTGGCTTTAGTTATTTGGTATAAATTTGGATTAAAGACGCCAATTTATAGGTCAGTAATTTAACTTGGAGGTTTATTCATAAATTTACTGAGTGAATGATGAAATTTTATAAATAATTGAATGCATTTCAAAAAAGTGTCTTTTACAAATTCTTATTAATTGTTAATTGTTTTTTTGAGATTAGTTTTTGTCTTTTAATTTCAGTTTGTACTTTTATGATTTTCAAACAAATAAAGATAATCGCGCCATTGCGGTCGGTGTGAATGGATTTATTTATGCCTGTCATCAAGAGATTTGGCGTATTTGCAAAACAATTCGAATTTCGAAACAATTACAGTGGAAATAAAAAATGATATTATTTAATTAATATATCTTATTCAAAAACTATAAAATGATTTGTGCGAAACCAATAAAATTTTTTTTCGCCCTCCCGTCTCCACTTACTGTCACAATATTTTTGTAGTTTTTTCCTTTCTAAAAAATATTTAATGAATTATTAGCACTTCTATATTCAGGAGTTGAAAAAACGTAAAACTTTCTTTTCAAATAAGGAGAAAATCATTTTCTCTTCGCAGGAAATTATTACGTCGGTTTTCCATTAATTTGTCACTGGATGCATTAACTGCATCTACAAATAAAAACAAAAGGAAAACGATCCTTCGCTCGCTAATGAGCTGCTAAACTATTTTATTTTAATTTTTTATTATTTTTACTAGTTTTTGGTCAACAACCAAAAGACAAAACTTTCTGCTGAAAATGCAGATGAAGTCGAATAAATGTTGATGATAAAAAAGACGATGATGACGATGGCGATAACGATAACACTTTCTTTTCAATTTTGTTAAAAGGGAAAAAGACAAAAAAAATTGCTCTAGATTTTATGTAAAAACTATGGCGTGAGACTTAGTAGTCCTTGTCATTTATGCCCAAATCGTCATGATGAATTTAAATTATAAAAAATTTACAACAATTCTTGATATTTTCTTTATATTTGCACATTCTGTTTAAAGCAAATAAATGTGTTATTTTTCTATTTTTATTTTCGTTAAAGTGTCGATACTAGGGAGTCCAACTTTTCCCAGGGCACTCATTGGTCTGATAATGAATATCGTGATCGTTTATCTTTTGCATTAGATAGGCGTACAGGCACTCTGACAATGAAAAATACGCAGCAAGAGGATACAGGAGAATATCGCTGCCGAGTTGATTTCCAAAAGAGTCCGACAAGAAATTCAAAAGTTAATTTAGTTGTTATAAGTAAGTACTCTAAAGAACAGCGTAATGCGCTAAAAGATACACAATACGAATAAGAAAATGTTGAGAAGGAGAATAGCTTTTGCCATCCATGTATGCGTATACGTACTAATGTATGTACGGATAAGTGTTCCTAAATACACACATGATGTCACTCACATTCTCACTCATTCAAAACCATTTTGTTCATCAGGGCGTAAACATTAACAATCATATGAAGGAAGTAAATATTACTTTTGACAAACTCCACCGAGAAGGTATGCATTGTCAATTTTTTTTCATACTGTGTCGTTATTATGAAAAAGTGCACTTTATGGAAATAAAAAGAAATGACATTTTGGAAGCCAGCCTACGTTAGCATTTCTTTGTTTCTCGCCAAAGTGTAAAATACACTTCATAGACACATAATCCGTATGAACATCATGCCCACCCTTCGCTCATGTAGCGAAGCGTTTGCAGAACAAAAAGACGAGCATGTACAACAAACTTTATGCTCTGCATCTTGTTTAAAGATTTTCAGAACTTAAAGCAGTTGCTGCTGCGACAAAATAAATTTAAATTTATTTGAACAATCGAATGATGACATTCCCTAAAAGGGATTTGAATTTTTAAATGGATCTCAAATTAAAAAGAGAAGATCAAAGAACAAATCTATTTTCTATTGCCGTTCCATATCATGTATCAAAATCTAAATTTCTACTGAATTTGCTTCCTTTTTAGTTCCACCAGAATCAATTATAATATTGGATCACAAAGGCACCACAATAAAAGATCATACGTTGGGTCCATACAACGAAGGTGCCATGATTAACATAACATGTGTGGCACTCGGAGGTAAGTTAAAATAACCACATGCGAGAATAATTCAATGGAAACCATATCAAATGAAACAGAAATTAGGCGGTTTAAGAATTTAACTCTTGTTTCTGTGTAATTTTCCAAAAATTCATTTAAATTCGTTGTCATTGTTGTCAAATCTTTTTCAGGTCAACCACAGCCAAGAGTCTCATGGCTGCATGAAAACACACTGCTTGATAGCTCTTCAAATGCTTTGTCCGATCGAAGAGTTGGCAATATTTTGTCTTTGGCAAGGCTGATACGTAAAAATTTGCACATGCAACTAACGTGCCAGGCGTCAAACAACAATATAACAATGCCAATTACAAACACCGTAGTTTTGGATATGAACTGTAAGTGAACACTGGAACATGTTTCCTTAACAAGTTTTAAAGCACTTCAGAGAAATACGATTGTTTATTTATGTTTATTATGTGTTTATTGAGACAGCCTATAAATATGTACATGAAATCTCACATGTTTATATTAAAAATCCGAAAAACTCTTTGAGAATTATCGAGCACACAAACAAACAAAATTAAGTAGCCAGTTTTAAGTAAACAGTTTTTTATCCATTCTGTTTAATTTTAACAATACAACAAACATAAATGAATAATCGTAATTAATTTCAACTCACCCTAAGTAAATAAAAAGGAACATTTCAAAGGCACGACTTGGGCAATTCTCACAAAATATTGTGTAAAAATAGATCCTTCACAAAAAATGTTTCCAATAAATTTGAGAATTTCCTTCGCTAAAATAACTTCATTCTAAATTCGCAAATAAAAAATCTGGAAAAGCACACATTTGCTACCTGCTATCAATTCCCTTCCTTGATAAGTAATAATTGTTCTTTAACACTTTTCGTAACTATTTTCTGTTCGAGTATAAATCTTGGTAACATCATTCATTTTACGACTATTTTCTGATATTTTGTTTTTAATTGGAAAACTTGTGTGCACAGTGCGTCCATTGCTTGTTAAGTTGCAAGGAGAGAATCACCCTCTATCTGCGGACAACTCATATCAATTAAGCTGCATAGTGATTGGTTCAAGACCGGCACCTACAATAACATGGTGGAAGGGTAGCACGTCGATGAAAAATACTCATGAAATTGTAAGTATTGGCAGAATAATTTATTTTATTCCTTTTTTCTATTTTTCTTTTGACATAAACTTCATATAAATTAAACTGCTGAAGATTAGTTTTTTTTTTCTCTATAGCATTGTTGGCTATTGTTCTTAGCCTGCAAAAATGTATACAAAATCGTATGCACATCTTCATATTTGATTTGCTTTTGTATTCAGCTTCCACTAAATTATTGATCTCTTAATGCACCTTCTTTCTCTTTCTCTCTCTCTTCTTATATACTTTAATGTTTTTGTGCAAAACAGACTAATCCCGATGGCAACATGACTACATCAATTTTAACTTTTACACCAACAATAGATGACCGTGGCAAGTATTTGTCATGTCGCGCCGAACAGAGTATGATTCCTGAGTCCGGTATGGAAGATGGTTGGAAATTGGATATTTATCGTAAGGATTATTTAAGATTGAATAAATATTTAGTATCTGATATATTTTATATTATATTATATTATATTATATTATATTATATATATAGTTGTCACAACGAAATATTAATCATGACTTCTCATATATTAACTGGTTTATATTAATTTATTTCAAAAATCCTTGATAAGCACTGTAAATAAACGCTTTCTTTGCACAAAATGCTTTTGATTCACAGCAGCTTTAATAAAGAAATCTCCATGCAAAATATACTACTGTATTCGCAAAAAATATTTTTGATTTACAAAAAGGTGGCGATGGCAGAAGTAGTCTGCACGTTGACTACAAAACCAAAAAGGTCTGGGTTCAAACCCAGTTTCCGAGTAATGGCGTTTTCTTTGTTTTTAACCAAAAATGTGTGGGCATGTCTTGCCCGATTTTGTGCTTTTCATTTTATACATTTGCAGTTTATTGTTCCGCTATTAAGGCATTTTATTGCAGTTTAAAACCGAACAATAAAGTGAAAATAATTTTAATAAATAAAGTAGAAAGTATAAGTGCAACGCACTTTTTGAGAATCGAAATGATCATAAGTAATAAAAACCATTTCGCATTTTTACTGATGTAAATTGGTGGTTCTTTGTATCGGTAGTTTCAATTGATGACATGAGCAAAATTTTATAATAAAAAAATCTCTATACAACAAAATAGACGTCCTTAGTCAGTTATTTAATTAACCCTTTCTGTGGATCGAACTTACATAGTCATCTATAAAGTCCTCTTGACCACAATATTTAATTTATCACTTCAGCTCTCATTGCTATATATATTTAGAAAAATGTAAATTAAAAGACACCATTTAAAAACTGTGCCACAAAAATTATGAAAATCATTCTGTTTTGTATATTTGTTTAATTAAAAAATAAGAAACATTTTAATATTGTTCGAAATTTGTTATGCTTTTCTCTCGTTAAGACATTCCCGTTGTTACACTAGAGCTGGGTACAAATTCGATAAATTCATCTTTCCGAGAAGGCATAGATGTGTTTTTTGAATGTAACATCAAGTCAAATCCCTGGATCAACAGTGTTAGTTGGCGTCATAACGTAAGTGTCTCTCAAATATACATTTATTTTACAAAAATTTAATTTTTCCAACTGAAGTGATATAAAATTATTATTTAAGAAAAATTTTTTTATGAGAAAAAACCAAACTTGAGTTAATTGAAAGTATTTATACGTTTACATGATAATCTTATTTTTTATTTTATTTGTTCCATTATTATTGTCCATTATTATTTAAATAAATAATAAATTTTCCGTATAGAAAGCCAGAGAAAAATTTTAAACTTTAGATTCGTTTTATTCACAACAACAATTTTTAAAAATGAAAAGGAATTATTTTGAAAAAAAATTATTGCGAATACTTCAATGGTTCCAATATTCCAATACTCCAGACTTATAAGACCAATGCTCTGGCACGGAGGTTACGGAGGCACCCAAAATTAACAAATTTCACCTACATAAAGGGAAAGCACCCAAAAAACTTGATAATCATTGAAAAACTTGTAAAAACAACTGCCGTTCTATACTTCTTATTCCTATTTCTGCCCAAATGACATACTTGTCATCAATTTTTATTGTAAAAATATTTGCCTCTACTGAAAATTTTTAAACTTCGAGTTGACATGTGTATATACGCATGTATAAAAAAAATTGTTCTGAAATTCAAAATTTAAATTCAAGTAATTAAAATCTGTCCTTCTATTCTATTAAAAGGGCAATATACTGGAAAACAATGCAGCAGAAGGCATTATTGTGGCTAATCAAAGTCTTGTTTTACAAAATATAAGCAGACTACGTACCGGCATTTACACATGCGTTGGCAGTAATCGAGAAGGAGATGGCGAAAGTAATCCTGTACATCTAGATGTCCGTTGTAAGTCAAATTAGATACTACACATATACAGCTGTATATTTCTAGTCATTCGTGTCTATACTCTTTGACAACACAGAAATCATTTCAAGACATGTTCGCTACACTGATTATTAATTTGATATATTATATGACCCTTGTAAGCCCATGTCCAACATATGAGACTTTATCGAAATTGACAACACAATTTTCAACACGGCTTATTTTCCGGTTGGCAATATGTTGGTCCAAGCCGAATATTATTGCGAATTTAAGATACGTAACGCATATCCCTTTATATTCAGCAAGTCAAAACGAACTAAAGGACTATAGTGTCCCTAGAATAGACACAAAATACTTCAAACATATACACACTCGTGCTATACAGAAGAGTGTATAGCAGCAGTTATCAAATAAAACAAAATAATGCATTAAGGACATTTTGTAAGTGTATGGCCGCTGTTGCTGTGATGCTAAAGACAATCTGACAAATTGCTTGTCATTGTTCTGTTCGGACAAACCAATTGGAGGAAATAATCTTATTCATGCACACACATGCCAGATTAATTTTTTTGCTCTTCTTCTCCATTCACCTTTGGCCATATATGAATGTAAAGATCTACAATGTATGTAAATACAGATGTATATGGATATTTGTTAATTTTAGTCTTGAGCTCAACGATGACTTTTCCAATTTCACCAAGAAACACAAATCAAACGCAGATATGGCAGATGTCCTCGAAAACATTTATGCAGTAAATTTGTAAATGAAACTAACCACCATTTCCTGCGAACGATAGGAACCATAGATGTAGATGCAGCACATTTACCTTCTGACAGATCAAATAATCAAATTTGTATCCTTTAACGATCTGTAATTTTAGTGCTTAATTTTTGAATAAATGTAAAATATAAGTACGAGTACTATATCACTTGCACGCAATAATTAATTCCTTTTGACGTGTCTTAATACAAAGTATTATAGTGTGAAACGCCCCTAAACAACAATATGAAAACATATGTATGTATATATTTAATTTGAAAATTATTTATTACTACCTTATCACACTTCTACTCGTTTTAAGGGCATCCAAAGTCTCACTCACTTTCATCATTGCTATTGCTCAAAGGAAATTAAAAAATTAATTAATATTTGTTCTTTTTTCTGTTTCCAAAAAAAAAAAACGAACAATCAATATTCGCGGAATAGTTGCACCCGTATGTCGACAGGGACAACGTATTGTCTATAGTACAGGACGCCACGAAATGGTTAAAATTGCATGTGAGATCGAAGCGAATCCATCCGAAACAACATACGTATGGAAATTCAATGCCACACTTGGAGAAACAATTGATATACCGGCCTCACTTATCGCCATTGATCGCGGACGTAGTATTGCGCATTACACACCAATGACAGAAAATGTAAGTTCCCGTGTATTTTAAATGGTAAAGATCCCACTAAAACTTCCTTACAATAATTTACAAATTAACTCCAAAGAATAGAGGCACCCATATTCATAGTCATGAGTTCACTAGTGACTAAAGACTGTGAACCAGGCCAGTAGTGTGTAAGACTGAATCCTTTTCACAATAAAACTTTAATTGCGTTTCTGCCGTTTTATTCCATGTGTAGATTATTTTGTAAATTATTTTAAATTATTTAATTATGTCTGTTGTATGGTTAAGCTGGCCCAGGTATACATTTCGTTGGTCAACTCATCAGTTGACCTTCAACCTTAAAATTCGAGAAAAGATCAAGAAATCTCACATATTTATACAAAAGCTCTCAAAAAATCTTTGAGAATTACTGAGAGTATACTAACATTAACAATGATGTAATGATGTAAAACTAAGTTAAAATTCAATTTCGAACGACATTTATTTCAAGCATTTCGTCCAATACATACTTCTATTCTCTTATTTATTTAGCGCGGTATTCCGCGCTATACAAACATATACACACATCCACAAACGTAATGTACGTAATGTTTCCAGCAGCAAGTACATATGTATGTCTGTTTAAATTCTAAACAACGTTAATTCTTTATATCCTTGTTAGGATGACGCAGAGGTTGAAATGTCAATAACGTCCATTATTTAATGGCTTTTGATGTGCTGTTGGACAAATGATAAATTATCTATCCATTTTCAAATATATGCCTATAACTTTTCCAAATGAATTGCGGTTTGGGTACCTGCAATGATAGCTTTTATTGACACTACAGCCAGACTGTACGAGTAATTTGTGTGTGCTCCTTTCTGACAAAGCCATGCAACATATAAACATGCACAGTTCTCATTACGTACGAGAGCTTCATTATACACATGGTCGTGTCGTTATTTGTAACAGTTTTTCTTTTCCTGAGCAGGACTATGGTACTCTTTTATGTTGGGCCAGTAATGAAATCGGTGATCAAGCAGAGCCGTGTGTCTATGCAATTACACCAGCAGGTAAGAGAATTCGTCCGACTGTCAGTAAGATTGTTTGTTATTTTGTTTATATTTATGCCCGACCATCATCTGCAATACAAAGGGAGGCGTGGTTCATTGCCTTTCTCGCTGCTTCATTATGCTCATACATTTTATTAATTCTTTTTGTATGTATCGATATACTCGTAGCGATGCTATCAAGTTGGAAGGCCCTAAATCGTATTTTTTATTTCTGAGTTTTCCAGCGATTCCAATGCAGCATTGCACACAAACACACCACGTCACGAATTATAATAATAACAGTTTCTATTATTATGTTTTTACCTTCTCCTGAAAATTTACAATTATTCGCGTTAGGGCCTTTGTACTTGAGAGCAGCGATATGTGTGTGCTCTTGTTAATGGGAATTGCTAGACATCATTTTTTAATTTCCCTGATATTTTTGAACAGAAAGATAAAACCAGAAATGACCATTGTGGCTGGTAACTGACAAAGAGACCGTCAGTAGCATTTTGCTTTTCCTTTTTCACCTCTTTGCCAATTACAATTACTGTTTACACTCGAACCTTGTAATGTGGTTGATAGTTATACTGCCTCACATTTATCAAGTTTGTTCCTTTTAATTTTCACTCGACTGTTCATAAAAATTTCAAATTATTACTCGCTCCCATTTACAACAATAAATATCTATGTAAACGTATGTGTGGTGACACACATATTGTAAGAATTTTATTGCAGTTTAATTTTTTATTCCGGGAATTATATTCCATTTAATTTTTAATCCTAAATATAAAAATAAATAGAAACAATTACAAGCATTCACACAAGCATCTCTATATACATATATATGTATGTATGTGTGTATGAAAATTTTTATATTTGAAATTCTTAATAATGAAAATTGCAATTTCAAACAATTGTTGAGGTTCAATTGCTGTCGTTTGTTGTTTCTCGGTTTCATTGCTTATTATTTTTGTACAGGCAACATCCTGAAACTTTCTGCGTTCATATGTTTGTAAATGACTTGTCCTTTAGCATTTTTTTTTTAAATTTATTTATGTGCTTTTCTATTGGTGAAAGGTGAACCGGACCCTCTCGTAAACTGTACACTGCTCAATCAAACTTCAACCGGCTTCCAAATTGATTGCGTGGAAGGATTTAATGGCGGTTTACAGCAAGATTTCATAATGGAAGTGTATGTGAACGGTACCACTAGGTATCCAAAAATCTATAAATCAAAGTAAGTTTAAATACTCACTAAGCATTTGTTTTGAAAAGTACAATGCTCGGTAGGGTTTATTTTCTGTTAAAAAATATAAAAAAAAACAAATTTATGACGCAACGCCAAGTGTTGATAAATTGAAAATGTTTTTTTTTAATTTACAAATACGCTGTGTCATACAAAATATTTCTCTATATTTAGATACATCACGTTCTATTCTTGTACCTTTATGCTTTTGCATTATTTTATATTTTTAACTCTCATCTTTTATCAACTCAAATAAACTTCTTTGCAAACACGTCTTTTATTAAATTGACATTAAGGGGGTGTTTCTCTCAGACAAGTAGTATTTGTCTGCGTAAAATTTATATGAAAACCACGCAAAATTGTTAGTGCTTTTCATATAAATTTTGAACAGACAAGTACTACTTGTCTTAGAGAAACAGCACCAAAATGCTGTAAAAATTAAAACTCTCTTATCAAAAAAAATGCAGGACACCTTATTTTGAGGTGCGTGGTTTAGTTCCAGGTGCAGGCTACAATGTCTTTTTGGTTGCTCACAACAGTAAAGGACGCAGCAATGCAACCATATTGCAAGTTTATACGTTAAAAGATCCCGAAAAACAGACAGGTAATACTTTCCAATAACACTTGTATTTTTATTTCCCTTTTCGATTATTAAAAAGTTGATTTTTCAAACCGATGTTCAATAATATTGCACCATTTAACTGTACTTTATAATTTATTTATTTTTTCTTTATTATTAAATTTTCAGTTTCAATTACTTACAAAAAATTTTATGATGCAATTAACCAACCTCCTTCTAATTTTACTCATCTTAAAACAAAAAAGAAAAGTAAGAACTTTCGGCGTTTTAATCATACAAAAAAATTGTGCTTAAAATATTTAAAACATAAAATCACTTTTCTAAATTAAATGCAAAATTGTTAATAAATAATTTTAAATTATTTCGACTCAAATGCTCCCCATTTTACATATTAAAGATACATATATGGCGTACTATCCTATTTCTAAGCAATTTAATATGGCTTATGAAAAATAATAAATTTATGCAGGCTCCTGGCCTCGTTGACACAAAAAAAAAATATTAAAATCATGACAAAATGTTACTTCTAAACAGATTTGTTTTTTTTTAATTTATTTATGTACTCATACACTAGCGTAGACCGGCAGAATAACACTGAAACGTTACATTTTATTCTCAGATACATGGGAAAAATTATGGAAAAATATTCGGACCTCTAGCGCGGCAGCAAAATTTTAAAGTTGAATCAAATCGATCAATTTGTAAGACAGCAGTAAAATTTTACTGTTTCCTGAAATAAGTTGCAGTAACCAACACAATTTTACTGCAAATAAATAATGCAGTACCAAAAATTCGGCATTCAATAAGTTTTCCTGAAAACTTTTACTAAAAATTACATTTATTTAGCTGTAACAGATGTGATCAAGATTATCGTGGGTGCCTGCGCATACCACCCAACCCACTGCAGTAAAACAATGAATGCAGTATAATTTTAGTGGTTACTGCAATTTTTCTAGCTACTACTACAGCTAATGCACTACATGTATAATAAATGAAGTATGCCCAAGATGTTTAAAATTTTTAAACTTAGATAAAAATTAAGAAAGTTAGAAGGCATTGAGTGCAAAAATCCAAATTTATTTCCCCCACAAAATTGCTTTAATTAAATTTTTCTGAGCCATCTACTGATGAGTTGGTATAAGCACCAACAACTAGCTTAACCATACAAGAAGTATATACGAGTATGATGTACTCGTGCATATGCATATACTATATGTATATAACATTTTTTTCATTAAAAACAATTTCGTATGTGAAGCAAAGTCGGTTTTCCTCCTTATGGCGTATAACGTGCTTATTTTTTGTCCGATATCCAAGATTTCAAGTTTCTTTTATTCAGCACTAAATTATTCTTTTAATGTTGGCTTAAAGGAAGTTATGTTAACTTACTAGAGGTCTAAAAGATATGTCGGAAAAACTTAAACTTAACTTACATTTTCTTTCCTTCATACAGCGCCGCTCTACCCTAATGTACATATTTATGTAGGGAAATAGACGAGTATGATTGTGAACTGAGGAATATTGAGAAAATTAATAACATGTTTTTAGCATGATTATGTTGTTGCAAATAATCAATATAAATAGATATAATGGCTCACAATTATGAGAGAAAAAAGCTTTTGACGACAAATAAATTTTCGCGCAAAAATATTTTATTCAACATACAGGTAACCCCCGCATAACACATTGGATACGTTCCAGAGAAATTTCATAATATGTCCAGATTTCCCTTTAATGATTTATAATACACGTTATTTAAAATATAAAAATTTAAAGTTGTTATTTTACTTAAACAATTGCATAGAGAATGGTCAAAACCAAACTTTCGTATTTAATGCAAAATATTATAAATTTGTTAATAAAACATTTGATTACACTAAAAATAATTCAAAGAAAATTAAGAAATAAAAACAAAAATAGATTTCAAAACAAATAAGCGCAAAGTTTATTAAAAACAAAAACTTTTAAACGCAGCGTTTAAAAAACTGGAGTCAAAGTACCAGGGACGAACTAAAAATATTTTAAATCCTAGAGCGCTACAATAGTTAATTTATTATAAAATCATTTTTGGCTTAACTATTTGAACACTCTTTTATTTGACTTTATAATGATGGGGGTAGCAAATCACGCCGGGTTAAACTAGTTATACATAAAAAGCGTGTTAGAGCGGAATCGTGTTGCAGAAGTACCGTGTTATATGGGTGTTACCTGTAAAACCAAAAGGAAAACTAAAGTCCTCTCACAGTTAGTTTCTCCTTTGTACTGATAGACGCGCTTGTAACGTGCCAGTATTTCACGAAAATTATATCGACACAATAATCTTTTATTGCGCGATTGCGTATCCTTTCACGAAATCTTTTTGCATTTTTTTGCATATTTGGTAAACTTAGATTTAAATTATGGCAGATTCGATTTGTTTTGCAACTTTTTGTGTGATTTTGAATTTGTTTTTATTGAATTTTTAAATTGTAAAAATGGCTCAGAAATCTGAAAATGACAAACAATTTGAATTTCATCTTTCATTTTCTGACTTACATAAATATTGAATCATTGAAAGAAATATTTAGCACTTTTTGTTTTCTATTATAATTCTATTATTACATTTGTAGATCTTTCCTTGGCATATGCACCAGTCATTGAGGATATACGCCCATTCCTTGGCATTTTAGTCGCCGTAGTGGTCAGCATAATTTTAGTGGCTTTAATAATAGTGATCATTGTACGAATGAGAGGCTCATCAGGAAGAGACGGCAATAGCTACGTACATGGTGCGGCTACATCTCAAGGCCGTAGCAGTAACGGTCTTGGATCGCTGCATAATAACCACGATTTACGCAATGGCCGAGGAAATTGTCATGTAACCAGCAGTTTGGATAGCATTGATAAAAATCCAGATATTATACCACAAGGTTTGTACATTTTTTGCTTCGTTACGATGGTTTTGAATTTGCTCTAACTACGGCTATTAACAATTGTTTCATTATTTTTCTTTTATTTGTAACCATCAGATGATCATGATGAAGACGACGAGTGGGTTACTAGTGCTCATAATCATTCTTATGCTACAGCTGCGATGGCTGAACAAAATGCTGTGATGACAACATCAACAAATTATGATCATATAATGCCCACATATGCTGTCGTTGATAAAAAATTGCAACAACAGCATTTGCAACAATTGCAACAACATAAACAACATCAGCAGCAAATTTCTGCTGCATCAACATCACATCACGGCCAGTATGTACCATACAACGCTGTGCTACCCGTTAGCAAAATGAGTGCCTTCCAAGCACAGCAGCAGCAGCAGCAACAGCAACAGCAACAGCAAACAAATAAAGTAAGTAAATTTTAAAAATATTCATTTGAAGAATAGTGTACTTCGAGGCTTTACATTTATATACTTATGTAACGAAAATAGTATATGTATACCACTTGTAGCGAATGGCTGGGAATTCCAGAATAATCAGTACCCTACGTCCCTTTTTCTTTCTGAGGAGACTCTCTTAGCAGCCAGAATTATTAATGCCTTTATTTTAAAGCATATCGTTTTTTTGACACTTCTTTGGCACGAATATATAATTTCAAACGGTTATAAAATATATTTGAACTATTTACATATTTTTGTATCGCTTTGTTGGGGTTTATTTTTCATTATTTTGCTCTTGAGAGCATTTTTATACATATTTCACTTTTAAGGGTATATTTCTACGAGGCCTGTTTGATAACGCATAAGCGTTTTAATTTTCAACATAATCTTCTTTGAGATAAATACATTTAGTTCAGCGTTTTTCCAATATTTATATTGTTTCCAAATTATAGGTTTTCAAACGGCCTCTTCATTCGACCCAAATGGATCCATGTTTCATCTACAGTTATATAACGTCGTAAAAACTCGTTCGGATTGCAATCGAACATCACACACGAAATTCGCTATTCTCCATTTTTGTTAAAATTCACGAGAGGTTGACTGCTTTTAATGGCTGTCAAACACAAACTAAATGACGCCGCTTGTTCTAAATTTGACAGTGTCTATTAATAGATGGTGGTTGACGGACACAGTGTTGCATTTGAAGTCACTGCAAGGGAAAGTGACAAAGTTATCAAACAGACCTCGTATATATAGGGCATAGTTAATGCAGAGCTTATTTACAATGTTCAAAAGTAATCTCAAGTGTCCGAACTTAATTTCACCACACTTCTTTCTGGCAGTTTTTCTGTTAACTTAGCTTATGACTCTCGAAGTGCTTATAAAAATGCATATTTTTCAATCTTTGTCCATATTAGATCGTTAAATAGTTTGAGAGCAAAAGGTATTACATTTGAATGTAATTTTCAAATGAAAAATAAATATCTGTTTCCACAAAAATTTTCAGTTGCGTTTGACGCAGTAGATTTATTATGTATTTTATTTTTTAGAGTGATTTATCACGTCCTGAAATTAATGCGACAACAAGCCAACGTATACCTCCATATTGTAGTGCAACTTTGGGTCGCCCAAGGCCAACGGATGTAAAGCGAGCCGAACCGAATATATATTCACAGGTAATTCCAATGATTGATAGTGAAAATGATGAATTTCTTGAAACCAATACAAGTGACAAAAATTACATATCGGGATACTCAACTAAAGTCTAATAGGAAACCATTCACACAGTAATAAATAGTAAGAAATTTTGGATTTTAAATAAAACAGTCATTTGAAAAATTACTTACTCGACAGTGTGTTTTCTATTCAAAATTGTACATTTTTGTGGAGAATCTGTACGAGTATGTGCCATGAAATCTTAAATATTTAAATTAAAAGAACCACACGTTTAATTATGTACATAAAATTTCGCTATTTTAAAAACACAGATATACATTTAAATCATTTTTAAATTCATCACAAAAACCTACACAACTTAAATACACATGTTTGCATGAATTTGTTCTAACAGTTGCGAGCAAAACATGCAAACAATGGCTACACAATCCAATGAATATGGAACTAAGGTACTGTGGAGCGATGAAAATCAATGCAACTTATCCAGATGCGGTGGCCTTCTAGCAAATCACAGAGAAATTCCTTATGGCATCCCATATCAGCTCAAAAATAACTTATTCATTCTTTTGAAATTGTGTTGGGCCAATGTTACTCACATCATTATCCTCAACTCACAAGTTGCTTAGTGCCCCAATTTCTCAGTAACAATGGTATGAATTAATAAAACAATAGATACAGCTCAAACTCGTATGGAATGTCAAACCACAAAATTTTAAGATTTTGAAAAATATTCGAAATATGAATAAAACTTGGGTTTTGACTTCTTCAAGCTTGAACACCGTGGCATGTAATATCGTATATATCCATCATTAAATATTAATTCTAAGATAATTTCTAAATAAATTATTGCATTGCATTTTTCGCCCAAATCTTCACTTGTTTTTCGGTCCATAAGTTACCGTAGAGATATTGAACATTTTGCGCACGATACTGTACGTTAAAATTATAAATTAAAACTCCATAATTGAATACTTTATTATTATTATTTGCATAATGTGTCATTTCATATTTTATTACTGCATTTGTAATTATAACTTGCATCCATATGCACGAGCATATATTTGTGTGCACATGCATTTAAGTGAGTTTATCGCGTGTGATGCGCAACGTAGATACTCTCTTTTCATTGCAATAAATCATGAAATTCATTTTCATACTCCAGCTTACATATATGTACATACACGCAAACATAAATACATTCATACATATAAAAAATTATGTATGAATTTTTACAGATTGATCTTGCTCATCATTCCATGTACTCAACGAGTCCTATGTTTGCCACAAACACCATCACTGGTGTCACAATGTCTCATCCATCACAATTGGCAACATTTACGACAGCACCACTTCCATCCATATACGCCCATAAGCTTGTTTCAGCTTCACAGCCACAAAATATTCCAACAGCCATGGTAGCAGTGTCTGCAGCAAGTATCCATTCCACTAACGTTGGTAGTGGATGTGGTGGCGGAAATATCTTGCAGACAACTGGCATTATGCCCATGCACATACCTGTTCCTCTTCATAGTGCCCAACAACAATCCATCATTTGTGCGTCCCAAAAGAGACCTCAATCGCCAGCGGCAGCCTCAACGCATTCTGCGGCATCTGCATCAACTACTCTGCCCTCTTCGTCTTTACCATCAAGTTGCTCGACGAATGGAATGGGTGGCGGCATCCTTCATTTACAAGGAGCCGGAAGTACAATGCCTGTAAACAATATGTCTGGTTCGGGTGTCTACCTTAGTGAAGCGGTAATTATAACTTTTATTCTTTTTACACTCCAAAATAGAAACAAAAAAACAATGAAGAAAACATGACTGTGAAAATACTAAATCGAAGGATTCGTAATAAAGCTCCGGCCGTTTATACATACTTACATACATATGTATGTATCTATGTGTTGATATTATTTTGCTATGAAATTAAATTGTGTGTATTGACAGAAATCAAAAAAGGGCAAAAGGTTTTTGTAAAAACGCACGCTCATATTATATTCATATTGCATGATGCAATTAGCTGGCAACGTTATAGCTTTAACAGCCGTTCTTGTGCATCTGCTCAAATATTTAAGAAGAAATAATATTTTTTTTAAATGAAACTCGGATTGCAATTAAATTGTGCAAATTAAATTGCTTATCACTTTTTTTTAATTATCAAAAAAGTTAAACAAACGTGTTTGTACAGAATTTTGCCAGTGATGTCACCTGGTTTAATTACATCATGCCCACATTTGTTTGAATATTATTTCTCTCCTCACTGTCAAAAGTTGTTTACATTTTTCGTACGCAATTTTCTTCGTTTTTTGTTTTTTTTTTTTGTTGTGTTATAATTTCACAGACTGAAATGTTTGGCTTAACTTTTTGAATGCGAAAAGTATTTGTGCATATTTGAAATTTAAATATTACACTTTTATTTAATTCTTTTTTATATTTTTATATAACTTTATTTTGTTTCACTCAAAAATAAAAAAAAAATGTTTTACTTTTATTCGATTTTTCCACCCGTTTTCTTCTTTTTGTTGACAGCCGCTTTTGACAGTTGGGAGAATTTATTACACAAACAAAATGCACGTCGTATTTTGTTTCTGTAGAGTTGCATTTACTTGAATAATATACCTTTGAAGTTTGTCAAGAGCTTTTAGGGCAGACTTTTAAAAAATATTCGGAAGTAATTTTAAAAAACTTTTAACTTGATTAAAACATTATTTCAAATAAAGCGAGCACATTTGAAAATTAATATATTTTTTAGACTTTTTCCTTTTTATTGCACATTTTTGTTTCATATGTTGCACACATGGTTCTTTAATTTGCAGCAGCAATCGCACTTTTCAATAGAAAAAAATCAAAAAATAAAAGACAAAATTGCTGATTTCACCTCAGAAAGATTTTAAGTGCTTATAAAAATTTTATTCTATATCCTGTGCATTCTTTATTGAGATTTTCAATTGTTGCATTTGATACATTTATTTCCAGCCTTCAAATCTCAACATTTTAAAATCCGTTCCCGAAGAAGTCACTCATCATCAAATAAACGGTGACAGTATTATAATGGCTCAGGACCGAAGCAACGGCACGCGGTTCTGACGATAAACATTATTTGTAAAACATTATTTCAGAAAACGTGAACTAAATTTTTAAAACTCAACAATAAAAAAGTAGACAATGAACCTCATACAACTAAAAAATTCATAGAAAAATTAAATTTTAAATCAATTCAATGCAAACCTCATATTGATAAAAATAAATTAAATTTATGAAAGAAAAGAGAAAGCAAATGAAAAGTAAACCAGAGACCTTTAGAAACAGCAACGTCTAACAAAACAAAAAATAAAAACTCAATTAATTGCCTTTAAGAAATACATTTAAACAAGTAAATTCTTAAACAAATCATTTTCAAAGCGACAATTTAATAAACAATAAAGCCCAATAACAAGTACTCGTACTCGTACTCGTTCATGCGGAGATAACAACACTACGACTGACTGACTTGACTCACCACAAATTTAAACATTTCCAAATTTCCAAATCATTCTATTCGCGAAAATCATTTATGGAATTTTCAAAAACGAAAAGTGAGTGAAACAACATTGATATAAAAATAAAAGACACTGAAACTGAAACTGAAAAATCAAGGATTAATTGAAAAATTAATAAATGATTCTAAAATAAAAAATTCATCAATTTTGATAAAAAAAAAAAAAACAATTGTTAATTAGTTTAATCTAATAAAAAAAAGTACTCTTGAATAGGCTTAAATCTTTGTTAATATACATATATAAATGATTATTTTTTATCGGTAGAAATCCGAACTGTTTTGCTTTAGAACCCATGAATACTCGTACAATCGATTTGCATTACTCGTACGATTGAAATCAAATTTAGTGAAAACTCTAGTAATTTTTTAAACTCTGATTCACGCAAAATGTATGTCAACTCAAATGTACAGATAAGTCCCTTACGATAATTAAACATTCAAATAAAATACTCAACTTTTCTATACCCTGAGTGAGTTGTGAGAAAAAAGAATTGTAAATTGTATTTATAGAAGGAAATTTATATTTAGGAAAATAATAAAAAACGAAACATACAATCCGCATAAATTTTATACGTACTCTTACAATTATAATAATTTAGTTAAAAGCAACAAAAATAAATACAATTTATTTGTAAATAAATAATAATTAACAACAATTTAAACAATAAAATAAATTTAACTGGAAAACAATTAATTACTATTTGTATTTAAGTTAATGAGCTCAATAAATAGTTAATTAAAATGAATTAAATGAATTTAACAAATTGTATGTATTATAAAATCATAAACGACAAAGAATAAAAATTTATAAGTTGAAATGCAACTGGGTCTTTTCAATTTATTAGAAGAAACAAAAGCAATGCAAATTGCTCAAGTATGCAACGTCAGACAATTTTAACTCAAACTCGCAGTCTATTTATCAATTTTGAAAAACGAAAACAAACAATACTGATTCAAAAAAATATGATTCGAACTCGAACGAAAGCATAACAGCTTTCCTACACAATTGGCTTTGGCATATCAATTGGCGTTGCCAACAATGCGAACGTAAATATATAAATCAACTACTTGCTGTTTCTCTTATAAAACACAATTTTTAAAAATACTATTGAAAACAAAAACAATTTGAGATTTTTTATTCTTGTTTTCAATATAAATAGCCGAACGAGTATTTTCAATCGTCTTCTATGAACAGGAAGAATAAAGAAGAATAACTTTCAAAAGCAAAATACGAAAAACGTAATAGTATAGGCTTGTCTATCTCTGTTTTAGAACCATACTTTCTTCTGGTAATTTTCTTAGAATTTTGTGCAGATTTCGATTTTGCTATACGCCCGTTGACCAAAAAAATTTACCCACCCTAATGTACATACAAATTTTATCGCATGAATTTTTCAAAATATTTTGCTCTCCGCTAAAAAAAAATAAAAATCTTAAATATTTCAGCATTGTGACTAAAATGATGATGATCAGAATAGAGCACGTAAGTATTAAAGCCTTAAACATCGTCAATATTTTCAGAAAATACGTGCACAATCAAATAAACATCCAGATTAGCGCAGGTTTAATTCTAAGTCTCTTTTCCATTAGTATGATACCCGTCAAATGAATTAAGTTTAGTTTTAAGTTTTAAATATGCATGCATTTAAAAGGTTTTTTTTATAAATTGACATTTAATTGCTTAAAAATTAATTAATTATTTTAAAAATTTGACGTATGAGGAACGTTCAATTGTCCGTTAAAATTTACATAAATCATACGCCCCACTTCCATACGAACCCATTAATTTATTTGTCAACAATCAATTTTATTTTCAAAATTAAATTAACTGAAATCAAAAACATATTCACTCGTATGTGGTTTTCAGTATTTTTTTCAGCAGCAGCAACAGCAGCAACAAAAATACATTGACTTTACAAAACAAATAAATTGCAAAAACCACAATTGCATTGGGCATAATATTGTTCTGTTATTGTTGCTACTGGGTGAATTGTGGTAAAAAAAAACAAAACGAAAGCTACAGCTAAAAAAAATTATTTTAAGGTTCAACATCTCGTTGTACTACGAACACACACCAATGCATATGTCTGTACATACGTATGTATGTATTTACGTGTATTTTAAAACAAACTAAAAAAGTTTTTATTACGCATATTAAAATGGCAGTAAACATCAATTGAGTTACTTAATTAATCAATACTTTTAGTATTGACCGGGATACGATGGTGTGTATCACGAATTCCATAGAGAAAGTCATCCGTATGGTTAAAAAATCAAACTGTAGAGTCAAGCAAAATTATGTAAAATATAATCTCACGATTTACAACAACATTTCTCAAAGTGAATTTATAAAAATCACGATTGTTTTCGCAATAGTACGAGTAGTAGTAAAATTGTATAATAAGAATTCCTTTTCCTACCAATCACCGTGCAAATTAAATTTTATGTGGTATCGGCAAAAATTGACGATAATACATTTATTAGTTTTTTTTTTTTTGTTGCACAATAAGAGAAATCCAATTTCAAAAGAAATAAGTTTAGCCTTCTAATTGCTGTAAAAAAAATATAAAAATTCCCACTGAAGTAAATTCGCTGAAATTTTAAAGACTGGAATTTTAGAAACTGACATCTAATCTTTAAAGGAAAAATTTTGTAGCATTTCGCTTTATGCCGCCGAAATTAAAACACGTCAATTAATAAAATCTTTACACATTTGGAAAAAAGTATAAAATTTAATAATAAAACTGGCAAAGAAAAAATATTTTCTCAACAAAATCAGTTACAATTATTCGCACGTTGTAACAGTGCATTGTTACATGGATTTCGTGATATACAAAATTTTAAATATACAAGGAAGTAAATCATAAATCAACACCTACTACTTCTTGCTTATTACTTGGTTGTTCAGTGTAAATTTTTTTTTGCATTTTATTATCAAAATTTTTCCATTTCTCTATCGAAAAATTCTCTTCAGCGACGAAGTTCATTTTGGGTTCAATGGATACGTGGTCAATGGGTTTGGCTCATACTTTTTCAAGAATGATGAAAATCGCAACGTTACAGTCAATTAACAAAGGTACCGAGCGATGATTACCGACTTTTTTACTCAATATAAAACAATCGTACTTCTTTATGATTCGTTGTACTTGACGAAATTGGTTGTTCGTTCCACCCAAAAGTGAATTCTTTTCGAAAATCGTTAACCTAAAAAGCATTAAGTGCCACAGCATTAATACGTCACAAAAAATAGTGCAACAGTAGATATACAGTGCCAATCTCATTAATGTATTTTTCCGTTGCCTTTTTTATTTAAATATCTAAATTTTAATTTCCTTTTGACACCTTTGCTTTTTAGCCAAAAACATTTTGACCCTTTTTCATTTCATTGGTATGAAAAATGAGTAATTTCATACAATATTAATTATTGTCGTTTTGCTTTTTCTCTGTCTTCATTTTTCCACACACCATCGCATGCACTGTTCTCCACTTTGTTTCATTTAATTTTCGTTGATTCCTTTTTTCTTTTTTTTTTTTGTTTAACCTTATTTTAACTTTTTAATTTCCGTTCGTGTCTCTTTTCACAGATATTGTTTCTTTGAACAAATATCAGCATCATCAAGAACACACTCTGTTTGCATGTGCTTTTTTAAACATTATAAACAATGACAAAACCGCGTTTGTTCTCTTCAAAAGAAAGATTCTACAAAAACAAAAAGAAAAACAAAAATGTGAAAAAAAAATACTTTGTAAAATTTTGAATTCAACAGCGCCCGAGTTTGAACAATTGTTGTTATTGTTAGTGTTATCCACCATTTATAGGAGTAGTAGCTTCTTCATCCAACACAGATGCATGCAAAAACAAAGTTTTCTCATTAAAAAAGTCTTTACTATTTCCTTAACAAGCTAAACAAACACAAAAGGCAAATAAAGGAAATGAAATTTTTGAAAATGAAACTTATTTTCTTGCCACTCTGCTTTTCATTGGTTTCCATATTCACATGAAAGTCTACATATTTGTGCGTGTAAATGAATACATATATACATATGTATGTACTCGTTAGGTACATGTACCGCAAATGAAAACTTTAGGTTTATTTAATAAGAAACGCATTTAGTAAATGTCAAAAATCATTTATTACTATTAATTACTCTAGCGACATATTTGAATATTTTCTTTGTGTCAGCAATGCGACTTTACGCTCATTAATCTGGGGCCACAACAAAGTCAAACTGCGTACTTGATTTTCATTTCCTCCATTTCTTTGCCGTTCTCTATATATAAGTATATATAGTGGAAGTGTATTGGACCAGCACTCAGGGAATAGCCCCAGGCATTGTGCTGGAACTAGAAATTACAGGTGCTGAAGGGATAGACAGCGATGAGAGCTTTACTTTGCTTTTTGCACGTTTCTTGTTTTATAGCAGTTTTATTGCCTGTACAGCTGGGTTTTATATCGGCATAATAATAGTGACAAACAAATAAAAATACTGACAGACATACAGCTGCCGTACGCATACACTCGTACGTAAGTGTGTATGAACATACATATACATATGTATATGAATTCATGTGGTAATTAAAATATTATATTATTTTAGCTATAATTCCATGGAACCATTATCAGTTTTATTTTTTAAGCAATGAATATATAAAAGAAAAGATGACAGACCTTCTCACCAGCTGATATTCTAATAAGAATAATAATATTTATTGCTAATTTGATTACTAATAATCATTATAATAATAAATAAATAAATAAAAGAGAAGGGCCCATTTGTGTCGTCTGCAAATATTTTTTTTTAATCCCACTGCTTTGCCCCCATTATTTTGGATTTTCCCTTTGTTACCAACTTCCATCGAAATAAATTAAATGCTTTAAGCCGTAACAAAAGTGCAAAGACCATGAGCACCATCTTAACAGCCTTGTTGTTTTTTCTTTAAGCTAATTTTGGGGTTTTGACTCGATGCTTCATATTAAATTTCTTTTTTTTTTTTTTTTTTTCTTCCATTTTTCCACTCTCTTGCCTACATAAAGTGTTAAGAAAAAAAATCACTTGACAATACAAAAGAAAGACAATAGAAGGAAGCATAAAAAAGCTTTAACTGTTTAAAAAGGCCTTAGCATAACTACTCGTACACTATGCCAAGTTTTAATGCCTCGCCAGTAATTCCTTAAAACAATGGGAGAGAGAATAAAAAACTCAAAGTAGTATTAGAACATGGACAAAAGGGGAGTGAGAGAAATTTAAAATTGACTTTCACAAACGAGATTTATTAATAGAAATCGCAAAGAATAGCAAAACTTCTCATGATGTTAACAATTGAAGACGTTTGGCGATAAACCTTAAAAATTAAACAAATTTCTTATTTACATATCGGACTTGATCAGCAAGAAATTTTTAAATTTTCAACAGAGGCCAAAAACTGTTTGTCATTGTTTTTTGAGACGAAAGTGTGAACTTATTGACGTTACGCAGCATAATATAAGTCACAGCAACTTTCAGCCATGTCTTAAAATTCATTGAATATTGTCAATTTTATTGAATGTATTGGTGATTCGTTAACGGCTTGAGAACTGCCTACGCCACAAGCAAGGCAATTTTGCTCATTATTTTTAACCAGAAATTAGCTCCATCACTAAACACAATTCTTTGATAAAAACGCTCATCTTCAGCCAGCTTCAAATTGACCACAACAGTAAAAAAAATAAAACGCTAACAATGGTCGTACAGGTACGTAAGCCACGATCCCTACGTACAATTTCCCACGTAGTCGAAGGACAAAGGCCAACAAATTCAGAACGATGACGAATCGATATTTCAGCGTCTTTTTCAATACTACAGCAGCAATATTCTATTCGCTACGAACATTTCTTTCGTATTGTTGATGGTTTTCAGTCAAGAAGAGCAAAATTAGTGCGAAAACGATCAATAACTGCACGAAATGCCGGCGCACTAGACCGATTACATTTTTTTTTTATCTTGGACTAGCACTCAGCAGATGATCACTACAAATGCAACGCATTGGGCTGGAACTAGAGGAAAGAGATAGTAGGAGAAATGGCAGAAAGTGAAGCTTCGCTATCTTACAACTCGGCTTTTTAACGTTATTGGTTTTTATAGCCTCTGATTGCAAAGAGACATATTAAATTTTTTTAAGATTCGTTTTTAGTAGCCATTTTTAGTCCTACACAATACAAACGAAGGCGGGCGGTCTGATGTGCCTGTGGATTGAATACAGCTGAAACCGTTACTATTCAGTGAAAATTCTTGGTTTTGTAGTCAACGAGCAGATTACTTCAGTTATCGCCAGCGTAAAATGGACGAAGTGCTCTTTGAACTTCGCGAACAGATTTATTTTTTTCAAAGTAAATTTCCACAATTTGGAAGCGTTTTTCTACCGTTAAACGATTCATGATGACTTGCCAAACCTTACTGAACATAAATGCCAACCAGTACCCTACAGTATTTTCGATAAAAATTTTTATTATTGAACGATATATATTTTTGTATTTTTTTTTTTAAATTAACTTCATTGAAATTTTTGCCAAACAAACTCAAACAAAATATTGACAGATTTTTATTAAAATAAACATATTTTCACATCCAAATATCAATTCATGAATATACGAAATTATTCTTCTACTTCTTACATATTTTACTGACGCAATAAAAAATATTGTGAAGAAAACAAGAAAATTTTTATTAAAAATAATTTGAAAATTGTATGCACTTCTAACAATAATTTAGCTAATTGCGTGCGCGGAAGGGATTTTTACTTTTTTAAATCTAAATTAAGAACAACGACAGAAAAATTAACTTGGAAACACGGGTGAAATTCGCTTTAAACCCCCAGTAATTTTCAAGGCAATTTTCATGTTCATTTCAAGTAAGAAAAAAACAATCACCCTCAAACACATAATTAATACGAAGAATATACAACATGCCCCAACAAATTTAAAACTAATTTCATGGTCTAAATTACAAATGATTTTAAATTTGTTCAAAAGCGATAATTTCCCAAGAAGGAATATGTTCTTTAAACAGAAATACTAGTACATGTTTACAAAGTATCGAAGTAAAAAACAACAACTTTTGCTAAGTAGCAAGTTTCTGCCTCTGTTTCCACTTTCCCTTTTCGCTCATGCGATTACCAACAAGGTGTTAACGAACTGGTTAAAAAATTAAAAAGAACAAGCTCGGTCATAAATTAAGTAAATGTTTCTTTCGCAAGTATCATCTTTCTGGAATTGTTGGCATTTCAACTCTAATTTCCTAGAAAACTGAAATGTATGTGAAGTACTCGCATTTTTGTATATTCACAAACAACAGTATGTTCAGGTTGTTGTGTGTATTTTGCTGCCACTTTATTTTTATCTTTTGGCAAAGGAACCGAATTTTAAGTAGCAAGTTGAGTTTATTGTACCATTCCTTGCATCTCAAGAGTTTTCGTACAGAGGCGGTATTAAGCGTTTATTTATATATGAAAAAATACTGATTTCTATTACGAGTACTTTGGATTTGGGTAGGACGAAATTTTTAATAGAAGTTAAATATGAAATTTAAATTTTAAATAGGCTAATGATCGAAAACATACAGACAATCAAAATTACCTGTCATATTCTGTATTCTTTGTATTCTTTGTTCTTTGTATTCTTTGTTCACTGTGTGTGGTTATTAGAGATTTATATACTCGAATATAAATATTTATTTATTTATTTATTATTTTCATTAATAGAATACGAGAAATTTAAGTTTTCGAAACTCCGCCTTTAAATCTACGTTCTTTTTCAAAAAAAAAAAGTTCTTTACACCAGCTCGTGTTATTGGTAACGTTTACACGTATACACCAAACATTTCACCATACTCAACAAGCTGACAGTAATAATTTACGCGTGACAGCGCAATATATAAAATTTTCTGAAACGGCCACTGCTACTGCTTCTCTTCCCCTTTCTGTTTGTGGTTGTGTTTCTGTTTCTGTTTCAATTTACAATTCAACAATGTAACTTAAATTTTTGCGTAATTTTTGGTTTCGTTACTTCTTTCACATTTCTATACATTCAAGAGCATAATATGCGTTAAATTGAACGCCAATTTATATTCATACAATTGAACTACACACATAGAGTTTCGGTAGCCAAACAAACATAGTAAAGTTGTAGTATGTAGTGGCAGGAAAATAACTAAAATATTTAGTAAATAAATTAAGTGCGATACAGCCTTAAACAAATCAGCATTATGGAAGATTTGATATAAGAAATGGGATGCGAGTAGTCTTTATCTAGGCAAACGGTAGTGCGCCAGACGAAGATCAGGCCTGTGCATACAGTGTATTTAGTACTCGAAACTAAACGACATGTTTTTGGTTTTGAAATTTTGATCGAATAATTCGAACGAACAAAGAATAAACAACCTTATTCGAATAATGTAAAAAAAAAGTAAAAAATTACACAGATGTATTAGTTTAACTTTTTTTATTTACAAATAAAAAACAATCCATTAAGCAAGAAAAAATTTTTATTAACAAACTTGAAAATATATGATTCTAATAAAATATAATGAAATATATGATTTCTAATTTTAAAATTGTGCTTTTTTTTTTTTTTTTTTGTAAAAAATACTTTATGAGAATATCATAAAGTATGTAATAATAAATTTGACATATATTTTTTACGGGAAAAAGCACAATTTTAAAATTAAAATCATATATAAAGAGATGTTCCCAAAATAAATTTAATTAATATACAAACTTGAAAATATTATTGAAAACGAAATAAAATTCATTAAAAATATATAAAAATAATCTCTGTATGTAAGAATGTTTTTTGTGGAGATTGAAACATTGAATAAATACTGAGGTCACGTGCTTCTACTGAGTTTAGACGAGAAAACATTTGGAAGAAAAACATATGGAATTCTCTTTTGTTTTTTCATTCGCGGTCACACAGACGAAAATGTTGCCGGCGACATTCTATTATTATTGTTAATATTGTTGTATTGTTATTGTAATTTTTGTAATTAACGAAAATGAGAACAAAGCGTGTCGCCGAGTACCGTACACAAAAACGATACTCCCTTCCCCACCCGTATATGTCAACAAACTAAATGTTTCGTCATCTAAACTCAGTCTTCGTGTAGTCTGGTTTATAGTTACAAACGAAACATACGTATGTAGATGTGTGTGTGTGTGTGTGTGATTATGCTTGCAAAAAACCAGGCTTACTCAAGTACTTATAATCTCATGTATTTGGATTACTTAAAAAGTTATGAGATGTAAAATATTTTTTACATAAAGAAAATGAAAAAATTATTCGAATGTTTGATTATTCGACAAACCTTATTCGAATAATTCTTTATTTTAAATTGAAAAATGTTTGTTTGTTCAAAAAAAAATAGTTCGAATTATTCGAACGACAACCCTAGTCCATATCGATGTATTAAGGATGCGGCTACAAATGTAAATTTGAATAAATTAAATATATAGTAAATGTTTAAATTTTGTACCATTTATTATTTGTTATTCATTTATATTTTACACACAGGCTTGTGCACAGCAGCGTCTGTACGAAAGCATTCAAATTTTATTTTATATTTTAGTGCAGGTTAGTAAATAAATGTTTGTGATTTTCTAATCCATGACACAAAACATAAAATATATGAATGGTTTTTTTATTCATTCGTCTGCCATCTATTCATAATACGTTTTAGTAAATAACAGTTCTATGCATGCAGTTGTTCGAGCTGGTAGAGTTTGCGAAATTTTCATTAAAAATAGATGGCATTAAGTGCATTAATATTATTTATACTCTAGAAAGACACACAATCGAACAAATACACCGTCAGGCAGCACGAATTTACTCAAATTGATATTAACCTTGTTTAAAAAGAGCAAAGTAATTTTTCATCTTCACATACTAGTATGTTCGTTATATATATTTTTAGAATTTTTAGAAATTTTTAATGTACAAATTGCACAAGTATATACGATACCTTAATGCATCGATAAATATATCTGACTGCTAAATGAATTTAACATACGCAAATTTGTAACACATAATGTTTGCAATATTAATTAAACGAAATAGTTAAAATTTATGGTGTTTTCTTTGTAACCAAAAAAAAATATTTTCACTGAAATTTATAAATTTGGAATTTCTCTAGATGATTTTGAAGCAAACGGAGAAGGATGGGCGGATAGAAATTGATGGAATACTCTGGCTGTTGTGAATTTCTTTTACGAAAAATCGTTCTGTTAAAGGTCTTCGCCATTGGATATCAGAAAGAGCCACAACAGGCATAAATTCCAACGACTTCTATCCGCCCATCTTTCTACGTTTTCCTAAAATTCATATTATCGTGAAATTCCAAATTAGAAAATATGAGCCCACACAAATTTTGTATAATCAGAATAACATACTAATCCATACTCATCAATTCACTACGAATAAAAGGCAAAACCATTGAATAAATGTTCTTGTGTATCGTCTCAATAAGCATATACTTATTTATAGCTTTTTAATACAATACAATATTAAGTGTTGAATAATATAAATGAAGAAAAAATTCGTTAATAAACTTTTAGTTAAAAAATTTCTCCCGTGTTAATATTTTATGAGTTGTTCTGCATTGAGCATATTGCGTGCATTTCAAAGTTTATTATTCTTTAAAGACTTCTTTTTTAATATTCTGGGTAAAATTACACCCTGTGGACATAATTTGTTTAAAAGAAAAACTTATTTACATAAATCTTGAGCATGACTTCAGTACACTCATATTGAATAATTTGCTGACACACAATTCACACATACACATACATATGCATGTGCTTTTTAACTAAAACACTCGCGTAAACATTCACATACCCTGCAAGCATCAAAATTGCCACTAAAATTCTACTCCTTCTCATATGTTAAGATTATCCCGGACGACTCGCTTTTCAGTGAAAACATACGAAACAATTTCTAGAAGTACGAATAGTCGCAAAGGAGATCATTAAAAAATTCAATCGATTACATCTGTCACTTCACCATCTGTGTTTAACAATTAAGTCGGTTACTTTTGTGGATTGTTATGTTAAATGACATTTTATAAATTTTTGTAATATTTGATAATTTTTTGATACAAAATGTATGAATTAAATTATGCGTCAGTGCTGACGTAAATGTTTTGCTTAAAATTTTATGAACGCCAAACTTGGTTGAAAGCTTAAATATTAATTTTGAAATATACTTTAATTATTGCAAACGATTACTCGCGTATAGTAAATGAATCGATTTCTTTATATTTTAAACCATCATAATCATATAGTGACATTTAAATTCTCACTACCATACGGAAGTATCGACGCAGTCACCTTTTAGTCAATATTAAACAAAATTAATCTTCCAAATATTGGCATGGTGTAGGATGTACGTACTCGTATAAGTATTGACTATATTATGCTCTGCAAAACATGCAAAGTCATGAAAATCATTCAAACACATGCATACTTATGCCATCCAAATCGGTATTTTTCTATGTTCTTTAGCAAATCTTATTTTATCCTGCTTGCAAGAGTTTCCAGTTGGAAAATTTTTATTAAAACATGCATATGTATGTATGTATACGAGTATATGTAGGTATGTTCAACTGCGACAAGTTATCGCCTTAAGTTAGACTTAAGTGAACTACCAGAATGTGGAAAACTGCGGATCTAGAAATCCATTTAGTTTGTTAGTGGCGGAAAGAAGAAAAAAATTTTATAAAATATTTAAAAAAAAAAAATTTATCTACAACATAATTTAATAATACAAATTCGGTAATTTTGTGACATTTGAAAAAAAAATTTTTTTTTTTGTAATAAAAAAGAAGATTTTTTTTTAGTCCCTCAAAATTTTAATGTATTTTAGAACACTAACGTTAAAAGGATTATTCCAAAATTTGAATATTATTTTCGTGGTGCATAGTTCACAATGTATGTTTTTAAAAATCGCAGACAATATTATGACGTCGTAATTTTGGGAAACATAACTTTTGAGAAAAAACTTTAGAAAACACTTTAGAAAACACGTTAGAAAGGTAGTTTTTGAAGAAAAATTATTTTTTTTAGAAAAAAGAAATTTAGAAAGAGTACTTTGTGAAGCAAGTTGTCTTTGGAACAATTATTATTGCTAAAGGAACTGTATACAGAAAAAATAATTGTTAATTTTTTCCAATTAAATAAATCTTTTTTTTTTTCAATTAAAATTTTAATTGCATCCACGTTTAATTTAATTGACTATGTTAGTCCCTCAAAACAGTGCTATCAACAGATTTGAGTCAAAATACCATAAAACGGTAAAAAATTATAACATATTAATAGTGCGAAGATAGTACGTAGAAGCTTAATTTTTTTTTTTTATCAATTTATTAATTGAATATCGAAAAGTTTTCAATTAATGTTTTAATTGAATTTTTACAATTTTTTAATTAATTTCTTATAAAAACAAATCGTAAAACTTTTTCAATTAAAACTCGTATTTGAATCTGTGATTTTCGTTATAGGTCGAAATCCAATTATTATTTTAATTGAATCTTAATTTTTCTTAATTGAATCTTGATTTTATTTTTTTCTGTGTACGAAAAAATGATTCTCGAAAAGTAATTCTTGGAAATTGTATTCAAAACAATGGCCCTTGTAAAAATTGGTTTTCGAGATGGTAAGGCAACATCGTAAACTGAGGTGTAACTCTTTCCTTTAAACAGACTAAGTTATTCATTAAGTTTGCATCTTTGCTATTTCTTTTTTTTCTGTTTAGAGACAAATTTTTAAAATAAACAAATCACTGAAACGGAAACTCTACTCATGGAACACATACATACACATTTAAAGTTTTACCTTTTGCTTTTTTCTTGTCCTCATCTTGTGTTTAGATATTCAAAATCAGGAAATCCTATACTATTTCGTGACACCTGTTGTACAATGCAAACACACAACTAACACACTGCCATATATACATACAAACATACATATGTATGTGCAATTGGATATACACACATGCATACAGAAAAAACTATAAAGACATGCTGAGTGGTGAGTGGTGAGTGGTGAGTGCGAGTGTGTATGCTGAAGTGGTGATAAAAGTGAAAGAGTGAAAAAAGAAAACAAAAATTTACATAAATCAAACATGTTTTTTTAGTTTACGGTATGTTGTTGCTTTATTTCGCTTTGACTACTCCCCTGAATAACTGATGGAAAGAAAAGTGTACTCCTATACTCACACATACGTACATACATACATAAATCCATATGCAAGAGTCTATACTTTATGTGTAAAAAATACTATAATGCTTCCTTATTCCTGCAACATGAAAATTAAAAAAAAAAAAATAAATAAAATCAACAACTGAGAAAAATTCGAGTGAATAGCAAAGCAATATCCATAAAATCGTAATGCTTTTCAAAATGTTTTTATAGTATTTGAGTTTCAATTATAATGCGGTGTTACTATCTACATTGCAATCAGGTTGCCGCGGAAATGTCATTGACACATTTTCGAGCATAATGTTGTATTTGTTGTTTATTTTCCAACGTACTGCAAGTTCTTCTCTTATACTCTAAAGTATTATGATGTGTCATCAATGCCTCTGTTTGGGTTTGAAACTGAAACTGTGGCTCTAAATCACAAGTTTATCTTAACACTCTAGAGTCTGTTGTAACAATGTCATCATCATATTGCTTTTTATACATTTTGTTCACAATAAAGTGAAAATTGTGGTTTATTTGCGTTGTCGTAAACCTGTACAAATTTCACGTGCACACATATACATATACAGTGGCTCACAGCTTATTCAAATCCATCAATGCAGTTAATATATTTTAGAAAGAAATTAAAAATTTGATATCATTTGAATTTTACAAAAATAAAAACTGTATAATACATGCAAAGATATGCATGTGTCCTCTTAAACCATTGAAGAAGAAAAAAAAAAAAAAACTTTATCAATGGAAGAGATATCAATGAAACTTAATACGCTCTCATTGAAATACCCTCACAGTTCAAGAATGATTGTAATAAATCATGAACATGATTGCTCTCTCGATGACGCAGTAGGTCCTTCCCAAGGATAACCAAGTCTATTTCATAAATGAAGTTTATTAATTCAACGTATGTATTCTTTGACAGTGTTGTCAAAAAACATTTTTTTCTAAAAAATATTAACTGCATCAAATAAGCTGTGAGCCACTGTATACTCGTATGTATATATCGGCTCTTTTCTGTACAGCGTTTTCCTTTGTCTCACATTTAAAGTTTTCCTTCAGATTGTCCCCACCGTTATTGGTCAGCAAAACTGAAAGCAATTTTTTAAGCATTTTAAAAATAAATTTTTTTTCTAGTGTCATTAATTTGTTCTCCTTGCATTATAGATTTATTGCTGCAACTTTGAGTGAGTAAAAAAAGTAGTTGAGACTTTAATAAAAAAGAAATGAGAATTTTATAACGTTGAAAAAATGCCATACAAATTTTGTCATTGCCGTCATACATTTAGGTGAGTCACAGAAACCAAATTTGTACGAAAGTGAAAATGGAAACATTTTCGCCTTCTCCAGAAAACGTAAAACACAAAAATTTTTCGTCTTAAATTCGTTTTAAAATATTAACATGGAATTGTCAATTCGAGAGCACTCGAATGAAAGAAATGTTGACAACATATTTGAAATGGTAAAATATCTGTTCTTTCTTAAGTTATGTCTTAAAAAATATGCCAAACCAGTTTTAGTAGCGAAATTTATACATATTTTAAAGTTTACAATACGAAGAAGAAAAAATGTGAAAATAATAAAAAAAAAAATAGTCAATCACCAGCTATTAATACTTGACAATTTTTTAAGATAAAAAATTTTAATTTCAAGCAACTTTTATTAGTTATTTTCAAAATAGCCACAATTATTTTACTTTTTCTATACTTTTCTTTACTTTTCAGCTGCTTACACAGCAGCTACTTGATGAATTTAAAAAAAATTCATATTTACATTAACTGAATTTATTTTGGGAATATCCCTTTATATATGTATGTATGTACATATGTATATGATTCTAATTTCAAAATTGTGCTTTTTCCCGAAAAAGTATGTAATAATACAAGTACATTTCATATTTTCACAATTTTGAAATTAGAATCATAAATTTAATATTTATTAATACAAACAATGTTTTAATTCTTTCGTATTTACGAAAACGTATGAAAGCTGAAGAACCAAAACAAAATCGGTACGTTTTGAAAAATTTTCAACTTTCGAAAATGTTCTGTGACACGCCATATACAAAGTGATTGTTTTAACCGTTTTGGTTTGAAGATAATGAAAAAAAAAAACAGAAAATTTTGAAAAATGAAAAAAATATTTATTTGGGCCGATAAATGAATACACGTCATAGTCTTTTTAAATATTATTTCATGTATATGTTATCCATGGTGACGCCCTCCCTCTCTATAGGTTCATGATATCGCATGAAGTGTGGCATGTGGCGCCGTCATTTTGAAACCATATGTCAACCAAATTCAATTCTACCATTTTGGGCACATAAAGTCGGTAATCATAGCGCGGTAACTTGACTGCGGCAACGAATAGACATATTGCGATCTTCATTAGCCGATATAGCAGCAATATGTTCCTCGGTAGCTCTCTTCGCACATGGGTTGGTTGATTAATGTCCAATAAAGTGAAACTGGCGTATAATTTTATCACAACAGCTTGAATAGTCTGTCATGTTTGTCGACTATGACGTTTCATTGCAACCTATACGAATACCAAAATTCAATATTCGTATATACGAATAACTGCAGCAATATTCGGCGACTACGAATAAAGGCATAAATAAAATAAATAAATGTGTGATATACATAAATTACTTGTGTACTATAATTATCCTTTTACAATGTGATGTGCATAAACTACTCTACAATTTAATTAATTAATCGATCGAAACAATACCTACATGGATGTACATACATACATGCATACAAACTCGTATGTATATTAGGGTGGCTCAATGTGTTTGCGGAGAAAAAAAACTTGACAAAGTGTATAACAGAAACGTAATCGGCGGAAAATTCTAAGCGGCTGCACCGCTTTCAATAATTTCTTTTTAATGTTGGATTTTTATGTAAAGAAAAATTTACCACGCCCAGTTACGCACATTACGTATCTGCTATACTCATGATAGGCAAAACAATTGACCAGCTCTAATGTGCATATATGTATTATAAATGCACTGAACTTTGAGCACTGAAAGCTTATGAAGTGCTTTCCAAAATTAAAAAATAAAATGAAGAGAAAACAACATATCAAAATATACTTCGACATGCACTGCATATGAACAATACAAAATTTTCTGTTAAGTACCACAAAACATCTGCCCATCAAGTCTCAAGTAGGGCTACTTCAAAGTACATTATCTCAAATACACATATTTGCATACAAGTATGTTTGTATGTATGTTATGTATGTGCAAAGTGCATTCAAATGTTCATATGTGTTACATCGTGATCACAACTGCCCACACTACTGCAATGTTTGCTGAAATAATATTGATTATCAGCTGGTGATTTCTTTCATGTGTAAAATGTGTTATTTAAAAAAATTATTGCTAAATTTTAATGAAATTTATTCACGAATTCCAAATATGAATAATAAATGAGTTGTCGACTTTTAACGCATTTTGTTCTCCAGACATCGGCCACAAAAACGTGAGAAAATATTTGAAATTTTAAAATTAGTGATATTTATTTGCACTACAATTATTACAAATGCACGAATGAAAATTTGGTTGTGTTAAAAATCATAGTTAATTTATCGCAATAATATGAAAAATAAATTTTTCATTTAGAATAAAGGAAAAAGGACAATTAAACTGATTGCAAACTATTATTAATAAAAAAAATATATATCCATGCATTTAAACAAATCTTGTGATTTGCTCTTAACCTCCTTCCTCTTAAATGAATACTGTCTCTTTCATTATTCACTTCCCAAATTACTGTACAGGATGAAGCCATCATCATGGCCAATAACAAAACATACTTATTCATAAGTTTGAAATAAAATCAAATTGGTATTTATTTCCATAAACCCATCCATTTAAATATTTTTATAAACTTAACATCGACTTAAAATAAACCTTGATAATTTTATGGAAATTGTAATTGCAGTTGTGCAATTTTACATTTCAATGCTGTTTTGTAGTTTTTTAATTTCAATATAAATTCTACATACGAGTAAATGGTACGCACAGATATTGCACAAATTGTTTAGGTAAAATCCTCATGTCACAATTTGTATTTGTGTGACAAAAGATTTTTTCGAATGCTACTTACACGTCAAAGAAATCGACGTACCTGATCGATACTGAAGCAGTTAATAAACAACATACCCATACTTACATACATATAATTTGGAGTGAAACTTTTTTTTAGTTACAGTAACTGGAAATAGCTGTGAAATATCTTGGCATTAAAATTAGTATTTCGGTGAACAAAGCTGACGAAATTCTCTTTACATATTTTGCAAACTTCAATAACTTCACTAAAGTTAAAGCAGATATAAAGGAATTACAGAAAATGTATTCCAATTTCATTTCTTCTTTTGAAAAAATAGTTAAAAATGGCTAAAGAAATAACAACGATTACAAGAAGTGTATCCGGCACAAGTTGTTAAATGGGAAAACGTTTGTACATTAACACGCACAAAGCTTATCTGTTTGTATGAAAACGAATTTTAAATTAGAAAAGTTTTTCACGCTAACTTTTTCCAGTTTCTTTGAGCAAAGAGTAGCACAAACGCAGCAACAAAACAAAAGACGTAAAAGGAAAGTAGTCATTGAAAATATGTAATACTAAACCGTACCAGCAGTGTGCACAGAAGTTAACTTGAAAAAAAAAATACAAAAGTATTGTCAGCGTAATCGTACACTGACTTGAATACAACAACTTAATAATGACATCGAAATCCTAAGGCAGCTGTTAAAGAAAGGCTTAGAAAACTGCTACCAAGCCATTGACAACAAGAAGGTTTACTTCTTGAATTTATTTTTTTTTATTTACTTATTTAGCCTTCAATTTTGTTGACATTGCATTTGTCATGCAATTTGCAATTCTTATGGGCATTAAATCTTTAATAATATCGGAGGAAACGGAAAATTTCCGCGGAATTATTATTCTTGATTGGGCTGCATATGTGCGATTTTTTACGTAAAATTTTTTACACAGATTGTTTGGCAGTGTTTTACAAAACAACTTAAGTGAAATTTTAACAAAAAAACAATTTAATACGTCTTTTTCTACGTTATGGTTTGCCTATTACAAATTAAATTAACAAGCCCAAATAAGTTGAATACTTTTTGTGCGATATCTCCAACATTAAAAGTCAAAGAAAGGCGTTGAGTTGTGTAAGCAAAGCGTGTTGTGTACTTTTCTTTGCCATTAAAATACTAAGAAATGTTCTTATATCGACTTATGATCTTTTGTCAAAACTCCACAGATATAATATTCTGTTAATAGTATTTAAGAAATTTAATTTTCCCTAAAGCGTCAATCAGAAAATTTCTTCTTGACGAGCGCGAATGTTGATTTTTTAAGTTTGTTCAGTGACTTGGGAGTTGTATGTGTAGCACTAGCGAAGTAAAATAATGGCTCCAAAAAACAAAGTTTCAAAAGTTGAATACGTCTGCTTGACATCAGTGGCGCTGCAGCACTGCTATAAAAAAAAAACGTGCAAAAGCACAACTGCAAGCTAATGAAGCTTCATCACTTGCCATGTCTCCCACTATCCCTCCCTTCTAGTTCCAGCACAAATAGTCGCATGTGTAGGGGTCGACCCCTGAGTGCTGGCCCAAGATCAAAAAAAAACGCAAAACCCATTTGCAGAATAATTCGACAACTATCTAATTTCTGAACTAACGACTTACCGATCTCAAAACTTAAAATAAAAAACAAACGAATCAAATAATTTAAAACTCCTAATTCAAACCATTCAAATAAATGGCCATTCAGTATAATTTAAAATGTATTTTCTTTATTTTGCAATTGAGCTTTCTTCTTTAATATTCATTCCCTTTAACATGTTAAAACTGCCTTTATTTTGTCATCATAAAAAAAATCAATACTTCTGCAGCAAAGCTTTACTGTCTGTAAATATGTCCATGGTCCAATACAGCAAATCAAAAATATAAATTTATCATCATTATTTAGTAACACTTGAACTCAATTTAATAAAATAACTAACAAGCAATAAATAAAGAAATATATCAACAACCCCATTCTTCTTCGACCTTTTATAAATTTCGTCAAATTGTTTCCTTTGCGTTTGACAAAGCATTTAAAAGGTTAAATTCAATTTATTATTTAAGTAGGTTTAATACTAAATGTGTCAACTGCAACATACATTACATTTGCTTATATAAAGCTGCATAATGGCATAACGGCTCATAATACAAGTACACACCCATACAATAGCAATTCTCATCCCGTGCATTCACGTAGATTATCATGCAGTTAATATACTCGTATGTAAGCTCAAGCATACAAACACACAAACATGCAAGCACACAAACAGACAAACACAGAAACACAAACACATACAAACATACAAACACACAAACATACAAACATACAAACACACAAACATTCAAACACATATGAGTTTTGTATATATGAAATACATATAATCAAACTTAACAAACACACACTTCTGTGCAGTATCAATATATAGAGTATTGCCATTGAATCCTACGTACGATATTTGAAAAAGAGAATTTCTATCATGTACAGCAATTAACAATACATATGTACATAAAAAAGTGTACATTATCATTCGCGTAAACAAATTTAAGGCAATCGATCTGATTTTGCTCATTATGCCAATTATTGCCTTCTTTAGTTCATCTAAGCGGTTGCAGGAAATGTTTTTTATCTTGGACCAGTACTCGGGGGATAATTGTGAAGCAGACAACGGGGGTCATATAAGTGACATAATTTTTCATGTAAATTCCCGTTTTGTATATTTTATAATTTGCAAAAAAAAATGTTTTTAAATTTTTAAACCTCATGGTGACTTTTGACCCACCCTGTATGTATCTTGCTACATAGTTACAGTGAGTATGTGTTAGCTTTTCGGCAGCCGAGCAACACTCCGTTCATACTTCTTTATTTTTTTACGTACGCTCGGCCAACAATGGCGTTTTAATTTTTTCTTCTTTTTTTGTTGGTTTTACTTGCAACAAATTAAAAGAATACTAAATTCCAAACTTGCCAACAAAGCTGTATTTTTTGTTACCACTCGCCGCCATTCGACAAATCACGTGCTAGTAATTGGAACCCAGACTTGCAATGATGTACAACTTTTCGCTAAACTGTTCACAAAGTATGAAAATTGAAATCGTCAAGTTCTCAGTTTTAATTGGATATGAAAATAGGTTAGGTTCGATTAAAAGACAGCCGACCGAGGACGAATGGCCCGTGCAGACACCTGTAAGTCTACTAATAGACTATCGTGAAACTCGCGGGTTGTCGCGGTCTACCGCTATCTGCCCCCTTGCAACGGCCACAAAGGGACCACTAAGCCGTGCCAGCTCATCAGCCACCTCATTCCAGTCCCAGTTTTTGAAAATACCACCAATAAAAATATAACTTTGAATTAGAAACCAGAAACCAATTTACTGCCACAGAATTCTACCAGCAATACAAAGTTTTTCACTTCTATTCTGATAAATGAAATAGTCGTGGCGGAATTTCGTTATTCACTGCGATTTCATTTGAAATTGCATCAAGAAGTACAGTTGCGTGGGCATGTGTATGCGTTAAAGAGCCACCAAGCCTTTTCCAATTTGTCATTTCTATTTTTAGTTACAACTGACTTTTATTTACGAGTACCAGTGGATTCAATTCGAAACTTTCATCGCTCATAAGCGCTGGCACAAGTTAATTGCTGTCAAAGCAAAACTTTGGAAAATTTTATTAAAATGTTATTGTATTCAGAAATTGTTTGTGTTAATTACAGTGTTAATGACGCCAAGTTCCGTGAAGGCGACTGAATTTAGTACGATGCAATTTTAAATTAATGTTGTGTTACGGTTGCCAACACCGCATACGAGTATGTGAACGTAGTATGTCTGTCGACAGAATGCAAGTAAGTTAACTATTTCAGTTTAAATCTCACTCAAATTATCTTAGTGGGAACGCAAACTTATCCGTAATTATGAAATGATTTAAACTTTTGTAATCTCATTAGTCGTATTGTGTATGCTTGTTAAGCCTGGCACTTATCTTAATATGTTATTATATATTTAGAATTGAAAAATCTGTATGAATGCTGTTGAACACTCTTATAAATCCACTTGAACAACTTTTGCATGCACTCTCAAGTAAGCAATTATACTTAATGTCTACACGTGACATTAGAAATTATGAAAATTGTATGAATTGTTGCAAAGTGCAAGAACGGACCACTCACACAAGCACACATTTTTGCAGTCGCATGCCAGCATGTGAACATGCTCCTGCGTACGTACATGCATACCTTGCAAGCATTTTTTTATTGAAAATAAAAGCATTGCGGACGATTGCAAAAGTCTGCTGCGTCGGGTAAAGCCAATTCCAAACGATACATTTTCGCGTCATGTTAATACGAGTAGTTTCGCACTTAAGGGTCGAATTAATGACATTTAGAATTTGAAAAATATAATTTGTTTTGTGAAAAAGTCTGTGATGGGAGCGCTCAATTGAAGTCGCAATTGTGTAAGTTGAGTAGTTCGGCTATGACAAATAAATAAATAAAATTTAAATCTTACTAATGTCACAAAGTAAATTGATCAGCTGTTCGTTTATTCGTTGTGATGTTCAGAAAAGTGGTTGGTTGGCTAGTAACGGGAGCGCAGAACTTGTAAAATAGCAGAAACCAAATTTTATTCTCATTGAATTTTCTTTCTTTATACCATAATATAAAAAGTAAAAGTAAAAGAGCATAAAAGTATCGTAAACATACACTAATGATATTTTTCAGTTACCTCAACCGGTTAAATTAGATGATATTAACATGATCAAGCATGTTCGTAAAAACAAAATTAATTTTGCGAAACGGAAGTAGGTATCTGGTATCGAAGTTCAGATATCCTGTTGCACAAACCTCACACAAGGTGACTCAAATATTTTAATCGTCCCAGGTATATTACGAATTTTTTTCAATTTCCATACAACTTTTTTGTCATCCTTCCACAATTTTGTTTATGATGTTCGATTGGTAGGTGCATGAAAAGAAAAACCTAAGTGCATTTTTTCTAGAGTATATTTCCTCTTCCTTCCTATGTATTGTAAAACAAACTTTGCACAAATTTTCACACCAAAGTAATATTTTATCTTTTTAGTTTAACAATATTTTAAGACAATTTTCTTGGCTGGTGGTGTTTTTCTTTTCTTTGTTAGTTAAATGGCAGAATATTTATTACTGGTGCAGAACGACAAGATCACAAAATGCAAAATGGAATTCCAAAAATGGACTATTGGATCTCTGGTTCCGCTAGTGGATTCACAGAAAATATAATTTAAAAGTCATAAGATCCAAACAAATGGATGTGCTTTTTGCAGTGCTAAAATTTTCCCACTGGCATGAAGTAGAGCCTCAGAAGTCACTTTGCAGTCAACGACTAAATAATAGTATTTCAAATGTTGGCAGGTCATGGTAGAATGAAATTTCTGTTCGTATTTGTACACTGAAGTGAACTCAAATGTAAAAAAGTTACACCTTTGCTATCCGCTCTATATCTCTGAAACACGATGAGCATGTTTGCTTAGGCCTTAGTTCTACATGTTAAAATGTACAAGCATACAATCTTACCCCAACAGCCCTACGTACTTCTACATGCAAAATATGTGCATATGTATGTATGTACACGTACGAGTATGTATAATGTAAAGTCTAAAAAGTGTAATGTATATGCCTGATAGCACAATGTGTAATTAGAACATTTTAGACAAGAATGAAGCCAGCCAACAAATAGAATCGACGCAGTTAGTCAGAAGCTTTAACTTGTTTGCTTCTTATAACAATTTTTCAATTCATACTCTAAAAAATGTGTAAAAGCCCGTTTCAACAGATTTTGGAAAATAATAAAAAAAAAAATAAATAATGAAACGTTTGTCCTCCACGGCGGATGATCAACACGTTCCATCCACGCAACCAGTTCTTTTTCCTGTGTTTTTATCATCATGTATTTTGTACACATCTCCCTTATAAACCAGAAAGTAATTTAATTTTCGTTCTTTTACGACTACACATTCACTGTTTAATGTCAAATTGTGTGAATTATTTTGACAGTACAAAATGATTTTTGGTTGTTGTTATACTACTGAGTTTACCTGATATCAATTCGCCTTGGTATAAAATTATTATTCACAAATGGCTATAAGTAAGTAAATATACATATGTATGTAGGGTTTTTTTATATTTCTTCATACTTACATCAATTTCCATTCACGAGTACTTCTTTTCTTAATAATTTTTTTTTTTTTTTTCAATATTAATTTTCCGGCTGACAATACGAATTTATGCTTGAGAAATGTGTAAGCTTGTTATTTTTAATTTATGATATGAGACACCCTGTAGTTATACATATATTATAAAATAGATATGTATGTATATCGTCAGAGAAAATGCAAGCAGATCTATCTAACATTTTAAAAATTCAAAATTGACTTATTAGTTGCGGTCTGTTAAGTCCAAATAAGTCAGCTCGAAAAATTTTAATTTTTTCCACAAATAAAATTCAATAATATATTGCAAAATTTTGTACTAATTGTCAATATATTTTTTATTTGAACAAGTTTTTGTGCTTCTCCTGTGAAATTTTTAAAATGTTCGATATGGCTGCTTGCAATTTCTATGCCGATATAGTTACTCTTATAATGCAACTTCTTTTATCTGTTGCAAACATTGATTAATTGTTAAAAAATTACTATGAAATTTGAACATATTTAAGCAGCAAGACGCACATAAATTATTGTATTTTCTTGTAGGAATGTTTGCAATTATTCAGCAAAAATGCATGAAAATCATGTGGAAGTTGTTTTTGCTACAGTGCATTTTGCATGAACTAAGTAGTTCAAAATAGTTTTGATTGCACCAAAAAACCAACAAAAAATTAAACTGTTCTATTCGTGGGAACTGTAGCAACAATACAACTTTTATAGTTTGTAATTCATGCTGCCAGTTTGGGTTCCATCCACCAAGAACAATCTATATGGAAGTCAACGATACGTATCCACCAAATAACACCCTCTTGCAACAAGCAAACAAAAGTTATGTTTGGATGTACGTATGGACATTCTCAGTAATTTCAACAAAATTGAACATATTTTTGGATCGCTTAGTGCCTTGTAGAACTACAATATAAAATATTTCAATACAAATGTTTGTACATACATATGTACATATGTTGGCTGATAGTTATGCCTAGTTACTACGTACTATAAATGCAATTTAAAATAAAGAATAATGTCGTGTGCCCTTTACCATTTGTGCCAGTTCACAAACAACTATTCTGGCAAATAGTTTGATTTAACGAGAGATAAATTCACTTTGAATGGAAAAACAGGCAAGAAGCCACAGAAATTAGATAATGAATACGACACAAGAATGGAAAAATAATAAAGGCTACAGCAAACTTAAATCAAACTTAAAGCGAAAATAAAAACAATTCGGCAATTCCTGGTCTACGGACGCGCCCTTTGCTCAAATTTAAGTTGAACCAAGAAATGCAAGAAACGAATGGAAAGCTTTGACAGCGGTTTGAAATAACGAAAAGTACTAAATTTAGGAAACTAGGTTGCTTGAAATCAATAATGCATTAAAAAGCTCTAAAAGCAAATATCAGCGACAAAAAAATAGAAGTTCTCTTGTGCACTTATAAAACTATGCCCAATTCAGGGAGTTTGTGGAATAAAATGTTTTTATAGAAAGTGGAAATTAAGTTCAAAGAACATCTTTTATGTGTAGATTTATGAAAAATTAATATGAATTGTCTTCTAATTTTTTTAGTTTAATTTACAATTCTTTTTAAATGTTAAGTTCCCAATGACCAGGGAAAATTATTTTGTGTATATCGAAATGTTTTATAAATTTCATTGTTTATACTCGTATTTTTAGAAATGCATTCAACCATTTAATTGAGAATTAGAAATAAAAATATAAAACACATTTTCCCATTTTTATTGTAATTAACTTCCGTCACTCTTGGCTAACTTTAGCAAACGATCAAATCACACTGGGATAGCGAGCAGTACGAGTCATTTGCACATTCGTTTTCTTTGCACTTGTTGATTTTTGCTCCGCAGGTACAACATTTTGTTCAACTTTAGGATGGGGATCAGACGAGATGAATATTGTACAATTATATCATGATGCATAACTGTTTCTGTTATCAATAATTGATTATTATGTCTGCTACATAGGTGTGTTTCTATTGAGACTTCGACGAAACGTAGTGGAAAATAAAAATAAACTGTGAAAATTGCATTTCATTTATTTATAGTCAGAATTCTGAACTGTTTCGCTTTTCATGAGCTATTGTTGCCAGCCTCTCTCCATTAATTTTAAATATATTTAATTGTTTTGAAGAAGAACAAAAAAATTAAACAATTTTGAATAAACCGTATATGTACGTCTGTATGAAAAGTCATGCAACACTCCATCCACTGTATACTGTATGTACAGTAGAATCCCAAGAAGCGTCCCAAGCGCTATTAACTTTTTCGAACTTGTAACTTTTCTTGCAGTTTTTTTAATAGAAAAAAGAAATAAATAAAATAATATACATCACTACATAAAAGAAACTCCGATTTAATTTGTATTGACTGGATAAAAGATCGTATGCAATATTTTCTTGCGCAAAAAAACATTAATTTGTTCGTTAAACTTACTCGCGCGGTTAAAGTTCACGCGAGTTGACTTTTTCGAGATTCTACTGTATTCTATACTGAAAAAAAATTTCATTAAACTCCGTAATGTATGAAGGCAGAATTATTACTTTGTATATAAGAGCAGGTTATTGTATATAATTTCATATGTTAGACAAATTGCTATGCTTTTCAAAGTTATTTAATTGAATTAGTCAAATACCAGCAGAAAAAGTTGCTCTTGTTTGAAACTATGATGCTGTTATCACCATATCGTCATATGATTTATAAAAAAGTTACAAAAAATTCGAAATCTACCTTTCGTTTGATTAGGATGCACAGTATCAAAAACATGTTCGTGCAACATTTTACAAGCCTGCAATTAGAAATGATGTGCTTATCAATAATTTTCCGAAATGCATAAGCGCAAGCATAGAAGTTCGTCTGAACATATATTGCTTCTGCCGTAAATTAGTTTCAATGTAAGTTAGGGCTTTTGAGGATTCATATGACGATATTCTCTTTACTAGAATTCGTATGATTATTATTTTTATAAAGTTGCACAAACACAAAAGTACATTAGTTCTCTGTCACGTTGCCCAAAATTTCCACAGCAAACATTTTTCAAAGTTTCAAAATTCTATTTGTTTTCTTTCCACTCATATTGGGAGCGGATCACAGGAAAAGTTCTTCTATTTCAAGTAATTGGTTTAAATTAAATTTTATATGTAATTTAGACTCCTATTAAATTGATTAAGTCCGCATCATTGTTGTTACTTATCAGGTCATCTCTTCTGAAATTTTGTGTAAACAACAACAATTGATCCAATTCTTATTAATTAATTAATTAATTTTATTTGTGATAGTTGGCATTTTAAACATCAACATTTGAAATAATTTTGCATCCCTATGAACTGCAATTAATGCATAATTTAAGATTATCATTTGCAAAAATGGTTTTAAAATCTTTCATTTCTAATTTTTCTTTTACAAGATTTTCAAATCCACATTCGTATGGATGGATGATTAATATCAGGGCACGATAGCAAATATCACTCATACGTACTCGTACACATGGCAATTAAATGTTTTGATAAAGCGGTTTTCAAAAGTCCGCCATTTTGATAAACAAATTCGTGAAAAATCGCCTACAAATTTTCATCACTGAACGTTATTGAGTGATTTTTGTATATCGCGCACCCATTTCATGGGTCACACAACTCAAAAATTGAAATGTTTCAAAAACATTCAACACAAAAAACTCTTTTATATTTTAACGTCAATTGAAACATTAACTGGCATCACTAAGCACGAAGTGTTCCCGACAGCAATCTGACTTCGTGGGTGGTTCGGGTCGAGTCATGTTGAGCAGTATTGAAAGGAAAATAATTAAAAAAATTTAATTGGAAAATGGCAAATTATTATAATAATTCTAAAGAAAACAGAGTAGTGTGGTAATAATCCGCTTCTAGATTAAGCGAACGCCGCACTTGATTATTGAGAGATGTGAGAAATGTGTAAATAAAATCACAAATGGAACATATGAAGAAGTTCTGATTGAAACGTTAAAATAAAAAAAACATGGGTTAGGTCGGCAAGTCGCCGGTGAAAATAAGAGCACAGCGCACTTGGACCCATGAACCCATAATATGGGTTAATTTAACGGAAATTAGAGATGGTAAATTTAAACTTTACAAATTAAGTTGGCATTAGTTGTGTATGTTGTAATCAAATACTTATATAGTTTTAAATTTATTTACAATCTAACCCGCCGGACAAGTGTTGAAATGTATAAAATACAGAAAGAACACGGCAGCGTGCACAGTATTAATAAATAAGACCGAAAATTGCATATGTTATTGAGCTGTGTCACTTTTGTAGTGGCTGGGCGATATGAAATTCAGCTCTGGCAATTAATTTTTTCGTTACTTGGCAGTTTGGCAAAAAAATCAGAGAAAAACTTATTGGTGGTCAAAATTAATACACTAAAAAGTTACTTTTATTATTGTGATTTTATGTACGAGTACTCTATACACATACACACACAGTCAGTGTTCTGAATTTGCCTTCTATGGCAGCATGTAGTCTTGTGACAAACATTAATTTACGAAGTGCAGCACAAGTCCAGCAGATGACCATACCCACATGCATACCCAAATCCAACCAGACTTATAATTGATGTTGCAATTGCTATAAAATTTGCCAAAGGTAACTTAATTAAAGTTGTGTAAACTTTAGAGTTACAGAAAACTTTGTACACAGTCAGACAAAAACATGCTACACCCACACGCACACACACCCAATTTTATGTAGATACTCATATGCAAAAATTTAGTAAAAGTGCTGAGCTCTAAATAAAGAACTAGTACAGGATATTCAGTTACATTATGTCTCTAATTTACTATAAAAAAAAAAAACACTGAAAATATTTCGGAAAACATTCTGTCACAAGGACAATTTAAAACGACCACTCTTTGTTCTTTATCTTTAATAGAGACTTTTTTTGTGGAATAAAATTAATTAAATATTTTAAGTTTAAAATCGGAATTAATAACAGATTTTTTAGTGCATTAAAATTATCTATGTATATACATATCTATCTACATACATATGTATAGAAAGTGAATGCGTGCGCGCTTGGTTTGATAGGATGTGTGCACAGTCATTTCCTTTCACACGTACCTGAGACACAAATAAAGAATTCAGTCTTCAACATGACACTCATAAAGATACTTGCATACATACATACATATGAGTACGTGTAACAAAAGAGGGGAATAAAAAATATTTGTATATTTTCATTTTAAATTTTCTTTAAAAACAGCCGACAGACATCAAACTATTTGACTTCTATGGTACTAATGTACGAGTATGTACAAGTATGTATAGTACTGTATAGTAGGTACAGACCTCTTTATACGAGTAGTTATGTGTACAGCATATTCGTAGGTGTTGTGTTCAGCTTGTTTGTGTGTTACAGTGTCATATTGCAGCAATTACGGTCAAGACAAGTTGATTACAAATTAAATAGAAAATGTGTCAATGATTGTCTCTGATTAAAGAAAATATCTAAAATACACATGGACATATATATATATATATATATATATATATGTATGTATGTAAATTGCTTGCATACGGTTGAGTTTTCCTCTTTCATTTATGCTCGCAGCAAAATTCTTGAAGGTTGTGTCTATAAAAGACATTTTCCTTTTACTGCCTGCCGTTTACATACATTCAAAAACCAGATGGTAAACAATTCTTCAAATTCTAGCATTTACCAAATATGTGTATGTGTTTGTGTACGTATGTATCTAAAGTAATGCAGCAAGCAACGTGCATCCCTTAAAACATTTACGTAAATGGACGTGAATGAAATTATGAAAAAGTTAAACTTATTTGCTTTTTATAAATGTAAATTAAACTAACAAAAGTAAAGTATCGCAGTGCAAAATATTTGTTCATGAAATAAATCTTCGATTGAAGGATGTCGACATGGAATAGATGAGGGACGTTACTCATGGAAATCACTTCAATTAAGCTCACAAACCGCCTCCATGAGAGCCAAGAAGTCATAAGGAAACAAGGGAAAAAAAGGTCAAACAATTGAATTTAAAAAAAATAAACGTTCAAAACGAAAAGTATAACATTAAACGAAAAGGGCAAATCACTTATGACACGAAGAACACGATTTAACATGAAACCTCATGAAATGCCAACAAACGGATGTGAAAAAAATGGAAATCAAAAGCATACAATGTTCAATTGAAAATTGTTAAAGTAAAGTAAATTATATATTCAAATAGTAAAGAATAGACAAAATGAGAAACAAAGAAGCTACAAAGGAAAATAAACCACGTTAAAAGCACATGACAGACATACACACGCAATCAAAGATAAATGCGGCAGTAGCAGCAGCAGCAGCATCAGTGAACAAGCACTGAATGAATTCGATGCCAAATGAAATTAAGCAAATATTTACTCTAGTTAAAACGTTTTTCGAATTTTCGCTTATGCCCTGAAGTTAAATAATTGTTGCAATTGGGAAATTATTTAATACCAAAAGTTGTTCCCACGTCTCGAGATCACTGACCGAAATGCTATTCACTGCAAAGAATCAGTTAAGCACTACTCAGTGCGTTTGTTAGCCCTGCTTTCATAAATTAATTGCAAATAATATTTTACTCATTTTCCAATAAAAACTACCAACAACTGTTTTATACTTTCCGCCTGAGAAGTGTCTTCACGAACTGAAGGGCACACAGGCAAATACAATTACCATGACAGTGACTATCACTACTAGGCAACTTGTAGTCAGGGATGCTACTATAGTCGCAACTTTGCGCTGAGTAAAAATAATAACGAAGGGAAAAGCGTTTAAAAGGTTTTCAGTCTGTGGGTGTGGGTATAATTGAGGAAAATGATTCAATGCTGTTGCTGGCTTTCTTTTTCATGTTTCATTTTTTTTTCTTTTCATTTTTCATTTTTTCTTTTTTAATTTTGTTGATGACTTTATTGTATTTTAACGAAAAAAATTTAATATAAACCTAATTTTATTATTCAATAGAAAATACAACAACAACAACGACAAAAATACTCCCATCGACACACACACACACACACATACGCACAACCATTAACAAATAAAGTAAGAACGAAAACCTAAATGGAGTTTGTGGAAGCGGTTAAATGGATTTTTCCCATTTCAGAAAAAAAAATAAATGCTTTTCAACGTACTTAACATAAACTAAATAAGTAAGTAAGTAAGTAAATAAGTAAAATAACCCAATTAGAGGTTAATTTACTTAAAAAACAAAAAGCATACACTTTAACCAGATACAAAATGCATGTGTGTGTGTGTGTGTGTGCCTGTGTATTAAAAACAAAATGCTTCGGAAAGTATTTTTTAATTTTTTTACAACTGGAATCTAAAGTAATAAAAGCCATCGGGAAATGTAAAGGTGACACAAAAGAAAGCAAAAAAAAAAATAGAGTGAAATAAATGAACTTCAATCACTCAAACGAATGACGTAATAAAAGTGGTTGCGCGAATAAGAAGTGTTATTATTTCTCCTTCAACAGCAAAATTTGAAATTTAAATTGAATGATTTTTTCTACGGGATTCATATAAGACTTCAGCTTACCGCTCCTGAAATAAATATATACGGGTATATATTGTTTTTAATCTTCTCTATTCTTTAAAAGTTCTGGTTACTGCTCGTAATGTGACATTTTGAAATAAATGTGGAATTTTAAGATTCTGAGAAAAAAAAAAGGAGGAGTGACAACCCTTGTGGTCCGAAGTATCATATATGCCACATTTACCTTTGTTTAACCATTTTCACACATACTCGTACTTATGTAAATACATATATTGTAGGTATTGTGGTATTTCAAAGCGACAGCTTTAATGCAGCATGAGGAATTAAGCCAAGAGGTGTTCGATATATGATTGTGATGCCTTCTTGGTATTCAATCGCCGAAAAATCGGTAGAGTGGCCGTTTTAATTGGTTTGGTTTTATATTTTTTAAGTAAGAAAAGCAATTTTTTTTTTTTTGAGAATTCTTTTCCATTTTTATTTCCAGCATATAAATTCACTAATCACTTTTTTTACATATAAATCGTTTTTATTGCTTTTTTGTTAACATGTTGCATAATTTAATTTTATCAGTGTTTTTGTTCCTCCACCATGCTGAACATGCTGTTCATAATTTTAATATGTATTTCTTTTATGTACTCGTATTTATGTTGTATATAATTTTCAAATAGTTTCACATGACATTAACAGCTTTTATTTTCGCAATAACTTTTTTTCTTTAAACACTGTAACTCGTCAACCGCTGCAACAGGTCAGTCTTTGACAGTGCTACTTTCACTCTTACTAAGTTAAAAATTTATTTTATGGCTGCAACTGTTTTGTCTCAACGATTAATAAAGAATATTATTGGGCCAAGTAGCACCTATGGATTCAATGGTGGGCCCATCGTATAGTCAACTTCACAATCTATCTAATAGTGAAAAAATCATTAAAATTCCTCTAGCCGTTAACGAGTTAGAGCGTTTTAGGTTCTTTAGTTTCATTAGTGACTACTACGGACTTCTCATCCTATACAGGGGGCAAATACTATAAATAAAGGGCCATACCACACCATTAGCTTAATTTTAGTTCGCCGTTAAGGGTGTTTGCTGTGGTTTTCTTTTTTTTAATTCTTCTGGCTCACTGATGACGTCTTGCAGTTTTTTGGTACGTGGAGACACTTTGGAGCGATCGTATCTCAGTAAGGGCATTTCAGGTGAGTCTGTTTTTTAGTAAGTTTATTATTTATTTTATTAACATACTCACCGGCATGTCATGTATTAGCTTCTTCATTGGAACGGGAAAGAGAGAATTGGTGAACTGAAAGAGTAGTTCATAAATTGTTTTTGTGTGAAGTATGCGCGTTAGTTTTTTAGCCAAAGGAGATCCATTTTTTATTACTATTTCTTGCTCATATGTATATTCACAACGGTGTGTTATATCGTCCGATAATTCGTACGTCGTAATGTCATTTGCTTTTCTCGTTCGTTTTGAAATATTTCCTGCACAAAAGCGTATCTTTGGATATGAGTTCAAGGACGCTGTGGGCTAAATTACAAGGATTGTGTATGACGATATAACTGCAGATGCTCCACAGTTATGACGATTTATATATTTAAGACGAGTGGTGTATGGAAGTCATGGAAAATACCCCCAACTTGTAGAACGATTTCAGTCGAGGGTATTTCTAAATATCGAATGTACTGGCAAATTGCTGGCCCCAATAATTAATTTTTTACATTTTGGATGTACAAAATGTATAATAACTGATTTATTGGAAATTTATTTATTAATCCTTTAATAAATGAAATGAATAAAAATATAAATAAATTTCAATAAATTCTGCACTAAGAATTTATTACATTAAAAGAGAAAGCCTCAAAAAATCGAAAATACATTTTTGCATAATTTTTTCCTGAAACAAATATGCGTCTCAAATTTGTACTACGAAAAAAAGCCACTTACGCCGTACGTTTTTCGAATAATATAAGTGTCTGCTTTGCTGTAAAGCTACCAAATAACTGAATATTTGTGGTTAACGCCATTCTTGTGTGATCGGAACTTTCAAACAGAGGCTTACACCTTTTTTTGTTGTAAGTATTTCATAGATTTAAACGAGGGTGGCGATGGCTGAAGTAGTCTGCACGTTGACTACGAAACTAAAACAGACCTGGGTGCAACCCGAGTTTCACACTAAAATTATAAAATAAAAACATCTCGCACTTTTCTGATGTGCATTAGTGTGTCTTTGTGTGTCAGGAAGGTTTCAGTGCGATGGCATAGTCACTGGTCACTGAACAATACCGGCTTCAGCTGATAGCAATCCACAATCACATCAGAACGCCCTCCTTCGTCGGTATTGTGTAGCACCGGTTGGTATGGTTGGTAGGAGACGTTGCTCACAGAAATCATATTTTTTTAATATTATTATTTTATAACTGGGTCTTATGAAAACATTGTAAATCGCCCAACTATCGAATTCTTGCCGACAAGTTCGCGACGCTGTGCGAAGTTCATCGTTTTTAAGCCAAAGGAAATGTTTATTCAGAAAATTTTCCACTTTTAGAGAATTTCATTGAAGAAATTCGTTTGTAATTCTTTTCTGAAAACAACGTTATTGTACATATTAATTTATGATTAATAAATTAAGGACTCGTATGTGTTAAATTTATATGAATTTAATGCTGCTGATAAGTGCGTCACTAGAAAAGTAAATGGAAATAAATTGTAGCAAAACTTGTGACCTTTGTAACATACGATAGTATTAACCAAAAGAGTTCATATTAGAGGAATGTTTGTACCCAGATGGGACTTTGTTTTGCATTTCTTGCCTTGTGTTGTGTTGTGTTGTGTTTGCTTAAGAAGTAAGGTGGCATGTGTGTATGTATGTGTCTGTACTTCTACATTAGGAAAGCTCACTTTCTATGACGGAGAGAGGAACATTTTTTCTCGTTGCATTAAAAGAGGAATATTTTTCAAACTGCAAAAGAGGATAATATTGGCTTTTTTTCGTGCTACAAAGACTTCCAGCCATCTTATGACGGGTATATAAGTATGTGTCTGTATATACATATGTATGTATGTATATGGTAATATCTGTGAATAAAACAAAGCGGGAAGCAATGGTTTTATATTGCGATCAAGGAAACTAAAGTCAAGCACTGAGTTGCACCGTCCACCAGCCTACCACCAAATGTTCTTCTGTATTGTGTAGTGCAACTTACGCATTTGTATAAACATTTGTGTACTTAAATGTGAAATGTGCACTTAAAAAGTCAAAGAAAAAAAATTAAGTGCTGAATATATGAACTCTAGTTTTAGTAAAGCAATTTTTATGAAAAGGTGACTAGAGACTAAACATAGATTCATACATACATGCATACACACATCCATACATACGTTCGGTATGGGCACACAAATGTATTTTTGAATACGTTTCAAAATGAACAACATAATGAAACTTCTCTATACAGTGAAGTTGTTGGTAACTGTTGCATATTGTTATAAATAATGATGAGAATGATGTAGTCGATTTTTTCACCATTTGTACATACTTATGTAGTATGTAGAATATGAAAGTTTGTTGAGTATATAAATACATATGTATGTTTGTCCACACGACGGTTAAACCTTGGTTTCCGTAGTGTTTTGAAGTTATTCAGCTTTTACTGTGCTTTTCGAGCCCTGTCTACACAAACATCATGTGTTAAGTGTGCTTAAGTTGGTTTTTGCTAAACGAAGCTCTTTTTTTCTCTGTGTGTATGTATGTACGAGTTTGTTTGTGTATGGGCGTGTTTAGACATTTCTTCGGAACTTTAATATTTACATTGAAATATATTTTGTACGAAATATAAAAAAGAGAATTCAAAAGGCTGGAACTTGAACAGTTACTTGCTTAATGGGCCTATTTGGTTTTTTTTTTAAGTCCTTTTAATACTCTTCATGAAGTGCTATGAAAGTGGCGGTGTTGATGTTCCTGCTGCTGTTATTATGTTCTTATGACGTTTATATTTTCTGTCGTTCTTAGAGTTGTTACCGTTGCTATTTTTATTCATTCTGTTTGCCACTTTATACAGTTGCAACTGCTGAAATATAACAACAACTACAACTCACAAAAACTACTTGAGTAAACCTTTTCAACAAGAACAACAACAACGACAACGACAACAGCACCAAGAACCTCTTTAAATCTATTTTCCGCATTTTTTATGGCTTAACTGCGTATAAAAGTAGAATTCACTGCACTGCACTGCACACTCGTTTTTGTTAAATAACATTCTGATTTTTTCTGTGTGCTCTTATAATTTAAATTTTTTCCATATTTCTTCTCAAAAAAAAGAGTTGAAAGTTTGTGAGAAACATAAACGATCGAGTAACAAAAGGCAACTTCACTACAAAAATTGTGAGTTTACCAAAGTTTAACTTAAAAATACGCTTTTTAATTTAAGTTTGTACAACGTCATGTTTTCCCCTAATTTTTAATAAAAGTTTTGAATTAAATACCTCACGAAATACAGTTCAGCGCAACACATGCACACACAACCGATGTGGTTAGTTCTTTAAAACGTTTTTTTTTTTGTAGGATTGATTTTGCATTAAGTTGGTGATAACAAATGAATGAAATGACCAAGAAGAAAACTGCAGTTGCTACGAATACTCCAATACCGATGAAGGTAATACAAGAGTCAACACGCTAACTACTCAGCAAATAGCAGCTCCAAAGTTACAAAGATAAAACGATTAACATTAACACTATTTCTACGCTCATTGTAGGCTTATAGTGTACTGTCGGCAGACAGATTGATTGATCGATCAATGATTTTAACTACATCGCAAAAGAGATGAACAATGTCTGTTACTGAGATCCATGTAATTAAATTCATCTTAAATTTAAAAGAAAATATCTTGAACATTTTAGATATTTTTGTATAATTCCGTTCCAACAGAAATTGGAACATTTCCAATTGTGTATTACTTTTTTACATTTTTTTTTATTTTTGCATTCAACTTTATTTCTGTTTGGTGTCAAATAGTTTTTAAACCAACACTTTTGTACAAAGAAATATTTCTAAGCACATAGTCGGTCTTACATAAATTGTATTTGATTTTTTTATATCTCAATAGGTGTTCCAAAACTAACGCCAGACTTTTTATTTACGAAATTTTTCAGTGTCTCTCTTTATTTCCAAAGTATACCATCGTCATTTGTCAAATGAATTTTTGATAAGGCCGCGAATGATGAGTTGCCAAGTCCAATCTCATGTTAATATTGGGGAACACTGTGTGAACAGTAGTGATGCGTATGAGAAAAAAGTTATTTGGAGCTGTTATGCTTTGACATACACACATACTTGATTGCTTTTTAATCGATTTACAAAAGTTTTTGCAATGTCCGGGAGGACTTGAAATTCGGTTGCAAATTTTATTTTAAATTATTATTTTAAATTATTCCAACAAGTCGTATCTGTTACAAATCCATATGTATATTTGCAGTGCACGTGCATTTGATTAGTTACAATTTGCCATGTCAAATGTCGAATGTGGAAGTCGTAGCGGCACTAGTCATTCGTATCCGTTCAATGACAAAGCAAACCTGCTTGCCACTGGGGCACGACGCAAACGGGATGAATTAATAACTTCATAACAAATTTGTTGACGACACAATATTGGAAGCACTTGTATTATTCTTACGAGTATTTCCCAATTGCTGCAGCAAAGAAATTATTTTAAAAAATAATAATAAATGCAGGTCACGTCTTCAATTGCCACAGTTATTGCTTCCTAGTTCGATTCAGAGAAGTAGCAGAAGAAGGGAAAACGTAAAAGTGCAGCCGTAATTGCAGATAACTTATTTTGGCAAAAATTTATTTGAATTAATGTCTGAAATATTTTTAACAGACTTCTTCCACCGTATGGGGGTTTTTCAAATGCATTATTGTTTTTGTTGTGTTGCCCAAGAGATAACAAATGCTGCTTAAATACTGTTGTCAATAAATATTATGTGGGCAATTTGTTTGGTTGGCGCTGCTCATGTGCTTTGCGGGGAGACAGACACAGTTCTGTTAATAGTGTGTCTTCATCTGCTGGAGAAAAAGTGAAATAGAAAGAGCAGCCACAAGCACAAGCACAAGACAAGAGCATTGCATGATTCCTCATTTATTATCGCCATCGCTGTGAAGCTAAAAAAATTATTGAAAATAAATATTGATCGCCAACCACTATTGGCACAGTGTTATTTTACTATGACATGTCAACTTTTTTTGCTAGCATTTCCTTGCTACCGTTACAGGACGACCTGGCTTCCCGAAACAAATTTTCTTTTTGGATAAGCATGACTGATTGTTTTTAGTGGAAGTAGAGATTAATTTACACACATTCTTACTATTTTTAATATTTTTTTTTTTAAGAAAACGAATAAAAGTAGCTTTGCATTAATGAAGTTATTACTGTTTTATATATATATATATATGTATATAAAAAATTGTCGCGTTATTTGATGAACGTGTCTTTGGTAAGAAAGAAACGTTTTATTGTCATTATTGTTTGTTAGTTCTGGCGATTGTCACTTTATTCTCCACCCTGCTGCAGGAAGCTGTGCAAATATACAGATGCCCTATCAGCCATTACTAAAGTATTTTCCTTTCAATTTTTTGCCATGTAGCCATGTATAGTGTTTGCTTGCCTTGTTTATATTGCTTGTGGGATTTTCTTTTTGTTCTTATTTTAATAAATTGCCTCAAATAAATATAAATGAATTTTAGAAATGTTATAAATGAGCCGGAAAGAGAACTCGATTTTTATTGAGGAAGTGTATTGAGAAGAACAATAAAAAAAAATCAAAACAAATAAAAATTGCAAAATAAGAGCGACAATGTGAGATTGTGTTGGCCAAAAGAACCCCTCGAATGAATTTTTTTCCCTGCTTTCCCAATTCAATGTTAACAATTTCATTTTATTTACTTTATTTAGTTCGATCCATTTCGTTTTGGTTTGTTTTAGTTTGGTTTAATAATCCTGCTAAGCAGTAAGGATTTTTTAACTTGTTTATGTGTTTATTAATGGGATTTAGCTCCAGAGACTTTCTAAAGATCTCAATTGAAAGACACTTTCGCCCAGTTATTCTATCGTTATTGTGAAAATAATTATTGCAGTAATTTTCAATAATGCCAAAGAATTTATTAAGAAACATTATCTTTGGACGAAAACGTTGCTTAAGGATTCAATTTATTTTCAGAGATTTTATGAGAAAATAAAATTCAAATAAATATTATATGCACTGTTTGTTTAATGCTCTTTTAATATTAGAAAAATTTTCTATTTTAACTTTAATATTTGTAGACACAGATGTTGAACCAATTGCTGCACTAACAACAGTAGAAATTAAATAATTTCATTTGTTGTGAATGTGTGTTTAATTTTCATTTGTGTTACATTGGTTGGATGACCAATCAAAAGGATAAATTTTCTAAAAATGATTTTTTTTAACCATGCGTATTTGATATATGTACTTTCAACGGGAGCATGTGAGAAAGTCAAGTGGTATGACCAAGAAATATTCAGCTGTAGATTATCAACTCGAATGCGCAGCATAAATAATTTTCTTCAATAATTTTCGCAAACCAGTTAAAATAAAATATAAACATTTGACAAAGTAGTAGCACTCTTCACATGCGATGCATTGCACCCGAACTATGTAGTTGGATAGCGATAGTGTAGAGAATAGTTGGTAGGAAGCTGGTAGGTATGCAAAATGTACCTCTAAAGTCACAATCGAGTCCAAAAAACACGCTCAAATATGACATTGTGATATATCGTTTGTATACTCTATACGTAGCATACATATTAGAGAGCTGCAAGAATGGTAAAAATCAGTAAAATTGTGCATTCATACTTTCTATGAATTGTGAAAGTCATTGCATTGTTCTGCGCATTCAGTTTATTGTTTTTTGGTAAATGTAGAGTCACAACAATGAATTACAACATCAGTAAATTCCACACACACACGACACAGCGAAAGATGTTGTCTTTAAATAGTTTTTTCTACCAGCTTTAACATAGTGACCTGTTTTGCCTTTTCGCTAACACTTTGATAATAAAATGATCCATGATCTTTTCAGGTTTCTTTTTTAATTAATTTAATTTTCACAAAAGAAGCAATAAATTAAAATTTAGAAATGTTCTTTGTATTGTTCTTGTGTTAAGCATTTTTGATGATTTGATGATGTTATGATTTTTTAAAAATTTATAAAAAATCAAAATATAGATTAGCTAAGTATGACATACAACAAACATAAATAAATAATCGTAATTAATTTTGACTTCTGTTAAATAAATAAAAATATTTAAAAAAGGTGAGTATTATTCACAAATTTCTGCCACTGATATTGCTCTCCTTCACTAACTTAAGAAAAAAGTATTTGCCAAATTAAAAACATGAACTCCAGCTATGTACAGACTTACATGAAAAACTATCACCTAAGTGTAAATTTCCTGTTCAGACTGTTGTAAGAGAACCTTACAATTTCATTGTCACACAAAAAATTTATCTGCCAACAAAAATTGTCTGTTCACACGGTTGTCGCATTATTGCATCGCAAAAGTTGCCAGATTCGATGTTTAACATTGTATCTAAATATTTATGGGCAGCGTTACCAACAGAATTATTTATCTGGCAAAGGTGTTATTGTACGGTGTATTGTGCTACTACTACTGCTGTTTATTATTACTGCTGTGCTGCTTATTGTGCAGCGAATGATTCACTTGTGTTATTAGATTTTTTGATTTTGTGTTTGTTGTGTAGGAAATACAATCACAGTATTATGCAGAATTCTTTGTTGATAATTGTAGTGAATGGTCTCTTGCAGGTACCTAGTATGTATGTATGTATGTATGTGTGTATTTACATGTCAATTAAGGCACGTGTGGATAATAGAAAATTCCAATGGCTGTTCAACCATAATGTGAATGTGTAACTGTGTGTACGTAGGAAGGTCAAGCAGTTTACAATTTATTCAAGTCAAAGTTTATGTCAGTAGTATTTGACTAAAAGACACGAGAAAATTTGTTAAAACTTAATTGAAATAAAGAATTATAAATAAATAAATGAAGAACAGTAAAACCCATACAGGAATAATTCAAAAAAGATCAGAGGGATAAGAAACGCATTCACAGAAAATGTTTTGAATTGTGCCTCAATTTCATAAATGTTTCGAAAAAGAAAATAAATGAGGAAAAATTTTAAAAAGTCAGTGAAATACAATGATGAAAATGACGAAAAATTGATAATAGTTCAACCCCAAAAATGTGTCAGTTAAAAGTATTTTTAACAAATAGGGAATAGCAGTCACTAGAAAAAACAGTTTTCGTCATGATCGAGCTGGGCTGTATGTAGTTGAGAATCCAGCAAACTACGTAAATGTGTTGCATTTCGTATAAATATGTGTTTAAGAACTAGAATGAATTTTTTTCGCATTCACAATTATGCTCTTGTAGCACATCCTTATGCGTATATACATACATACATACATATATACATACATACATACATATGCATCTGCATACCTTCGCAGGCGATCCAATGTGCATCATTTAAGACACATAAACGCATGTTTGAAAAGGTTTTTGTTCTATTGTTGCTTCTATTGCTGCTGCTTGTGCAATTTTTTTGCTTTTTGTTAATGTGATGGCAACATTTGTACCGACAAATAACACTAACAATATAAATTTGTTATGCATGCCTACATATTGCTGCACGTATGTCTGTATATTAGGCTGATCCGCAAGGAAACTAAAAATTTGTGCAAATGTTATCTTATTTACGGATAAAATTTTAAACAGTTTTGTAAATTATTTCCACATTTAATGGAAATAATGAGATACTGCCAAAGAGGGTTTACTGAGGCGAATTTAATTAATTATATTGTTCTTCTGGCGCATTGATACCACAACACAAACGGAAGCCTCAGTTGACGGGTGATCCTAATGCTGGTACGCACAAACACATAAATACACAATGTGTGTATTTAAAAGTGAATAAGTGTGCCTGCGATATGGTACTCGTTTTGTTACAACACTCTAACATTTGAACATTTGAGTATGTTCATGTTATTATTGTTGAATTTGAACATTTTTTAAACATTAATTTTTTCTTCCTCCTCTAGTTCTCACTGAGTAGTATTTGCTATTTTAACCCTCTCTCACTTCCTTTCCGCATCTCACGCTCGTTCTCATTATTCTTGTAGTTTCCTGTTTTATAGTTTAAGTTTCCTTTTAACATTTTTTCTTTCCTCAGTTGCATTGTTTTCCTTGTTTTATTTGTTACTAACAACATATCATTTAGTTTTTCTAATGTGTGTTATAAAAAATGCTTGTGCAATAGTCTTGTGCATGCACATGCATGATTATTCTCCATACACACTTACCTACATTGGAATACACAGTTATACACAAAATCACAATAATTCTGTTACTTGCATACTGGTATTTAATTATGCAGAAATATGAAAAGAAACAGAATACATGTTTTCATATTCCAATACAGAAATATAAAACATACTCAATAATGAACAGGCTGGAAATGTTTTTATGACAGCGCTCACTGGCGACAAGAAAGCGTTAAAAGGTTTTTTTGTCATTTAAGGACTCATAGTGACGAAAAATATTTTATAGTGCTGGCGTCTTGCAAAGCAGAATGTCTAATAAAATAAAGTTGGCTCCCGCTACGAATTACAATTTGTTTCATGTAAATTTAATTCGAAACTATTTGCACTCCTTTGAATTTGGTTTGATGATTGATGAATAATTCTCTATAAAGTCTTCACACACATGTGTATTTTAAGGAGATTTTAGGATAAACATTAAAATATGAATAGGCAAAACATTTTAAGAATATTTGAACAACAATTAACACGTTTAAACTCAATTAATATAAATCAACGATTTTATTGTAAATTTTTTTCTCTTAAAGCACTCAAGCAATTACGATGTCAAGCAACAATGGTGAGATTCTGTTTTACCTTCTTTCTGAAAAGGGCTTGTTTAGAGAAGAGACATGTTGTGTTTTGTTCTGTTTTGTTTTGTTTCACATCACTATATTTTATCTCATTATATTTCAAAAGGAAATCTAAAAATCAACTTGAAATTAGTTGTTCATTTGTAATTCCCAAACAAGAGTAGAGTCGTGCATGAAATTGTGTAAATTTGGTATTTACGTTTCAAGGGGAATCTATCGTGGGCGTATGTTTAAGAATATTCACTGCATTTAAGTAAGAAACTTATTAAGGAAATATACGATGAACTGTTACGTTTGTCACAAATGCTTCCGAACATATTCAATTCGCTGAATTAAAAATGAATGTGAACATTTACGAAAGGATTTTTGGAGATAAAATGATTTGAAACATTTAAAACTTTTTATAACATTTAAATACGCATTGAATATAAAACAAGTTTCAAATTAAAAACTGAAAGAATCTGTCTATGAGATCAAAATATCCAGGCAATTCTATATTGAACCGAGTACAGCTGTTACTTTTCTGAAATTTAAAACAACTATCAGCATTGGGATCTATGTTAAGCCGAAATTGTTTTAATACTCCCTAGAAAGTTTACTACTCTTTATGATTAAATATCTGTGGACATTTGACAAAAGATCATAAGTCGAGATAAAAAAATTTCTTAGTATTTTAATCGTAAAGGCATCTTCACCAGACGCTTTGTTTACACTACTCAGCGCCTTTCTATGAATTTTAGAGATTGATACCTCCGTAGCATTGTGCATGAGCATTAGTCTTATCAATCTGGTGGTGCGGGTACTGTAGGCGCCGGAAGGGCGACAGAGGTAGTAGTCATTGTTACATTCGACTTGAACTTTCCAGCACCGTAAGTGACAACAGGAACAAAATATTTGCACAAAAGTTCCTGTGGAACAAAATCAAGAGAAATGAACTACACAATTTCCTGTATTGAATTAAACTTTTCTTTCACTTATTGCCAATGTGGTCTTTCTTAACTTTTTAAGTTTAATATTTCACCATTTTTCTTGATTTTGTGATATTTTGATACCCTTCTGGTTTTCGGCTGTTCTTCATGTTTGTTTTGTTTGACTTCGTGTCAACAATAGACAGATCCTTGTTGGGGGAAGAATACATATGTATGTGCGAATGCAATGTCCGCAAAATGTTTAATTTTTGAAAAGATACATTCCGACATTGTAACATCATGTTGCACTGAAGTTAATGTTTGCAAACACTTTAAGTCATGGGTTGCTTTAGAAAACAAAAATGTATTTTGGCAATTTGGTTATTATTAAATCCAAGTCAGCCGTTTTCAATCAGAAAGAATTAGACATGAGACAGAAACAACGTTAATCAATACCAATGCCAATGCGTGGAATGGACTAATTGAACGGAGATCAGTGATGGTAAATTTTAAAATTACAAATTAAGTTGGCAGCATTTCATATATATTATAATCAAAAACTCCCGTATTCAATTTCGTCAAACAATTTGTATATATAATTTAAAATTTACTTTCAACCTACGATTATTTATTTTTCATTGGACTGAGAAGGAGACTTCGTATTTCTGGATGGCCCTAATGCAGAAATGTTTAAGCAAGCAAATATTTTTGTATGCATGGCACGCATTACTTTAAAGAAACAGTTACAAGAGATCGACATAACTCTTGTGTTTTTTTTTTTAGCTCACAAAGATGCCAAAGAATAATTTTCACCACAAGAACGACAAAAACAACTCCCAGTACACAAGTGTACACTGTACACATTAGTATAGTCCATCTTATTAAAATTTATTTCCCCAAGTACTTCACGATTATTTCCATAATTTGCTACGTTCATTTATCATTTTTATAATTTCATTACTAGACTGTTTGATTAACACCTGTCAACGATAACAAAGGCACAAGATTTACCATTATTAATATTAGATTAGTTACAGATATGAAAGATCCCATTGAAAAGCAAGTGTAAATCATATTATTTTTAGTTTAAATTTATCTATGGATACTTTTTGGCAAATACGAGTGCATACATCTCTAAAATACAAAAACGTTACTTGCCTACTGAATACTAGTGCCCTTACACACAGTCGCATATATGCATGTGTATGCACATCATATGTGAATACATAAATATGTAATGTCTTATGTAGGGAACAACGCTGAGGCGCACACATTTCTTAAATACATTTACACTCATACTCGTATGCAGTAGATTGATGTAAGAAAAAACAAGTAACTTAACTTATTTACATGTGAACTGATATGCACACACTTGTGCACATAAACATGTATTTACACTAGAGCATTCAAGAATACATTGTTTTCAACAACCGGTTTTAAAATTATTCGATAAATAGATTTGCCACAAATCCTGCAATTGCGCAGAGAAACCGGCACGTTTCTTGTTCACAACAGTGTTGCAGCGCCTCTGATGTCAAGAAGACATATTCACTTTCGAAGCAATTAATAATTGTTTGTGCTCGTATGTAAGTTTGTTGTTAGTACAACATCAGTATTTAATTAATTGCAAAGACTGTAACATAAAAACAAAAGAGCAGTGGATACACAATTTGTTTTCAATGCTTTTGTAATTTCACCTTAAAATGTTTAATTGTCAATCAATCGTACGATTAATCTTTGCGAATTAAATCAATGTTGCATTTCAACAAAAGATTTCTATTTGTAGACATTTATAGCAAAAATTGGATGGTGACCTCAGCACATTTTTTAGATTTTAATGAACAGAAAATTTACGGCAAATTAAATGTTGACACTTATTGGTCGAAAGTTTTTAAAATATTAATAAGTGACCTGAGGAATAAATTGTCAGCTGGTCTGCTCTGAGTTGTCTATTTCTTTGCGACTTAAAACGTTACGAACATTAGACTGATTTGAAATCTATTCGAAACTAATGGGTTTTATGAATAAAAAACGAGAAAACAGGTGTCGATTGCGTTTCTTGAATACTCTAATGTACATACAATAACTATTCATGTACTATGATATATGTGCAATACTCATGTATACACGTAGCAACCAGCGTTACCATATTAGCTTCACACGAACAAAATTTAGCTAGATTTTTTTCCGACTTCTCGCTTTTTTTTTAAATAAACTCGTTCTCTATATAGAAGTTTGCATTGTTCACTCTTTCGGGTACGTAATGAAAAACATTTTGAGTTCGTAATAATCAGTAAGTCATATTAGCCTGTGTTCACTCTACACCGAGTACACTGTAACTAAGATTTTTATTTTTCGATTTTCGATAAAATTCTACCAAAGAAAACTTTTTTCAATAAAATCGTCTACAAATAATCGTTATGAAAAAGACAATGGCGATGGCACGATGGATGGTAGTCTGCCCGTTGACTACAAATCCAAAAACAGACCTGGGTTCAACCCCAGTTTCAGACAAAATTTTAAAATAAAAATAAACTTCTCGCATTTTTCTGATGCGCATTAGTGTGTCTTTGTGTGTCAGTTGCTGTCGGAAGGTTTCAGTGGCGAAGGCATAGTCACTGGTCACTGAACAATACCGGCTTCAGCTGATAGCAATCCACAATCGCATCAGAACGCCCTCCTTCGTCGGTATTGTGTAGCACCGGCGAAGTAAAACAATAAGAAAAATGGCTACTGAACTGAAGCTTCAGCACTGCTACGAGTATAAACAACGAACGTGCAAAACTAGAGCTGCAAAATAATTAATTAAGCTTCACTTCCTGTCGTTTCTCCCACTATCCCTTTCCTATAGTTCCAGCACAATGCTTCACATGTGTAGGAGTCATCTCCTGAGTAATGGTCCTAGATAAAAAAAAAAAAAACAGCGACAGGAACGACCACTGCCGGAAGTCTATTCCATATACGTGCTGTTCGGCCAAAAAACTAGTTTTCTCTGTACTGCGTAGTGCGAGTCGCTGCCAAATCGACCACAAAGGCAATTTAACATAATTTGTTGGCTTTATTTGTTGGAAAGATTTAGCTTCATATTATATGTATTAAAATCTGGTTACACTGCATCCAATGTATGAATGCAACTACGAATTTTGCAAGTGCAAGTTTCACTAGTATAAGTAATACAGACAAACATTAACATATATGTAAGTACGTTAATATTCAAAATGTGTAATTTTTCTGTAGATATGAACACATGTGTGCAGTGTAGGGTGCACCAAAATTTTATAAATGTTTGTATTAAATATATAACACAGTCTTTCAAGTGCCTTTGAATTTTTTGTATGAAATCTTTAATTCCCTTTCACATTTTCCATAACGAAATGTCTCATTTTTCTATATCAACTCTATATCAGTACTTCTTATGAGCGAGATTTAAAGTACATTTATACAATATAAAAGGGGCCTCATTATGAAAAAAAAAGATTAACAAAGAAAATTTTTTCCATAAATTTCACATTATTTTCTTTTTCTGTAGAAATAATTTGCGGAAACTTTCATGAATTTTAGTGTACTCTGTTACGTCAGATATATATATGTATATCTACATACATATATGCATATGTATTATAAAATAAACAAGTAGAAAAAAGTGATCACTTGACGAGTGTAAAAACCCAACGGAAATCGCATCTAATATTTATGCGCTTAAACGCAAGCTTTTTTTTTTGTAAAAAAGATGGAAATTACTGGTGATGACATATGTAAATATGTATGTGTGTGGATTTTGTTAGGAATTTTAAAGGATATTGACGTTCTTTGTTCCCTCGTATATTAAACAAGAAACCATTATTCGGAAAAATATAAATAAGTCCACATAAATGAATTTATGAAAATTTACTTTATTTTTTTTAATAGAACTGACACAAATTAATCCTGAGACACAAATTATGGCATTCGATATCGAACAAATTTCCAACACATTTTATTAGAATTTTGTTTGAATAGAATCGAATGGCGCCCGATGTACAATGAAAACAAATTAAAAGCCATTTTTTAACAAATACTTATGATGATTATGGTGTTACATCGAGACAAACAATGATACCATACGTGCTCTAACTAACCATATTCGTTTTGAAATTCTAGGGTTTGTTATCAAATCATAAACGTTGTCTTTAATTCCGGATCGAAAAAACGATACCAATTTGGTATCAAATTAATACCATAAAAAGGCTTAAGACTGCTCTATTCGTTGAAGCATTCAATTTGAGATTGTCCCGTTCGGGATTAAGGAGCCATTGGCCCGACAATGACCGTCACAATTATGCCAGTGAACATCGAATCTTCTTTCCTACCAGTTGCTAAGAATTTCATTTATAGTCCTTTTCCAGAAAATGGCTCGGGACCCATTAGGGGCAAAGTTGCCCGCGTCCAGGAAACCAGTTGTTGAGAAGGAACGGGCAATGTATGTATTTGGAATATAAAATTCAAAGCAGTTCTTTCCAACTTTGCTTGACTTACTTTTTAAATTCAAAAATAGAATCAAGAATTGTTTAAATTTAATATCGCCCTCAATATCTTAATTAATAAAATCTTGATCCTCAAGTTATTTCCACCGAATTTTCCAATTTTTAAAATTTTTCAATTTGTCAATACGTGAAACGTATAAGCGCTAACAACATATCGTGGGCAATTAGTTGAAACGGGTAAAACAGAAAAAATTGGCAACAGGCGCTTTTTTTCGCTCAGTGTACTTCATTTTTTTGAAGGAACTAAATAAAATTTGCCATATAAAAGAAAAATAAATAGTATTATTTAAAAGAACTTTTCAAGATTCCGGGGAAAAAATAGTTTCTGGAATCTGACAATGAGTTCTTCTTCTGTGATTAAACAAAAATTTTTCTTAAAATCTAAAGAAAAATAAAAGGCAAACTTACCACTAATCCGGAGTTTTCTTCTCTCAAAATGTCTTTCGGCATGTTGTTTCAATTGCAGTTAATTAAATATTGATAGAATTAGTTTCGACTACAATTAATTCACTACGCGAACATGTTGCACCTGCGGAAATAATGAATACTTTAATTGTAGATTTTCATAAATGCAGTGTTAAGTTGCAAGTTAATGCAAAATTACAAACAAAAATTAAATAAACACATGATTTCGCTAAAATTATGTAATTATGAAAAAAGAGACCTGCTGCAATTCATTCAACCTGTTAAACATGATTAATATGAAAAATTAACAAAAAATATCCAAATGACGATGCCTCGCATGTACAGTCAAAATAATAATTAAATTTTTCCCAATTAAGTCTTTGCTCCGAAGTTGTTCTCAATTAATAATTTAATTGAACCCAAGTTGATTTTAATTGACTTTGGTGCTGTCTTAAGACAGTGCACTCAAAATGGCCAAATTGTAAAATTTTTTTTAATTAAAAAAGTTAATTGATTGTTTGTCTTTCGTGATAGGTTGAAATCGAATTATTATTTTAATTAAATCTTCTGTTTTTTTAATTGAATCTTGATTTTATTTTTTTCTGTGTGGGTCTAATGATGAAATCGCTTATGTAACAGATGGTATATTATTATTCAGAATAGAAGTTTAGTTTTTTAAATTTTTACCACTTGGCAAATCGATAAGTTCTACCAGTACCCGACTCGTATTATAGGAACTGCAATATGACTGAGAATTACAATTTTTCCTTTTGTCTTGTTAATTCCTTTTACCACCAAATGGCATTTGCATGCAATATGCTAAGTCCGTTTGAATTTATATTATTATGAAAATTGCTAAAAACAGTTTACAAATACATAATATCAGGGCTTTTGACAACTTTTCATTTTATGTAGTTAGTGCCTGAGTGCAATGAACAGCTCACATGGTCCTTTGAACCAAACAAAATACACCCAAACTATAATATTTCTCACAAAATTGTATAAAATTACATTTCTTCATTTATCCGAATTACTTGTGCACCTTTAATAGCAACCTTTGACCATTGTGTAGTAGCAGTCACTCGCTCTCCAAGTTGTAGATTGACAGGATACCGAGATTACCATCTGCAACACGTTTCAATATTTGAGCATTTTTTTATTTTTATCTTGCAATAAATTGTTATAGAAAAACAATTAGAAAACATGCCTTTTGGCATTAAACGAATTAAACTTATTGAACTGTCCACAGCAATTTTGTTGAGAATATTTTCACTAATAGAATAAACGAAACATACAAGATTCTTTCTGTATTTGAAAAATGTTACTTTGATTTAAACTAACATACAAATTGTTTTAGAAATTCTATTACACAAAACTTGAAGACGTCGTACACTCAGTGATTTTTACTTAAAGCAACCGAGTGTAACGAAAATCCTCAAATGCATTTTGTATTTTATTAACAAACATACAAACACACACATGTAACTGGAATATTTCGACGGTAATGCTGATTAAAGGGAATCCACAACTGTTCATTCATTTGATGTACATTTCGTGGAACAGACTCAGTTTAGAGGAAAATATTTTGTGGATTTTTTTTAATTTTACTGGCTGTAGGAACGCTATATTCGGAAGTGAATTATAGAAAAGAGTTGAAATTTGCAATGAGCGTCATTTTATTAGGTGCATCCAAAGAATGCACCTGAATGGAAGTGAAGAATAATTCTGAAATTTGAAACAATTGAAACCTAATGTCAAAGAATCAAACCCAATAAAAATTTCAAAGATATGGCATTAAAAAATTAAACGGTTGGTCCTTGAATCCACTGGCTTAGTTGCATGTTCACTTTTAAAACGTGAACCAGGCTAATGATCCTTTTTCAATGTGAATGTAGTTCTGGTTGTACAAGTTGTACATGATAAACTTTACAAATTGTTAAATTGTCTTTGACAACAATAACGACAAAAATAATGTAGCAACAGCACAACGGCAATATACATACATCGTAAATACATATAAAGAATAGTTAAGATATCTTATCTATTCCTGTGTAGAAGTTTTCCGAGTATAAACAAGAACATCAACGAACACAAAAATATCGTAGTTTTTCATTTATCTTCTGAAATTTATTTATTAAAAAACAAAAATGTCTAAATAAAAAACAGAGAAAGGAGTGAGAAAATACAACGTAAATCTATTCCAATCGACTTTTAAGTTTTTTCGGAAATCAATTTCTTTAATTTTTTTTTTCAAGTGAATGTACGTGTGTGCGTAGTCGCAATGTTCCAAGAATATCGAAATAAATAAATAAAAACTTTGCAAGTACCGTAGTACGTATTTTTTCGTCAAGGTATGTGCGATGGGTTTTGCAAATAGATTTCTGCAATATAGAATTCGCATACACTTTCGCACACAAGCAAAAGGTCATGCATACCCTGCAGGAAATGTGTCAATAGTAAAACTGTACTGATTTGCTACTGGCTTAGTTATCAGTACTAGTGAATTGTTATACCCCAGGCAATGTTATTTACTATGGACATGTTAAACATGTGCGTGTCATCGACTTCTTGTGGGAAACTGAGAGCAACCGCATCTATTGTCAACCCAACAAAATGGGAATAATAAAAAATCATTCTACAGCTGTAAAGAGAAAGATACGTTCCCCTCGCTTCTCATCGAAGATAAAATAATATGTGATCAGAAAGTCAGCAAAACCAATCGACGAAAGTGTTGAGTTGGAGAGACTTGCGGCCGGGTTTCCTACAGGGCATGTACATACGTACATAAATACAATCGATGATTGCAGTTGCTTTTGCAATGGTTCAATGCAGTTGAATAAGAAACTACTTGTACGTTGGAACAGAAGAAAGATATTCGTATGTGTGTGAGTATATTGTTGATACTACTCGACTATTTGCTGTTTTGGACTTGACGTTTTTTTTCTCTTTGTTTTTTGAACCTTATAAAGGTACGATTATAAGAGTATATTGCAGTTGTCTTTAGTTCTGCCTTAAATGTTGTTTTTGTTGTTATTACTGGCAGTGCGACCAAGATAAGAAAAAGAATCTTAAAATAACATAAATTGTTGTACTATTGCATTGTCAAATTGTGTGTCGTTGTCAAACATCATGAACAAAAATTAAATTTTCCACACATATAAAGATAAAGAATATTCCCACACCGAGATGTACAAACATTTGTATGTGTTATTTGTATGTATTTTAAATTGCAAACTTGTATTTGTAAACACATAATTGTACAAACACATGTAAAATCATTAAATTGCGTCTAAACGTACAAATCGAAGTAACTTGAAAATGTTTCAGTGATTTTGTTTTGTTTATTTTTTTTGAAAGCAAGTGGAATTTAATATCTCAATTTTACTTTGAAACTACGAGCATGTGTGTATATACGCATACATACATGCATACATGCAGTTGTGCTCATGTTCAATTGGTTAGAAATGCATCAGTTTGTATACATTTTTAATGACCAGGAAACGATTTAAAACAACTGTAATTCGATCACTAAATAAATCTAACAATTCTCATTTATTTCGATGACATAATTGAATTGAATGAAATATTTTAAGAATGAGTGATCAATTTTTATAATTTAACTACTCTTAAATTAAACACAATTACGGTAAGACAAAAAGAAAATGGAAATGCCTTAAATTGCAAAATACGCAATTGTGCATATGGTAGTAGTTTTTTTTTTTTGTATTGTTGCATAGACTAAGTGTGTATCTTTGTGTCAGTTGTTGTCAGAAGATTTCAGTGGCGAAGGCACAGTCAATGGTAACTGGCAATTGAACAGTACCTGCTGCAGCTAATTCCAATCCGCAGGCACACAAGAGTGTCCTTCCTCGTCGGTATTGAGTAGTAATTGCTAAAAATTGCTACTAACACAGAGCTTCAAAATTAAATACATCTCCTTGACATCAGAGGCTCTGCAACATTCCTTTAAACAAGACATTGAAACTTCACTCACCACCTGCCATCTCTCCCACTATCCCTTCTTTCAAGCAACGCATGTGTAGGGTCATTCCCTGAGCGCCGGTTCAAGATAAAAAGCAATGTAATTTTAATCGAAAATAATTATTGTTTTAAGGACGCAAATTTACTATGAAATTTATTTTTCTTTACATCACATATACTTTTGTACGAATATACATACATATATATATATGTATATATATTCGTTTGATGATTTTTTTTTTTTTTTATCTGGGACCAGCACTCAGGAGATGACTCCTACACATGCGAAGCTTAATTAATGATTTTAGAGCTCTGCTTTTGCACGTTCTTTGTTTATACTCGCAGCAGTTCTGAAGCTTCTTTAGTAGCCATTTTTTTATTATTATTTTACTTCACCGGTGCTACACAATACCGACGAAGGAGGGCATTCTGATGTGATTGTGGATTGCTATGAGCTGAAGCCGGTATTTTTCAGTGACCAGTGAATATGCCTTCGACACTAAAACATTCCGACAACAACTGACACACAAACCAACACACATGCACATCAGAAAAATGCGAGATGTTTTTTTTTAAATAATTTTAGTCTGAAACTGGGGTTAAACCCAGGTCTGTTTTTGGTTTTGTAGTCAACGTGCAGACTACTAACCATCGTGCCATCGCCACCCTCAATTTGGGTGGAATAAGATTTGATTTGTTACAACAGTGTATCAGTCGTTTAAATTATTTTATACAATCTTTCCAATACGTGTAACAAACCATTCGATTGTGGTTAAATTTTGTTCATTTTATTTCCTTCTTTATACCCAGCCACTTTGTATTCATCCATCCACAGATTTATTGTACGTCATTCTTTCCGTTACACATTTAACCAACTTTACTATTTCCTTTGATGCTGTTCAATCCATTGATAATTGATAATTCTTGGTATTGAAGAAAATTGCCAAAAGGTAACACAATTATGAATGAATGAATGAAAAGGGAGAAACTGATGTAAAAAATACAGTAAAGATCAAAACATGAACGAAAGTCTCCTACAAATTAAATATTAAATATTATAGAAAATGCAAGAGACAAGCCGGTTGTTAAAAAATTTAATTTTATTTATTGACAAAATCGTTTTTAACAATTTTTTAAAACGAGTTTCTAAAAGCAGGCAAGAAGCAATTCTATTTCCATTTTCAGTTGATAAGGCTCAATTTAAGTAATGAAAAATGTGTGTGTGTGTGTGTGTGTGTGTGTGTACATGGGGACGTACATATTTATTCGAATGTAAGCAGGAGTAAAAATAAAACAAAGCAAAAAAAAATTTAATGTTAAAAAAGTGAACTTTGTTCTTTCATCAATTTAGCATCATTGACCATGACGTCAATTTGATTGGCCATGTAGGTATGTGTGTGTGTATGTATGCATGTATGTGTGTATGCATGTATGCATTTGCATGATTGGAGGATGTAAGGTGTTCGTTAGTTCTTTTATTCTCTGGCATTTAAACATAAAATTTGCAATCAACCCTTGATCAATGTGTTGATTGGACCAATAATATGGGCAGTAAGAAAGAAAGAAAGCAATTGCTTGCTTAATGAAAGAGTCCATAACATTATTAAAGATGCGAATTTATCATTTTTGTTTAATAATTTTTTTCCGTTAAAAAATTTGTGTTGTCTTAAATCACAGCAGGTGTTCCTTCACTGTACTACTTTTCTAAAGTCATTTCTTTTGCTGTGAATGTGGATGTGGTTTAGCAGTTTTCGTGCAGTAGTCTCTACTTGTTCTGTTACTCATTCCATTATTCCTTCGCAGCGTATGTTTATTCAGAAACTTTTGCTACTTCTGAGAATGCAAGAGACCCATAAATAAAACCACCATATTTCTTTCACTTTCCTTATTTTCCTTCCAGCAATTTGTTTTCGTTCATTTCAAGATTAAGAACTACACGGTTGCAGTGATGTTGTTTTCGTCGATGATAATATTGCAACTACTTTACTTTCACATACTCGTAGATGAATGGCTACAAATTTCAAAATTTACTAAATTGCAAAATTGCATTGTGGTGTTTTCTTTCCTTGCCCGATTTAGCTCTATTCATTTAGAACACTTTCACTTTATTGTTCCGCTATCATTTGTGCTGTATACTCTAAAAGAGAACAATAAAGTGCAAATATGTGTAATAAATAAAGTGACAAGTGCAAAGCTTCATTATCTTTACAACGCTGCTCTCAGATGTCAACGAAACTTATTTAAATCTGTAGCTGTGTCCAGTAGCCATTTTACTTGAATCGTTGTCAGCTGTTCACTGGTCAGAGAGCATTGACACTAATGCACATCAGAAGTATATAAAAATTTAAATCGTATAATGGCTACCATGTCCATGGAGGATGGAGGATGGAAAACGATACATTTATTTTAAATAGAAAAAGTTTTCTCCGAAGCGTACCTTAAGTGTGTTGTTGTAGCATAAGTAACAATAAAGTACAAAAGCATAAGTAGCATAATTGAGGTAGCATTCCATTACAAACCTGCTTACGCATGGCATAATATTTGTTCGCAATGTCCCACTTTGGAGCATTTTCTTTTAAATGCTTTTTTCAGCGCGCTGAATGTCTGGTGAAATCATAGAATCTAAAAGCATTCATTCGAAAATTCGTTCCGTCGGTTAATTATGTTCGTTACACTTCGTAAAATTGATCACAATGATCATTGACTTACAGGAGTGCTTTTTAGTATACACTAAAGTAAGGGAATGTAGTGATTATTTTTTGCTGGAAAGTATCATGGTTTAATTGAGCGTCAGCTGAGTATTTAAATTGTCAGTTTTCTCAAGAGTTGCAAAGTAACCAGTAGTGAATACAACAATCATTGCGTTTTCTATTATAAGCAACCAATAGCAGCAACGCCATTTGCCACAGCACTAACACAAAAATACTATGCATGCAACTGCTGGTTGTATTGGCAAGAGGATTGCTCGTACATATACACGTACCCATACATATGAATGGCTGTACTTACACACACATACATGTGTATGCATGTGGGTATGAAACAACTAAGAATAATGTCTTTTAGGTTTTCATCTTCATTTGTTGCTTGTCGTGTTTGAACATCTACACGGCTGCTATTGCTCTTGGTGTTGTTATTGGTGGTGGTGGTGGTGGTGGTGTTGTTGTTCTGCACAGAGTTGTATCTCCTTGGATACCTCAACTTTTGTCACCACCCGTTGTCTTTGTTGATACTTATTTTTATTTTCCGCAGGGGAAAAGGCAGGAGTCTGTATCCTTTGTTTGTTTATCTTCATTTTGAGAGCAGAACTGAATAAAAAATGTGGGTTAAAAAGTCATCCTGTTGAGCAAATTACAATATTATATGTTGTTTTTCCTGGAGACAATAGTTGCACAAGAATGTTTTATTGTAGCAGAAGGCAAATAAACTAAGAAACTAAAGCGAACCTTGCTCGTATAAACAAAAGAACGAAATATAATGAGCTTCAAAATTTACTCAATAATGTACTCTTCACTCCGATTGATTGTATTTGATTGATGTGTGCATGAAGCGGCCTGTTTGTATTTCCTACAAAGGATGTTTTGTATTGATCCACATGCATTAAAGCCGATGATCAGTTACATTGCACATGGACATCTGTGATATAAAGAAAATTTAACTATAACAATTTTTAAATATTTTCAATTGAAAGCGATCTTTAATGGTACAAATTTTTGTTGCAGAGATTTGCCTTTATTCGAAAAATGTGAACGAATGTAAAAAATTAAGAAAATATTACATTTTATTCCCATTTTTATTTAATTTTTTAAGTATCAAATAGAAACATATATTGTTATTCTTTGCTGCATAATTTCCAACAACTTGGCGTGTAAAGCAAAAAAGACAAACAGATCTGCATGACATGTAAACTCTTTACACGATTTCTGGCCATTTGTTGCCCGCAGAAGCCAATTGCCGAAACATTTTCGCTCCCTTGTGATGGAATATATTTTCGTTAGTTTCATTTCTCCATCCCCTCTACTAAAGTACTCACGATTGTTTTAATTCCTCTACATTATTTTTACACTTTTTTGGTTTATTTTATTTTATTTTCGTGTTTTTTCGTGTTTCTTTCTTTTCTTTTTAATTCTTGCACTGTCTTTTAACCTAAAAATGAGGTTTTCTATGCACCATCATTGAAGTGGTTATTTCAAGTGACGCTGTGCTAAGTGATGGTGTTGGGTACTTTTAGTTTTCGCAAATTTTTATAATGCCACTATAGTAATTTCAACTTTGTATGTAAATCTTTACAAATCGATTTATTTCATTAGAGAAACTTCGGTGATCAAATAATTGATTTATGCAACGAGAAGCTCTATATATTGACCATATTATGCGCTGCTTATAGTTATAAAATTCTTAAACTGATTGTACTACAGCGTTGTAAAATTCAAGAGGATACAATTTCCGGTTTCGATCCATTCGCTTTTTTCAATTCATTAAACTGTGAAGTGAATTCAAGAGCGCAATGAGTTTTTTCAGTTCCATTTGAATTTAAGACCAACATGTCCTGATAGTGAATAATTAGAACTTTCTGCCCAAAATGTACACCAATACTGACATATTTACATTTTTACGATAAAAAAAAAAACACACATACACACACACATAAACGGAAGCAACCAAAATCATTCCCTATGGATATAAAGTTACTTATGAGATTGGAATTGGTTTATTTATTATTTTTATATTTTTTATGTTTCTCTTAAGGAGACCAAGAGAATTCAGACCAAAGAATTTGTATGCACTAAACATGATACAATTTGTACATGCACATCATAAGTAAAAGATATCGGAGCAAAAAGAAATGAAATGAATTGCAATGAAATAGAGCTTAAGACTTCTTAAGCTTTCTATGTAATGGTTTTTTCTTTCTTTAACCTTTCATGGTTATTTTAGTTGCAGTTTCTTTCCACTTAAGATTCCTTGAGAATTTTCGTTCTTTTCCTATGCAAGAGGTGGCTGGCTGGCTGGCTGACTGGCAGGCTGGCAATAGTAAGCGAAAGAAGAAGGAAATCATTTAATTTTGGTGATGTTTTATCATCATTTTCACTATGACTCCGGCTGAATTTTTCTTATTTTTTTCAGCGATTTACTCAACCAGCCATCCAGTCAATTCTGCATGATACTCGTCCCATTTTAGTAGCATTAAATCTTCCAAGAAGTAAAATAAAAAGGATATGGTGAGAAAAAGGTTGATGTGAACATTTTTGTCTTATTCAACTTTTTAAATAATTGATGTGATGATATTTTGATTGGATTGTGGCAAAGAAGAGTTTCTTCTTCGATGTTGCAAGAATAAATAAAATTGTTATAATAAAATACCAAGTCAGATGGAAGAGGAAATTTGTAATTTTTAATTAAGGAAAAATAAAACTTGTAACTATAAAATGTTATTTTCTTTTCTTCTATTTAATATCTTCCCATCTAACGTAGCTGCAGCTTTTAGTGACTATTTCAAATACGAGAATAAATAATTTATTTGGCTTTGCGTTTGCCTTTCCTTTTATGCAGCATAATATTTTTAAACATGGTGGCAAAGAATAATGTATTCATGTGCATTCGCAAAACCTAAATTCCTAGTTCCGGTGCAATGCTTTGCATATGTAGAGTCCACCCCGTGAGCACTGCTCCAAGAAAGTAAAAAAGAATAACACAGCCACGGAGTACCGGTAGTCTAGTGAGTAGTGTGCTATTTTAACAGTTGGGGATTCTATTGGGTTCGATTCCTAGCAGTGACTCTGGGGTCTATCACTAGAACACGTGAAAGTTTTTTCACAAGAGGTAGCACAATGGGACCATAATAAATTGGACCCAAGTGGGCTGGGACCTTTCTCTACCTTTACATCCAGCAACCTGCCGACCTAACCTAAGCCGCGATTTAATTAGAATCGACTCCTTGAATTGATACGAAAGACGACATGCATAAAGTGTAGTATGTAGCAACCATTAACAACACCTCAAATATTATTTCTTGATATCATATGAATTGTGGAATTTTATTTCATTTGGGTGCCTCCGTAGTCTAGTGCATGAGCATTAGTCTTATCAATATGGAGGTGCGGGTTCGATTCCCGTTTAGACCCTGGGTGTTTCTACAGACAAACTTAAGAGCTTCGTAGAGTTTGTATTGTCTTTTAAAAAAAAATTTCACAGTTTAAAAATCAAAATATACACCAGGTGTACGAGCACGTGTATTATGTGCGTTACATGCCATTATTGGCAATGCTTTGCGATTGTGACATGCAAACCGTTCACTTTGTTAGAACTTTTCGGTGATTTGAACTTTCTCACATACAAACTGAATAGTTCATTCAATTGCAGTGCTAAATTCAAAGCGCATTAATATGTATGTATGGATGGGCGGCGTAAGTATGTGCATAACTTTGTAGCGGATAAAGTTCGTTTTGATAAACTTCTGTCTGTCTGTATTAGAAAGTTTAATGTTAAAATCAGTACCTAGACAAACACACACACACATGCATATGTAAATACCACAACTAACGTCACCCCAAAGAATGCAACAGCAATAGCAAGGAAAAAAGCATTAAAATTACATTTATTCTAAGTAAAGTAACATAAATTTTGCAATTGGCGATAGATCATCGACACACACACAGTATGTATGTATGGGTGTGTGTTCACTATGGACTCGTATGAGCAAGTTCATGGTTTCAAATGAAAGGGAAGTGCATGTTGCAAATTTAAATTTGGTAGGCGCATTTTATGTGCCGCTGCATTCGCTTTGGACTACCAAACAGATTTTTACGGCTGAAGTTTAATACGATTTTGTACATGCAAAAAAATCTAATGAGTTTTTACGGGAAACAACAACAGCAACGTTCATACAAAGTAATACTTAAATAAGAGCCCATATTTTAAATGTATTTGTACAAGTTCCTGTGACACCACTACACACACAAACGCACACACACACACACACACACATTCACTTTGGTTATTCAAACTTTGTAAACATTTGAAAATCTTTAACAAATTAATGATGTTGGTTTGTTAAAATTAGATCATTACGCTGTTACATAATGTTTTAACGGCAATAGATGCATTAATCGTTTTTGCTTTCAATCCTGGACAGACGGACATACATTTATGCACGTTATTTCATGCTTTTTCTAATTGTATTCTATTTGCGAACAGATGTAATTTTTCTGAAAAATTATTTAATTTTGTTAATAAGCTTTACAACTCAAAATATTCCAAAGCTTTTATTTAACTTGCTGTGTCTGTTTGTGCGGGTGCAATCTTGCAACTCAATTTTGAAGCAGATATCTGCACCTTATTGAGCTGCAATTTTGTACACACGTTTAGTTTGGACAACAATACATGGTTAACTGTATGGCGTCACTCTCGCTGGATTTAAACGACGAAAACTGATTACAACTGATTAGAACAACCGAAGTCGCGATTCGAGTTCAGGGCCCCCAAATAACAAAAAAAAAAAACATCAAGTTGCATGCAACACAAAAAAAGAAAATTTTTGTTCCCTTCTGTTATTGTATGTATGAATGTATGTACGTACATATGTATATATGCATGGCAAAAGCAATAATTTATGGGCGCAGATCCACAATGTATACACATTCATTTATTATGCTGCGTAATAATAACATCTCCCAGTTAACAACGACATAACAAATTTTAACTCTTAAAATCTAGTTAGTCATCGCGTGTCTTTCAACGTTAGTCTTTTCAATATAATTCAACTATAGATGGCAGTTATTAGAAACGTATTAGTGCAAAACAATTCTGTCTGCTGTTAGCATTCTCAAAAATTTTATAGATTCAAAGAGAAATTTAAAATGTTGAAGGAAATAAAATTAATTAATCCAATATTTATTCAATTCAATTTTTATTCTTGTTCTATAATATACATATGCATTTTACTTAGTCTTAAATTTTATATATGAAGAGTTTAAGATTTGTATCTTTTTCTATTTAATTATAATGTAAGTTGTTTTATAAAGTTATGTATCCATATTTACAATATTTTTAATTGGAGGCAAAATTTAGCAAAACCTATCTAATATTTTTATTTTTATATTAAAACAATATTTATTAAGTTTTTTTTTTACATACATAGTATGTATTAATGAAATTATTATCGTGTTCAAGTTCACAGTTAATTTATCACAATATTGTGAAGAAATTACATTCCTGATTTGAATAAGGAAAAAGAGAACAGTTAATCTCCAACACCAGTTGAGTATAATACGCATTTTCTATGCCACTACGCATGTATGTCATCAGTACACTTTGTATCAATAGGAAGGTAGTTGTAGTCATTAATATCGTCTATTTAACCCGTCAGAGCTTAGGAAAATGCATACGAGAATAATTGTTACTGTCTACATACTATTAACAAAGGTTGTCAGCTTTGTTGTTTTTTTATGTTTCTAGTAAAGGTCACACTTCATATATTCCCAAAAGACAAAGCTTCTGTTTACTGTTTTGTTTGTTATCTAATGCCAAGTTTGATCTCCATGTTTTTACTAACGAGGCCCGTGGTCAGAAATGTTGGAAAGAGATTGACGAATATATAATTATACATCGAACTTTACTCTACATTTATTTAAAAAATATCGATCGTATAAAAGCCGCCAAACAGCAGATTAATTATTTTCTACTCAAGTTTACTTTTCTTTGTTCTCAACTTACAGCATTAAGCACTGCGTCTATATAATCTTGTGAAATGTATTATTATATTCATAAATTGAAATCTTAATGATCATCTTGACCGTCCGCTTCAGCGTTCGTGTTGTCACTGCTTCTTCTTCCTTTCTCTTTACGCGAAAAAGAAAAAGAACAAAAAAGTGAGAATAAAGACGAGCGCGGAAATGTCTGCGGGTTCTCCATAATTTATGTTGCGAAAAGTGGTGTTCGCTAGTGGGAACATACTTTAGCCATCGAAGCGCATGTTAACTGGGATTTTGCCATAGAAATTGATAAGAACATCAACCATATGCAAATATAATGAGCCATTCAACCATGTAGTCATATAGCCCGAGATCCGCCCAGTCAGCCAACCATCCGTCTATTCATTTATCCATCCATTCAACCGTCCATCCAGTTAACCAATATTATTACATTGTTCTCATAATCACTTTACACATCCATACATACATACATACATCAATATATTTTATGTGTATTCTGCACATAGTAATCATACTTACATATCTATATATGCGTATGTTTTATGTATACATGATATATATATATATATAAACACATGTACATATACATATGTACGAGTATATGCCCATGCAAATGCAAAGTGATAATTTAACGTTTTTCGTGAATTTATTTAAGCTATTCCCAAATGGAAATCATTCGAAAAGCTTAGGAAATTTAGTGCTGCAAAATGATTAAATGATTGACTGATGCTTTAATTGGGAACAAGAAAAATATGGTCTGAAATTGTGTTCGATGTTAAAACAATGACAGATGCACATTGCACAGATGTAGTTGGGAACTGCTGTAAAAGGACATTTATTTATATGAGTAACGTACATACATACATATGTATGTATACACATTAGAAGGGCCCCTAAAAGTTAATTACTCCGTTCAAAGTCAAGTATATTGCATTTCTGTACGCAATCGCACTTTTTTAGCATCACACTGACTTCATCGTTAGATGCAATAAAACTCAGCTAGAAAGTCGACACTAAAATATTCATTTCAAGGATACATTCAAATGGTACTTCCCTAATGGCGTACGGATGTATGTATGTATGCATATATGTTTGTATATAAAACTCATCACATGGCATAATAGCGATCGAAAGAAAGATGCGTTACGAAAAAAAAAATAAATAATTTAATACAATAAATTTTAAAAGCTTTTCAAAAATTATTATTTTTTCAATAATAAATGATGGCAAATTTCAGATTAATTTTATAAAAATTAATGCAACCTCATACCATTTAAAACTTCCTTATACTGGCGGCAGTGCCCAGTAAACATTTATTAAAAATTTGTAGCCATGGCTTAACATGGCAAAAAAGCAACACAGGATTTACAAAAGGCAATGTAACTATTCTGTTAAATATCCAATGAATATTGGAATCTTTCCTAGTCCACCCCTGTAGCACAGCATCGCTTTTTATTATCTGTACTGCGGCATCATAATCAAACATACAGATTGCAAAATCTTGCAAATTGGCAAATCGGTTGTTTCTAGGCCACATTTCCATTCATGTCCACATTTGGAATAATTTTCTTATAATTCTGACTGAAAAAATGTTTTCATTGGTTTAATATTTTAAATACAAAGCTCCGCGGTTTGCCGTTCTCTTGAGGCGCATAGGCCTCTTTGCTTGATTGGAGCTCGTTCCTTGGCATCTGTAAATATACACGTAGTAATGAGGCAAGAAGTCTCAATTATGTTTTATATTCTCTCTTTTAAGCACATTAAAATCTATAATTAAGCAATTGCTATGAAGCATTAAACAGAGAGTGAAAAATTGCTAAAGGCAAATGACGTTAAATTAACCAGCAAAAAAAGTTGTCGAGTTTATTTCCAAACAAAAAGTGATGCGCGTTACTTGCAAACATTGCTTCACACATCCATACATACACACATGCATGCATACATACGTATATACAGACATTCGTACAAACACTATTGCTTCGAATAGTACTAATAGTAAAGCACTAGAGCTATTAGAGGGTAAGTATCATCAAGTGCCATAATCATCGTCGTCATCTTCGTCTTTGTCTCCGTCTCCGTCACCATCAGCGTCTCAGTTACCGTTTGCAACGAAATCTTCGCCACCATCATCGTCATCAGTGGCATGTTCATTGAAATCATCATTGTCGTTGTCAACATCAACGAGGGTGTGATGCAGTGAAATAATTAATTAAAAGTCAAGTAGATTTGGAAAGAGGTCAAGTCCTGCTTCTAGTTTTGCTTAGTGTCACAAAAGAGGTGTTAATTGCTGCTGGTGCACACATTATTGCTTACGAATCCTTTGAAGGCTCTTTTTCATTGTGTTTTCTTCTACAATAATTACTAGAGAGTGGTACGTTTGGTTTCGTTTGGTTTCATTTTATTCGCCTGTTTTCTATTGTTACCGAATGAAATTTGCTCAAGGAAAACTTTCCTTTCAGTATTTTCTGTCTTCGCCATAATATTTGAAAGTTTAAGTGCACAAATTTATTGCCACGAAAAAGGTAAGCATTTTAAGTGGGTTTGCTTTACAGTACAAATACTCGTATTGTACATCTGTACATATCGTTCATATGTATGAGTCCATGTACGAATGTCTGTCTTATATTTTGCACAAATAAAAAAGTGCTTCTCTTTTCGCTTTGTATTGATATTAGATGGTCTTATTAAAGTAATATACAATGGAAATACATTTTTGACTGGTACCGAGTCGTCCTCTTACCGAATTATTGAAGAAGCTGTAAAGAAGCAGCAAAAATTTACATTAAAATTTACATTAAAACATTATAAAACGTATTCGCGAACTAATTAAAGTACAATATTTAATTTGCTGCTTTCTCGTTAATAACTTAAATAATTTGATAATGAGACAACGTAGCCATCGGTAACAGCTAATAATGTTTTTGTTTATATTTTCAGGACATTTCTTTGATCTTAAAATATACGAATTATTTAATTGGACGTGAAGCAGCTTCAAATGTTGCCACGCGATATATCGAAATAAGTTTTTGTTCGAGTGGCAGTGCTCACTACAGACCGGAAAACATAATTTTGATTACGGTAGAATCTTCATATAAATGGAAGGGTCTATGTAACATTACAAAGCTGATTGAATTGACTTGACTATCACAGAACGTGAGATTGCACCATCTTCTTTTTGTAGAGAAGAGGTGGGCGATGGTGTGATAGTAGAGTAGAGCTTAACTCTTGCACAACGATGTATTAACTTTAAAGCCGGCTTGCAGCATCTCTGGTGCTGGTTGGCATTAATTTTAAGCTAAAATATTATTTCACTTAAGCAGCGGTTTCCAATGCTCAAATGCCGACGCAGGAGAGTCCTGTTATGTACACTAACGCGGTACAAAAAAAAGTTGACGACTGGTGAATGGTTTGAGGCGACGATTGAGGAGAAGATCCGATATAGATCGTGCTTGTTAGCTTTTTCACTTTGCATCAGTTATTATATCGAGCTTACGGTGTCAGAGCTCTTCCATAATTTACATATACTTTTATTACACAGCAGAGATCAGCAACAAGTCATGTTTTCGCTACTCTCAGTGATTCATAACATTGTAAGTGTAAATGAGTATACGTCATTGAAATTCAACTACTCTGACGTACTCATACTCCTTATAATTTTGGTTTATGAGTATAAATGGCAATAAGTATGAATTGAACAACGTCATTGTACTCATGCCATCTCTCCATCTGCATGACTCATAAATGACCTACGTCACCCATATACATCAGTAGATCATTGCCGGGAAACAATGTGACCACAACTACAAAAAAAATTAATGCTGAATGGAGATTAAAATAATACTAAAAATTAAATTAAAAGATTTTGCATTATTTTTTATTTCTAAATTGTCTCTTTAATATTGATTTAGATTTATATCATTTTTAAAACCCGTTCACACTGAACGCAACAGAGCAAACACACAACCTCGTAATGATTATTTTATGGTCCTAATACGAATCATACTTATTTTGCATCGTCTACTCGCAATGAGTTACGAAGAATATGCATCAACAGAGTCATAAATGTTCTTAAGTGTGCGTATGATGACTATGATGATGCTGTCGAGCGGAAATGAATATCGATAACATTAGAATAAGTATGAATGCGTATAAGCAGAAGAAATAATGAATCATGACTCGAGTCGAGTCGAGTCGAGTCGAGTCGAGTCGAGTCACTACTCTTTGCTGATCTCTGCTATACAGCCCAAAATGGTTTTCTGCAATCACGTTTCTATGTCTGATTTTGTAAATATGTACACATGTATATGTATGTAGTTTAAATAAACAAATGTACAGAAGTAAAGAGGCGATGTGTTGATTAAATTTCTAAAGAAATAAAACCGTTTGTATATTAATTTGTTTAGGAAGCCATTTTTAATAAATTTAATTTTTTATTTAAAACCAAAATTTATGAAATTTTACTTGTAGTATGAAAATTTGAACCGTGCAATTTTTCAGCTGATCCTCTAGAAACCAATTTATTGGCAACAGTCCCTTTAGCAATGAGCGTGTGGCTAGAAAAGTTTCGAAGAATGCATTCTCCTGCCGTACACTACTGCATATTAGTTCAACAATCTGGAGTTTCGGGTTCGATTACCGCCTTGACCCTGGATGTTTCTGTACACAAGCTACTAGCTTCACAGATTGTGTGTTGTTCCATAAAATTTAGAAACGATTTTATTTGTAAGGGCCATTTTCAATGTTGCCTTTTGGTACTCCATGATGTACGTGCGACCATACGTGCATATAATAATTATGTGTTATTTATTCATTTCGTGAAACACAATCACTTACATACATACATACATATGTATGTATTCATATATAAGTATTTATGTACAAACATTAATCCTAAGTTAACATTTGGTAGATAATCAGAGAAAAGAAATATTAGAATTGAAACATTTCAATTATTTCAAAACTGATTGCAAATTCTCCGAAAAAGTTATGTATTTCAGTTAATCCTCAGCTACTTCGTTGCTTTTGTAAATGATGATGTTGCGTTTGATTTCATTTGCCACGCGATTTCAAAAGTCTTAGTGGAGAAGCCGTCATACAATATAACTAAGCTGACTGGAATTCATATCGCAAGGGAGACAAATAACAGCAACGGGCAATCCACTCACTCAGTCAATATTTGTAAGACTGTGGAGAGAAGTTGTCAACTAACATAGTTGACAGTACTTACTTACAGTTTATGGAAATACACACAAACGCATGCAGGACAGTGGAAAAGCAATAGCGAAAGTGCGCAAGATAAAACTAGTAATAAAAGTAAGAATATTCTTATAAAAATAGGATTTCAAGCAGACATCGATTCCTACGTTCAGCTACTTGCTAAAGCTTAATGTTGCCGCTTCTTCTTGTTCTTATGACAGACAGACATCAGGAAAGGCGGACACTTACAAAGACGGCAGGATATAAATTCTTTCCCATCAATATTTCGGCAATGAAGTGCCAACATCTGCTACAGTTGTAGCTTAGAAGTTTTTTAGCAGCAATTAGGGCACATACATTAGTACATACGAACATTCTTATATATATGTATATATGTACATACATACATATGTAGATACAGTGTAACTTGAGTACCGTCGTCCTCAGCACGATGGCATGGATTAAAATAATGATAATAAATATATTCAAATATATTCTGATTGAATTCTTACAATTTTATTTATGCATGTGTAAAAAGCATTTCCTTAACTCATCTAATGCACATATGTACATATGTACATATGTACATATTTACATTCGCCAAAAGGCATATAAAATTTTCAATTTTTTATTTCGCAACTCTTAAATGACTATGATGCTGATACAAACAAAGTGTGCCTATGTTGCGTTTCTATGGTGCAATATTTTTAAAATTTATATCAAATGTATATTACATTTTAATTAGATTACTATGCATGCATACACACTTTATGCAAGTAATTACATTAGCTGAAATCAGGAGATAATTTATTAGAAGAACGCTGAAGATGAAGGTTTGGCAGCCTTCGAAAACAGCATGTTGTTCCGTTCTGTTGGTGTTTGTCAGTGTGATATACAATTTTTCTCTTTGATTTATTTTCTTTCATAGTAATTGTCACAAGTCATTTTCACTGGCTGTATGTTGAACAATTTTAATTAATTGCATAATTTATTCAATTTTAATATTTTTGAATATTGTTTTAGGGAACTTATTTTGAAATTTTATGTCATATAAATTTTCTGAGAAGAGGATTGTATCAAAGTGTTTGTTAGTCCTCGCGATATTATTCTTAGAACACGTTGAAAGTAGGAAGGATATAATTATTTCGTTGGACGTATTAAGCGACTAACTTTAAAATCGGTTAACCGATTAAATATTTCTATTTCTTTTATATCTACAACACTTAAGGGAATTAGTTTTCAAGTCAAGTTCTAGTACCAACAACAACAACAACAAAAAGAACTCATCTAAAGTTCGAAATTTTGAACCAAAGCTGGCTATACTTTGTTGTATATGTCTTTAGAAAATATTGAATCAGATTTCGTGCAACAGTTGTTATGTTAGCTAGAGTAGCAGACTTTGTCTGCTGCACATAATCTTCTCCGAAAGTTGCAAATGAACTCAGGGCATATGAAATAAATCTTAGAAACTATTTGTAATTATTTGTTTGAGTTGAAGACATTTTATATAAAAAATCATTTACCTGTGACTTAAAGCCGAATTTTTATTACACAAATGGTGTAAAAAGAAGTCTACCACGTTTAAGCATTTATTTGTCTATATGAAATGGGAATGTGTTTCAAGTATATTTTATTTCGCCGCTAAATTTCAATACTTTCGGCTCGTAGTTATGTATGTGATAAATATGTATATAAGTGCATACTTTGGACATTTTTTTTCGTTTTTTTCCTAAAGCATTTGCGTACATACACATTAATTTTCATAATGGAAAACCCGTGTTCAGTAATTTTTCTTCGTACGTTTTAATTTTAAAAAATAACACAGAGACGTAAGAAACGGCGAAAATATAAAAAATATTGCGCAAACAATGTTTCAATTAGAATTAAAAATTCCAAATGAATAAAAAGGATAATAGAGTCAGTTCATTCTTAACTGTTTTCAGGAATATAAATGATTGTGTGCCGCATGCTCCTTTTAGTCATTACGAAAAAAAAAGTATGTATTAAGAAGTAATCTTCCAGATGGATAAAAATAAAATAAAATAAAATGAAAGAAAAAATCAAATCATGACCAAGCCAGTTTAAATACTGAAACGGATGCTGGGAGTTATCCCACATACATACACACATACATACATATGTATGTATGTACATATATTGCTGGTATGAGATGCAAATTTGTTTTATTATTTCACTTTACTGCTTTTACTACTACTTTTCTCATATTTTTACTGATTTTTATTGGCTGATGAAAAGAATATTTGCCAAAGGCAAATATTTCCGAGAAAAAAAAATACTTTAAATTGACATTGACTGAGAAATATCTTGAAGGATTTATGGAATGCAATACTATTGTGAAATGTCTTCCCCGCAGACTTAATACTGTGCGTTACTAGTCACATTCTAAAACATTTAAATCATTTTTTAGCCAAATCGGCTATTATCCTTAAGAAACTATACTCCAAACAACCGGCAATGTGTGTAAAAAATAAATAATTTTTCAAAGGACAATGTCACATCTTTATTTTTAGTTTCATTAGAATACAGTTAATTAAACTGGTTTTTGCAGCATATTTAAATACAAAAATATTTTTTTGGTTTCTGATTGGGATTAAATATAATATTACTTGAAACTTTTTGTATGCATGCTTATGGTACCTATATCTTATCGCTTATTTTGGTAAATTTCATATGGGATGCCAGTATTGGGTATTTGGCAACTTTTTTGGGGACGAATAATATTCAATAAATAGTATTGGAAATTTGTCTGCATAAAATTGTTTAGAATTATATTTATTATGGATAATTTTGTAAAATAATTTTTGATCAAAAATTGGTAAATTTGTTTTGAAGTTATTACTTATTAGTAGCGTTTACGAGCGGCTCCGCTCACGCCCAACTTTTCTTTCCAATCCTCAAAATATTTGAAACAATATCCGGAAAAAAATTATGGAAATCGATCCAGCAGTTCTCTGTGATGCGGTTAGCAACGAACATCATTTAAGTTTTAATTATATAGATAGTTGTATAGTTTCGGTGAGTAATATATTTTCCCCTACGTCTTCTTCTCGTCCTATCATTATATGTATATCTTATGAGTTATTTCCGACTCAGATATATTCTTGTTTTAAATTTCATAACACTCGTTCAGATAGCTTGCGAGAGGCAGATATTATCCCATACGTCCCCTCATGGTACTATTACACAAAAAATGTATTATTTTAGTGTTGTTTTAGACTCTCATCTACCTACGTTTTAAATTTTATGCAAATCGGTTTGATATTCAAAACAATCATATAAAAAAATATCCCGCACCTGCCAATACGGGATCCAATTTGTATGCAAAATTTCAAAAGAATCCGTTAATTATTTTATTTATTTTTCATTTTTATTATTATTTTACTGCGACATGTTTTTTTTTTTTTTTCTGAAACTGGGGTTGAACCCAGGTCTGTATTGGTTTTGTAGTCAACGTGCAGACTGCTTCAGCCATCGCCACCCTTTATTCGGCGGTTGCCCATTTGGTTGACGCTGTATACCTCTATCATCAGTGTTTTCATTTTTTTTCGCAAAAATCTTCAAAAAAAATCTTTTTTTAGTAATTTTATTGATACGTATAAAATTTATTTTGTTTAAAGTTGGGCAATAAAACGTTTTTTTAATTCTTTGTGAAAAAATTCTTTCGGCATTAGCTTTTGCTATTGGTATTGACAAAACAATATAAACATTTTTTTTTTTTCAAGAAGTATCGAAACGAATTGAATCCAAAATGATTTCCAAAAACGATTCAATATTTTTTCACCCACTAAACTATATTCGTTATCGTTATTTGTTGAATATTCGAAGCAATGACAATTGGGAAATACTTTTATTTGCAGGCTAAATAAACAGGCACTTCAGTTAATAGTGTAAAGTCCTTATGGCACTTCATTTTTCTTGCATTGTTAAATTTTTGCGCAAATTGTATATTGTAATAGAAAATATTAACTAGTGTAAAGGGTTCAAATATATTAAGAAAAATATGAAAGCATCAATCTTTCACTAGTGTTATCGATGAAAAATGAGTGGCTGTCAAAAAAAATTTTTAAATTTTCTACTTAAAATTGACGTTTGGAACTTAAAATCTTTTATATGTTGCCCAATTTTAGGATTTTGGAAGAATTTTGCGATTTTCGGCTTAAAAACAAAAGAAGACAACACTTAGAAATAATTTACAAGTTTTGTTTGTCCCCGTCCATATTGTGAAACATTTGCTGCAAAACTTTTTTGAATTCTCTTTTGAAGCTTCTGCAGTGTCCATGCATGAAACTTATGCTTCATGTTTCGTATTTTTTATTCCTCCCTTCTATCTTCTTTCTTTAATTTTTTTTGACATTTCTCAATACCGAATGTAAATATAAAATAACTACCCTGTGATAGAAGGTGTGAATATTTTTTTTTGGATACACATTTGAAGCACAAGGTATAATTTGAAGCAAAATGGACGCTAAGAAGAAAAATTATATAATAATTTTTATATAATTTTATATTTTTTTTTTAAATTTTTGATTATATTTCACAAAAAATTAACAATAAAACAGGGTAGCTATTATTATGATGATCTTAACAGTATACCAAACGAAAAGAAATAAAATGAAACGTCAAATACACCTCATCTCAAAAGATGTAAATAAGAAATTCAACAAAAGCTGCATGTACATGAAACAGCGTACATACTTCCACTCCTCTTCCCCTTCTCGTCTACAAACTCAAAAGTTTTGCAGCAAATGTTTCACAATATGGACGGGGACTTTACATTTTTTATATTTGTTTCTTTCTGCCATTTGCTGTCACTTTCTTTCCACTCCGTATCAATAAAATGAAAAAGAAAAATCACGATAAGGGCTTAATGCCCATATTCAAAGTTTGTGGCTAACTAATAACATTACGTTTGACCAATAAAAATGTATAATTAGTTTTCTTAAACCACCCTTCTTTTTAACTAAAGATATGGGCATAATAAATATAGAATTTAGAACCATCTTTTTTATAGGCGAAAAAATCTTTTCATTATTTTCGATCCCAAAAGACTTCGAAAATAAGATTAATCTTCACATTTGGTAACACTGAGCTCTGTTGATATTACATTGGTGTATGAGTGGTATCCAACACAAAATATTAAACATACGTTGCCGAAGTGTTAGCATACGTGACGCGTGTTGGCGCCATTGCTTAACGTAACACCACAGAGCATATATGTGTACATACATATATTTATATAGCACGTGTAGGGCACACGCTGAGGCAAACAGTACTTAACTGTAATCAATTTCCAACAGCCAATCGCCTGCGATTGTTAAAAATAAATTAACTGCATTGAAAATAAAAATGAAAGACTGCTTTTACACTCTTTCAACAGCTGATACCATTGAATTTCTATCAAACGAATCCATACATATTTAATCATTTTTTATTTCATATGTGCCAAAAGCCCTAACATGTTCCTTGAGACGCATTGCATTTATAGCTATGAAACCAGAAGCATCACGTGGGACATAACCTCCGTGGACATCCATTGAAACCAGTTCCTGGTTATATAGAGAGTTCGAAGAATTTAGTGATTGTCTCGCTACTGCTTGACAATAGCCCGGCCGTATTTCAATTATAACATGGCCCGAAACGTTAGCTTGCGAAATTTCTATGCATTTGCGAATATAGCTGGCTTCAGGACTAAACCAAAACCCATTATAAACACAATCGGTCATGCGATCTCTCAGGAATTGTTTGCAACGGAAAACCTGTAAAATAAAAGTATGCCTTCCATTAATATTCCCTTTAAATACATGTACCATAATGACAGTAGAAGAAACTCAAACTGTCCTACAAACCTCTCTATCTAAACAAAATACTTCCAAGTCTTGATGAGCTTTGAAAAGTACTGTTCCGCCAGGAGTTTCGTAAACTCCGCGTGACTTAAGGCCGACAAAGCGATTTTCAACAATGTCTATGCGACCGACACCATAAGAGCCAGCAATGCGATTTAAATTCTTTAGCATTTCGAAAGGAGTCTGCTTCTCGTCATTTATTTTTATTGGCAATCCCTGTTCAAAATTTATTTTTATTCTCACTGGAGATTTTGGTGCCAGCGTTAAGGGGTCTTTAGTCATTTCGAAAATAGTAGAGGGTGCGATGTGATTGGGATCCTCCAAAACCCCTGATTCATAACTAATATGCAATATATTGGCATCAGTGCTCCACGGTGTGGATGGCTTTGCAGTTACTGGTATATTGTGCAGTTTAGCATATTCAATTAAATCCATGCGACCTTGAAAACGTTTACAGAACTCCTCGTCTCTCCAAGGAGCTATGATCTAAGAAAAAATAATTCTTTGATTGACAGTCGTGTATACATATGTATACAATGTACAGAAATGCTCATACAAACCTTTATATCTGGCATTAAGGCGTAAGCACACAATTCAAATCTTACTTGGTCATTTCCCTTACCAGTAGCACCATGCGACAAGTATTTAGCTTTGAACTGCTGGGCGGTTTCAATTAAAGCTACAGTTATGCAGGGTCTTGCCAGCGAAGTGCCCAATAGATAGCGTTCCTCATAGATCAAACCCATCTGCACGGCTGGCCATATGTAGTTTACAACGAAAGATTCCCTTACATCCCTCACAATTACATGCGTAGCGCCAATGCCTAGAGCTTTCTGCTTTACCGCTTCCAGATCTTCCTCTTGTCCCACATCAGCAATTAAGCATATGACCTCATAACTTTTTTCCAACAACCACTGAAGAATGCAAGATGTATCTAAACCCCCTGAATACGCTAAAATCACTTTCTCACTCATTTCATTAATCTCACCCAGAACAATACTCAACTCGAACTAAATCAATCTTAATTTTGAATGCGGTTGTCAGATTCTTTCATAGAACTTACTATCAGTTACACACTAAATTTAAATTCAGCACAGCTTAATTTACTGATAAGAAAGTTTAATTCAAATAATTCAAAACAACAACAAACAAAGGGTGGCGATGGTTGCGGTAGTTAGCACGTTGACTACAAACCCAAAAGTCCTGGATTCAACCCCAGTTTCAGACTGAATTATAAAACCACTTCGCATTTTTCTGATGTGCATTAGTGTGTCTTTGTGTGTCAGTTGTGGTCTTAAGGTTGCAGTGTGTTGCGATGGCTTTGATAGGAAATGTGATGAGAGTGTTGTTGTCACTTCGTAGTGATGTTTGTGGGGAATGCCGACAATTGGGGATGAGGTGTCGTTTGAATGTTTTACAAGTATATTTAACTGATAGGAATTTGTTATTTATTCTGTGTATTTTATTGTTGTGGTTAGCGGTCATCCAGGTGCATGGAAAATATATGTCAGTGAATAAGCTTATATCGGTACCTGGTTTACCGAAATATTGGAAGGTGTGAGCGAGAGAAAATTTAGATTGAATCCGACGGGAGGGCTAGAAAGTGTTCTAGCGGAGAATAGAAGAGGAGAAGAGATTTTGAAGGCAGAACGATCACAACGCACAGACGATTTAATTGTTAATATTTTTTTTTTGAATTCAATTAATTATTGCATGGGCATTAAGATCCTGAAAAAAAAAAAAGGAAAAGGAAAAAGATTTTTGATTGTGTGAGAAATAACGCTGTGCGCTTCCTATACAAAGCCTTGAAGGGGCATAAAGTGCTACACGCCCTCGAAGATTTATAAAACCCCATAGTTAATTGTCTGCGGTGGGGTACAAAACGGTCGAGGAGCCTGGGCGGCATAGAAGCACCCTGGTAGCTGACGGGTCTGGGGAGTTTTTTGTGCTAAGTTCCTGGTGGGGTCTATAGCTGGACGGCTACGCACGAGGTATATATACCCACAGACTAGAAGTACGCAGAGGGGAGGTCGCTGAAAGGACAGACTAAAAAATAAGAAAGCATAGTCTATTTATATATATTTTGTGAAAATTTGCCTTTGATTTATCTAAAATTTTGGTTTAGCGTTATATGTATGTATATATGATTTTGTTGAATTTATTTTATTACGTATGTATGTACATATGTATATATTTTAATAATTTTTTTTGAGTGTCGAGATTTGGAAGATTGTGTTAAATTTTATCTAAAATTTTGTTATTGCATAAATTACACTTTGGCCACGTACGCTGTTGTACATATGTATGTACAAAGTTTCTCATATCAAGAATTTTCTGTTTGAAGAAAGTTTAAAGGGCAGGATCGCGAAATTGATAGGAACTGCAAAGTGGCAGAAAAGCAGGGCGCTTTAGAGAGCTCTCTCAGGTGCAGCTAGTGTATATAGGAAGAAATTTACAAGGTTCGATACAATTCTGCAGCCTTAAAACTTATGTGATGTATTGGGTAGAAAAAAGCTATAATTTTTGTTTCGAACAGCTATTTTTTTTGATAAGTGAAACTGAATTGAATTTTTTTTTGCGGGCAGATTGGCGCATGTTTTTTTATTTACAGTTTATAAGTTTTAATAGTTTAATTTATATGGAGAAAATTGTTAATAAAAGTATATTTAGTGTAATTTGCTAAAAATGATGTATTGCTAAATTGGTGACAAGGGATTTTGAATGGGAAGGTGAGTGTGGGGGTACTGCCAAGTGGGGTCATAGGGTTGAACTAGAGGGAGAGTAATGACCATGATGGGGTTTGGGCGGCTGGAAATTAAATTCAACTTCCCTAATAGAATGTGTGCCCATGCGTGTGTAAAGTACCAGTTGTAGAATTTTGTAAGATTTTTTTTTATTGATGTGTTTCCGGAAATTCAGGTGAGGGTTAAGAACACACCCCATTAATTCTCTAATCGACGAGCTACCGGTTCTTGATCACCTAAGTGCCAAGTGTGAAGCACATAACAAGTGCCGAAGCACGTAGTCACTGGTCACTGAATAATACCGGATTCAGCTGATAGCAATCTACAATCACATCAGAACGCCCTCCTTCGTCGGTATTTTGTAGCACCGGCGAAGTAAAATAATTACGAGAATGGCTACTAAAAACGAAGCTTCAAAATTTAATATGTCTCCTTGACATCAGAGACGCTACAACACTGCTGTAAAAACAAATAACGTGCAAAAAGCTTCACCTCCACCCATTTCTACTACTCTACTTTCTACTATCCCTTTCCTATAGTTCCGGCACAATGCATCGAATGTGTAGGAGTCATCTCCTGAGTGCTGGTCCAAGATAAAAAAAGTTTTTATCAAAATTTTTAAAAATTTATTTTATGTCTGTTTTTTATCTACAATTAATAAAGAATATTGTTCTACCAACTAGCACCATAGGTGGGCCCATCGTATAGCCAACTCCACAATCTATCTAATAATGAAAAAATCATTAAAATCCCTCAAGCCGTTAACGAGTTAGAGCGTTTTAGGTTCTTTAGTTTCATTAGTGACTACTACGCACTTCTCATCCTATACAGGGGGCAAATAGTATAAATAAAGGGCCTTACCACACCATTAGCTTAATTTTAGTTTGCCGTTAAGGGTATTTGCAGTGGTTTTTTTCTTATTCTTCTGACTCACTGATGACGTCTTGGTACGTGGACAGACTTTGGACCGATGGTGCCTCAGTAGGGGCATATCAGGTGAGTTTGTTTTTTAGTAGGTTTATTATTGCTGGTGGGTATGGTAATCGAACTATGTACAGTGCATAGGTAGCGGACATTTAGCACGGGATATATTTTCCTACCACGTTTGTAATAAAAATTCACTTTAATTTATTCACTTGATTTTCTCTGGATAATTGCAAACATATTGTAAGTAAATTCTTCCTTTAATTAGTTATTTTGATGAATGTAATTTTTTTATATCAAGATCAGCTATTATAGTGGAAACATACTTACATACATAAATAAAATGCAAACCATTTGATTGTGTTTTGTCAAAGTATCAAAGCCATGGCAGCCGAGTTTTGAAGTTCTCTTGCGGATTAACAATTTTATTTAAATTGTTAGAGTACTCTATTTTTATTTATTTATTTTTAAACTCTTTAGTTTTCACACTTTTAATTAACAAATTCTGGCATTAAGGTACTTTTATTGTTCAAATGCAGTAGAATTGGCTTGAGTTTTTATAAACATAGAAACAATAATAAACACAAATAAAACCACACAAAGAAATTTGTATTCTCGTGTTGACATAATTATTTTCCTTAGTAACATTCGGTAGTATATCCTCTATAATAACGGATATTTTGCTTCGAAAATACTTATTTACTAGTTTTGTCTATATTATTTTATTTATAGCTTTTATTTGCCTTATATTTACAGTTACTTATAAAAAGATTATACATTTTGCATATTTTTTTCCTTCTCATGTAACTGTATATACATACACATGTATATACATATATTTATACATATTTATATGTATAACATGGTGTATAATACGTTTTTTGACCAATGGGCTTTTGTATTACTATAAGAATTAAATAAAAAAATAAAAAAAATATTAATTATATTTATACGATTCTAATTGTGCTTTTTCCCTTATAAACTATATGTGAAATTTATTATTACATACTTTATGATATTCTCATACAGTATGAAAAATATCATAAAGCATTTTATTACAAAAGTAACTCAAAAATTGAGGAGGAAAGCATATCCATATAGTACTATTTCGCTAACGCTTACTTAGCTCATCAGTGGATTTTTTCCCAACGTCTGAATATAAACCCAAGATCTATATGTTTAAAATTCAATTAATCAAACGAGAATTAATTAAATTAATTGAATTTTAAACATATAGATCTTGGGTTTATATTCAGACGTTGGGAAAAAATCCACTGATGAGCTAAGTAAGCGTTAGCGAAATAGTACTATATGGATATGCTTTCCTCCTCAATTTTTGAGTTACTTTTGTAATAAAATGCTTTATGATATTTTTCATACTGTATGAGAATATCATAAAGTATGTAATAATAAATTTCACATATAGTTTATAAGGGAAAAAGCACAATTAGAATCGTATATATAAATAAATATTCCCAAAATAAATTCAGTTAATATTAATTATATTATTAATTGACCTTTTTTATTATATTTTTTGATATATATTTATTAAGCCTGAGGTCTTTTTTTATCTTATTTTGTTTTTGTTTTTTATTATTCGATATTTCATTAACAGCTTGGACACAGTGGACAAAAAAACAAAGGTGTAGCAGCCTTCAAAAAGGGTATATTCTTCCGTTCTGCTAGTGGTTGTCAGTGTGATTTACAATTTACTTTAAACAAGACAGTCATGTATGTACGTATGTTTCAAGATGAAGCAAAATAAAATTCGTCCCCTAAAATTCAAAGGAATGTAACATCGCTTTTCATGTATTAACATCAAACAAGGTATTTCGCAGCATGGTATGATCAAAGGTGAAAACCGTTTCCGATCTTCTTTTTGTTGTGGAGTATTGGCATCTTTGGACCATAGCTTTTATGATAGTTTTTTATTATTATCTTTAGTGGTCGGGAAGTAGTTAGATTAGTTGACCCATAAAAAAAGTAAAAATTTAATCAAACAGAAATAAAAACAAAATTGTGTTTTTTCCCAAAAAAATATGTGAAATGTATTATTATATACTTTATGATATTCTCACAAAGTATTTTTTTATATAAGCATATTTGTTCGGAAAAAAAACACAATTTTGAAAATAAGGATCATATATGTATATAAAGATCTCTTTATATTCCCAAAATGAATTCACTTAATACAAAAATAAAAACTTTAAACATATAGAACATGTCTTCAATATTTAACACTCTTTAACTTTACCTATGCCTGCAGGTCAATATTAAGTAAAACTAATTAAAGAACTAAACGTACTTAAACATTTTTAGAACCAAAGAAGTTTTATTGATTTACAAATGCATTTATAGTTTATTGTTACTATAATTATATATTTATATTTTTAATTTTATTTTGTCCATATGTTTAATTAATTTTCTCAATTATTTATAATATGCTTATCAAAGAGTATATGTTTTTAATAAATTAATCTTTATTTATTTAACTAAACTTTCCCTTTATCTTGAAGCTAATTTTGTTTTCTAAGAAGTAAGAGAAGAGTTTGAATATATATAAGATATAATCCCAAAATCAAATAAAATTTATAGTGATAAAGAAATTTGTAACGAAATGTTCGCGAAAAAAACAGGAATTATAACTTGTTAAATTGAAGTAGAACAAAAATGATACAACACAGTTTTAAAACTCTTGTGTTTTGAAGGCTTAGTTTAGTCTTTGAGTTATGGGCAATTTTTTACGTCTACGTCTTGCTAATTGTTGTCGTTCCCAGTAATCATAATATCGTTCATGTTTTAGCCACTCTTGGTATTTATACCACCATTCTTCCCACTTTATATAGTCCTGAAAGAAAGTTTAATTTACAGAATAGTTGCAAGAGCATGAAAAACGTATACACCTTTAAGTCTAAGTCCCTTAGGTATCCACGAGATTTATAATATTCGTAACGGACGCGTACGTCATCCCAAGACAACATGCCCGACGGTGCTGTTGTTGCTAGCTCTTCCGGAAAATGACCAGCCGGTGCCGGCGAATAGGAATACCGACGTGGGGGAGATTTCAAACCTTCTTCTATCATCACTTTTAGAGCCCCTCCAGCCGAGTCCTTTGTAATACGCATATTTTCCATATTACTGCGATCAATAGACCATTGCGCCATTTTACCAAAACGCTCAGATAATGTAAGCCGTGTAGTAGCTGTAAATGTGGGTAAAGGCGTTTCATCACTGTCCGTTGCTCCTGAGTCATCAGACTCAGAAGACGAATGTTTTTTCCGTTTTTCTCCTTCCACTTTTATACGCGTGCGAATCTAAATTGAAAAATACAAATTTTAAAAACTACATATTCGAAGTGCTTACACATACATTGAAAATAATTGACAACTTAACACCTTACGAATTTACGAAAAAAATATTTATTTGTTTTATTTTAAATAAACGAAATTAAGCGGAGTAAACAAAATTTGACAGCTGTAGCTTTTGTTGTGCCACAGTCCATCCTCTACTAGTAACTTAGTTGTTACAATTGGTAATCGTCCACTATGTGGAAAAGGATAGTTTTTTTTGCTGCCTCTCTGCTGTTATGTTGACATATTAATTTTTAAGCTAGAGAATCATTTTAGTTATTTTACTCGGCCGACGTTTTATTGCTCCATGGCTTTGGAACCGAAGATCTTCCGGTAGAAGAGTCAACGCGCTAATTACTTAGCCAACATCAGCCGCAATTAAAAAAAAAAGGAAACTCTTTGATAATTCAAGAACTTAGCATATAAAAAAAAAATTATATTATTGTTTAATTACTGAGAGATCAAATTTCCGGTTGTCTACTGTATGTATGTATATGTGTATATTTCTTCACGTTTTAGTTATATGAAATGCAAATACCTCCTTGTCCTTTTTCTTCTTTTTAGGAGGTACGACGGCAGTTGTTGGTTCTGGTGGCTCTGGTGGTCTATTCTTTAGCCGCGGATCTTCTGGAGGGGAGTGACGATTTGATCTTGTTACCTTTACTTGGCCATCCGACGAGTTATCTATACTGCGTTGGCGGCCTATGTGACGTACACCGTTATTACGATGGTACTTCCCCACTGAAGCAACGCATGTAGGTGATGTAGGTTGTCCCGGAATTCGTGCAGCTGATGAAACGGTTGAAGACGTGGAAGCCGCTGCACCCCGACGTTGATATTGCGATGAGCGCGACGATTTTGGAGGAGGCGACCTAGGAGTAGCCCGCCCACGAGGCAATGAAAGAGATCTTGAATTTGACTAAAATTTTATCTTTAAGTGCATATTTTGATGAAACTTACCGCGATCTATGGCGATGACTAGGTGAACAAACCGAACATGAATCGTCTGAACAAGTACTAACCGAACTATTTGTACGCGAACGATACGAACTCTAAAATATAGTTAAATTATTGTTAGTTTTAAATGTTTTCATTCAACTTACCCCCGGTGGAGGTGAAGGGGGTCTCTTTGAACGTGGCAGTATAAGACTTCTTTGCTTGGAAGACATTCCACTGCCATTCGATGGAGAAGCACGACGGCGACTCGCGTTTATACCTACGGGCGAACAACGACGTCTCTCTATTGGCGAACGCGACGACTTACGACGATTGGGTGGTTCGGGCGGTGACCGTGGTCTGCCACCGCCGCCCGTTGGTCTACGATTTCCTAATTGCGATGGAGAACGCGAAGGTCGCCCACGCGGCGGAGGCGTACGAGGTCGAACAGCGCGAATAGGACCATCTATTAACGACGGTGAAGAAATACGAGTACGACTAAATCGATTATTCATATCACGCGATGTAGGCGGTGAACGACGACGTATAGGTGGTGATAATGGAGGTGTCTTACGTAGTCGCGAATGGCTTTTAGAACGCGGAGAACGTGAACGACCGTAGCGGCCACTGGATGGAAATGAACCATCAGCCGCACTATAACGATACCCACCACCGCCACTACCACCAACTCCACTACCTACTCCAGCGCCATCAGTTTCGCGATCACTTTCACCGGAACTGATTTGACCTTGTATATACATTTTCTTATAACCGGTATGACGCCAACGGTTTGGATCTTTTTCTTCTACTTCTAGAAGTTTTTTATCCCAATAATCATTAGTATTGGCCCTGGCTTTCTTCATGACATTATCTATTTCCCGACGTTTACCAGCTGGTAACGATGGATCTGCAAAAATTATAGTAACTTTTATACATAAACAATCTCTTGAAATGTGTCATACTTTTACCCGTTATTCTTGTAACTGTTGGTTGCCTGTCCATATGTAATTTTGGATTCATATCCATACCGGCACGACGACGCGACGATGACATATCGAAGCTTATTGCACGATTTTGATTGTAGTTTTTTTTTTTATATATTTATTAGAATACCTTAAAATGCTATAAACAGATCAAAAATTTACGATTATGCTTTTTTAAGCTAAGGAAATTTCAAGAAAACTCTCGTCAGCATTTAATAGTCAATCTTAAAATTACTTATAGCGCGTATCGATAAACAATCTTTTTTTCAAATTCTTCTTAGCATTATCGAACACGACTTTCACCATTAAAAACAAAGAAAAAATTTAATATTTTTCAAGGCATTAAATAAAGTTAGCTATCAGTTCATGTAACTCATATAACTACATATGGATGCAATTGTTTATGGCTTTTTTTCATTAGTAACTTCGTGGAGCCAATACATTTCACACCTTGAAAATTATTATTTTTTACTTTATACAATATATACATACATATGTATATGTATGTATGTTTATAGATATATGACTTAACCGATTCCGTCCCAGGCGTAGTTTTTGAAAATAGTTCCAGGCATTGGCAAAAATTCTGTTATTACTTTAGCATAAAGGAAACAACGGCATATTAAAAAGTGGACGCACGGGTTACCGAAAAGTATTTTCATTTCTTCTATATCACGCACGTCGTCAAAATTTTTGTCGAATCACGCAATGTGGAAAATATTTCCAATAGGGATTACATTTTTAAATTATTTTTTTTTTCATTTTATATTAGCCGTCACGAACGAATATATGTACATCGCAACTTAAAAATTGCTACCGACGAATATTTTTTCTACGAATAGGCCTTACGCTTTTTCAACTCAAAGTTTATGGTAATTAACTTTTTTTTATATTTTATTTTAGAATTAATTTCCAAGCTAAACCACGAAAAATACTTTTCTCTATACGACCACAATGTATGCTATAATGGGCGCCATCTTTTTATAGTCAATTTATGTTGGGCTGATATTTTCAGTGATGTCAACTTACGAGTTTTGAATACAATTTTAATCATGTACCACTAGTTCTACAACAAAGTTACGACTAAATATTTTTATTTATTTGCAATAACTTTCCAGAGACACACACATAAATCATGCAGCTTGTACACAAAACTTAACAATTTTCGGTAGCGCCAGTTGTGATACTTTAAAATTTTTTTTTACCCTAGAAATATCACACATTAGGGGTATTGGCAAGGTAGTCATAAAGTCATATGTTTAAAAATAATAACACTAAATTATGACAAGTTGTTCATAACAGGCATATTTTTTGTGTGCTATTTCAAAAAATTCATTCAACTGTTAAGAAAAAAACACTTTTAACGTTGGATATCAATGTGCTAAAAACAAGGAAAGAAACTAAAATAATATATATAAAATATATATAATAGTCTAACTTCTATTTTTATTTTGACCTTTATTAAATTTTTTAATTATATTAGTATCACTTCTAATTTTATTTTGACCTTTATTAAAATTCTTAATTATATTTATTTTTGAGCGTTGGTCTTTTTTATGAAAATTTTTTCAATTATTAATTTCTCAATAATTCGCTACCAAATAGGTAGCATCGTCATTTAAATTATTTCCTCCACAAGGTATCCTGTATACTAAATTAGATAATTCTCTGTTTTTAACTCTATCTTTCATTTTATTAAATAATTTTTCTAAAGTATTACATGTTTTATATGTTATTCTATATTTTTCCGTGTCAAATATTTTCGGTCTTACAAGTAGTTCCGACATAATTTGTTGGACAGCGGTGGTGGATAAACTTTAAGTGGCTGTCAGCCAAATGAGTTACATAAACAAAATTTGCTCACTTGTCTATCATTATATATTGTGGTTTTTTCTTTCTTCTTATAAATTATTTATTTATAGAAAATTTTGAAACAATTTTTTATTCTTATATCATTTATAAGCAGCGGGGATTGTAAATATTATCGCCGGCTGAACTGAATAGTTCTATGGTGCGACACTGCTCCACTGTTATTTTATGACAAAACAATAAACATAGCTTAGCTCCAAAAGATTTATTATTTTATGTATTTTTTATTTGAAGCACAACAACAATTTGTTGAAACTATTTTAAAATATTAAGACAATATGACAATTGACTTAATAACAGACACTGTGAATCCCCCAATTGTTTTATTAAAATACAACATTTCGCTATTTGTTATTTGATTTTGCAGATAAGCTTAAACTTGTTTTTGACATTGGTGTGGACAAAAGTATAACAATAATTTGTCAGCTATAGAAGCGTTGCCACCATGATAACATCATTGATAGTATCATGCCTGCCACTTTGTTGATTGTCCACATAGTGTGCAGTTTTTGGCAGAATTATCTGGCAATAGTGTTATTTGGAATAGTAAGCGTAGTGCATTCGTCATAAATTTTCAAGTGTGATAAATATAAAGCGATAAAAACAGCGGCAGAAAAACTATAAAATTACACTTTGTACAACAAAACTAACAAAATTTTGAACATTTAAACGGTATTAAAATGTTTCAATGCTGTGACGCGTTTGTAGCAATTTCGATCTTGAGCTGTTTGACTATTCCTCTAATACAAGCAGACCATTCCCATGCACAGCAATCGCTAATAGAATTAAATGAACACAATTGGCGTCAAATGTTTAATGGAGAATGGATGGTTGAGTTGTGAGTAAAATGTTAAAAATTTAAACAAAGGCATATGATTAACATATATATATAAGCATATATGCGAACATATGTATGTATCTACGTAAGGGCATGATTGTCTTACTTATACATGTTACTGCGTTGCCATACTATAGCTTATATCATTTATAAAATTAATTCCATTATCGCTCAGTTTTGCTCCTTGGTGCCCAGCCTGCAATAATCTAGCACCTGTATGGGAAAGTTTTGCAGCAGTCGCCTCGGAAATAAATGTCAATGTCGCTAAAATAGATGTGACAACTTCGCCCTCTCTAAGTGGTCGATTTTATGTAACTGCCTTACCAACAATTTACCAGTAAGATCAATTTATTGTTAACATTTATATGGTCTATTCGTTTAATTTTTATAAATAGTGTTAAAGGCGGTGAATTTCGGCAGTATCGTGGATCTCGCGATGGTGATGCGCTGATGTTTTTTATAAAACACAAACAATGGTTAAATATAGAGCCAATATCTGCTTGGAAAAAGCCAGATACGTTACATATGTCTATCTTGTCATATTTTTTCAAATTATCACATACCCTTAAGGTAAGGTTAATTTCTTATTATATACATGCAGTGCAAGTTTTTATTAGGCTACTTATATTACGAAAACGATTTGATAATTTTTTTGAAATTTTGGAATAATAAAAAGAATATACATACATATGCACATACCCAGCAATTAAATCCATGCAAAAGAAATAGTTAATTCATAGGTTCTACTGCTAAAAACTGATTCAACTTATCTGAAGAACGCATGATTTTAAAACATTCATTTTTGTCTTGCTGGATATATATAAAATATGTTTTTTTACTCTAAATTGCGCACTCAATCTTAAAAGAAGGCGTTCAGAATCTTACCAGAAAGGGTATTTATTAGTTGTGGTAAAGTTCTTTTGAGAAAGTAATGCTCGTGTTCTTGCACGAAACAGCCCGTACTTTTTCTTCGGGGTAGTTTGGACACGTATACAAGCAATTATCTGTTTCAAAAATAAACAACAAATTAACAAAAATACAGTGTACTCGCTTGACAAAAATTAATTATGTATTAAAAAATCAATTATTATTCTCTGTTGCATTACTTCTCCAAAATTTGTATTAAAATAGTAAAAAAAAAAAAAATAGCAAACTACTCACTAGACTACCGGCGTACATTAAGCGGCGTTCACGTTAACGCGAGTGCACTGTATACTTTGTCATTTCCGCTTTGTGGTACTTTTGTACATTGTTGTCTCTTCTTTAGATAAATTATAATTTACTCTCATTTTATCGAACTTTACCCAAAAAGTAAAGAAACCTACCTATACGAGTATATAGATTTTAATCCACTCCGAAAGGAATGTTATTATTTTAAGAATACATACATTTTTAATCTCCATTATTCATACTAATATTGAGCGTATACATAATTTATTTAAGGATTTCAATGGCCGTCTTCAAGAAGAATATGGTTTACCAATTTGGGGCTCATATGCTCTCTTCACAATTGGAACAGTATTTGTGGGTGCTGCATTGGGTCTTATGTTAGTATGCATAGTCGACTTTGTGTACCCTCCAAAAAAGATGCAACGTCAGAGTTTTTCAGAAGCCAAAGAAAATTTACGAAATGACATTGAAGATATCGCTAATGACGAAATAGAAGATGATAGACCACAATTCGCAGATGATGATACCGAAGATCATGATGAAGATGCAATCGAAGAAGATGATGACGATGATAATGAAATTGCTTCAACAGAAGATGAAAAACAAACTCAAAGTGAATCGGAAGAGCCAGAAAGTGAAAAGACTTCAAAGAAAAATATTGTGGGCGGCAAACATAGTCCCAGTGAAATGCGCAAACGCAAACCACGTAAAGCTGATTAAGCGTTATTTCCATAGCTACTATCCATGTTTCTTTTTTAATATTTTTGCTGTGCATTACACATTTTTTTGAATTAAAAAAATAGTTTTTTGTATAATGTTACACGCGAAAAAGAAAAGTATGTATAAGATACCCCTATATATAAAGAAACTAATTAATAGCGTAAATATTTTCCTTTATTTTTATTTAAAAATAAAATAGAACAGATACGTAGGTTAGATTAGGAAGGGTAGTCCCACTAAAGACCTCTAATAGAAGACACCTGATTCCAATAATAAGTTATTAACCTGTTCAACTTGAGAGTTGAAAGATAGGCAGACTTCCATAACGGTAATTATTTCGTGTTCGTACAAAGTAGTCAACAAGTGTTATGTTTAAAATAATAACCATATGTATATGTAAGTTAGGAAAACATTATTGTTATAAAAAGAGCAAATCGTTGCAATGTTAGGAAAACTGATTACAACTGTGTATTGATACGTTTTTAATACATTCTAATGTGATAAATAGTTACTAGCTGCTCCAATTGCATTCTAATATATATAACAATTCGCCGACTTTACTTTCATAGCGTTTTGTGGTGGGATACTCTTCTATCCTAACTTATTCTATATTCGTGTAACGATTGTCATGTAATATATACGCATTCATATATTAAACTATACTGATGTAAATTGAGATTTAAAATTATTATTTATATTTACTAATCTCCCCATACAGATAATAAATGACACTCAGCTATCCGCAATCGACCTCGTAAGTTTTTCATTTTTTCGTGAACTTGAAATTTCATTTAACACTTTTAATGGTAGAACGTTTTTAACAATAGATCAGAGTTAATAAATTAACTGCCGTATTCATAAAAAATTTTTTATTTAAATATATAAATAGACAAATTTCCATACAAAATTCAATCCATATACCTTCTATAAATCTAAACCATTTTTATGAATACGACAGTTAATGCTTACATCAATAATTCAATAAAACAAGTTTAATACGAATTTTTAGCTACAGACAAATTTACTAAAATCCAATAACTCAATTTATATTTAAGCATTTAACAAAATTATATATAACGATTGATTAAATAATAATAAAAACTTGTATAATTATTAATTAGTTACTCGAATTTTAAATCATTTCGCACCTGGTCTTTTCAAAAGTAAAATTACTTAATGATTTTTGAAGCAGAGGATGGCAATACCTTGAAAGATAGCAAATTTATGTTTCAAAATAATGCAAAAGAAAATTCGTCACCTAAAATTCAAAATAACGTAACATCACGTTTCAGAAGTTTCGAGGAGAGGAAAAAAACGGCACCCTTACAAATTTTTTCAAATTCTTGAATTTTTTTTGGTGATTGAGATACCATTGTCGTTTTTATTAATTGTTCATTCTAATGGAAGGTCATTATATATATTTATACTTGTGATTAAAATAGTTCCAAATGAAAAGCAGTTTTCATAAATTTTTTTAAACACTTACCTGAAAAGGAAATTTATACCTGGTATAAATATTTGTAGACATCACACTATGGAAAATTCGCAAATATATCTTGATCACCAGGACCACCATGCAACGAAAACAAAAAAAAACACAACTTATTTTTTTATTCCAAGGCGATTTCTAGTTGGATCTGCCTTGCTTTATATAGGGAAACTGCATCCGATTTTTCTTCTTATTATATAAAAGGCCATAAAGCATTTCTTTTTTAATTTACTCGCATGCTTTCGTATTTATTTGCTTTGGGGATGCTCTTTACACAACGCAGAACACACAAGAATACGGAATGCAGTCAAGAATAACAATAAAATGAAATACATCTTAACTATACTGCATTTATGCGGAGGACAAATTCTTTTCTTAATACAACACACCGATATTTAAACAACAAGAAAATTTTTTCATTTCAACTACTTCACAGCACAGATCCTTTAACTAAATTTATTAATTCCAACAAACTTTTTAAAACAAGGGACAATAGATATGTTCAGTTTTTATTTATATGTATATAAGTTGGCAACGCATAAAATAGATCTTACGGTATCTATTATTATTACGAACAACCAAGGCGTCGCTAACAAGGTGGTGTTAAATGGAGTAGTTCTACAAAAATGCAACAACCGCCCACGTTTTTTGTACGAGAGATGTCAAAAACAACTGATGCAAACATTACAAAGAAAATGTGTTTTACTTATGAACATAATGTGTGTGTAAGAAATATTAGTTTTTATTTTTTAAAGACAATAAAGAAAGCAATTAAAAAGGGCGGTAAATGTTGAGGTAAAGCTTAAAATATAAATATCAATGTTACATTAATTTTGGTACTTATAGGTTTAAAATGTACAAATGTAAATATATAAAGGCAAGTACGATTGTGATGTCGCAATCTATTTATTATTTATGTATGTAATTACAATATCGTCAACATGATGTGCGAATTAATAGCTTTCGCATTACTAGGCTTTTCTGGATGCTGTATCATGGCAATAGCTTTAAGGAAAACCGATGTCCGGCAGTTACTATGTCGTTTTTCGAAAAGTGGTCAATACATATCCAGTAATTTGGTTTAAAATCCTTCTGACATACTTTTCTTCAATTTTCTCTTAAAGATTAATTTTTTGGGACTGCGAAAAAATTACCATTTCCGCAGCAAGCAATAATGCATTTTTCTAATTTAAGAAAAAAAACTTAACTTTTGCACAGTATGTATTTTCAGAACACAAAGGTTATTCTCACAACGCAAAAATAAAAAAAGAAATATAGTTCTTAACAGAATTTGTTTTCAAAAACTTTTCAAATATGTATATTTATTGAATTTGATTTTCAACACAGTTGTTTTTGTTAAAGACGCCTTGATTCTAACCAAAAAGAGTATTTTTAATTTAACTGCGCTTGTAAGTACATAAACATAAACAATTTTTGACGTCTCTTGTACAAACTTAGGTACAGCAAAATATTGCCGCCTGTTTAAACAACCACACCTTGTTTGATACGCCTTGATTACGAACAGCATGCAACGATACAAAAACAAAACTTTTTTCTTTATACACTTAACCGGCATCCGTTTTTCCTTCCTCTTTTTCTTTTTTATATAAAGGCCATAAAGCATTTTTTTTTATTTTACTCGCATGATTTCGCATTTATTTGCTTTGGGGATGCTCTTTCTGTACACAACCCTACAACACAAAACGCACAAGAATACCGCTAACCGACCACCGAATGCACGCAAAAATAACAAATAACTGTACAGTATCTATGCAGAGACAAATTCTTTTTCTTAATACAACACAACGATATTAAAACAACAATAAAATTTTTTTCAATTCAACTACTTCACAACAAACACTTTTAATTAAATTTACTTAAACAAGGAACGATATTTCAATAGATATTTGTTTAGGTTGGCAACGCATAGAATAGATCGTACGGTATCTAGTAGGATGAAAAGAAAATTATTTTTACGAACAGCATGCAACGAAACACTTTTTTCTTTATACACTTAACGGTCATCCGTTTTTTCTTCTTCTTTTTTGTATAAAAGGTCAAAAAGCATTTCTTTATTTTACTCACATGCTTTCGAATTAATATGCTTTGGGGATACTATTTCTTTACACAATATAAAACGCACAAGAATACCGAACACAGAATGCATACAACAATAACAATAAAATTAACTCTGTGCAGAAGACAAATTCTCTTTCTTAATACAACACACCGATATTTAAACAACATTAACATTTTTTAATTTCAACTACTGCGCAACAAACACTTTCAAATAATTTTTCTTATTAATTCCAACAAAATTTTCAAAGCAAGCGACGATATTTTAACGTGTAACGATCGCAACGACAATTCTAGCCAAACTGAAAGGAAGTTGTGAAAATTGTTTATAAAATAACGGCGAAATTGGCAAAAATGTAGCAGATTAATTGAATTTGTTATTATAACATTGGAAATGAAAAGAGCAGTGAATCATTTGCAGTTGAAGTAATATGCATAAGAATAATCATTTGTCGGTTCTTTTAGAATTTCTCATGAAAAAATAAATATTTATTAACTTTGGATTTGTCTAAAAGTGATATTTAAAATACATAATATACATATATGTTGTTACTATTAAAGTAAGAACTTTCACTAAATACATACATATATATGAAGTTCATGTTACTTACGCCAGTGGCCGTGGCCACAGTCCAGTAGCATTGGTCAGGGTTGCAATGGCACTTAGAGCTTTTGCACATGTTTGACATATCGCCCATGTCGATTCTTTTAATTTTATAAAAGTTCTGAAGAAACATTTTTTCAGGTTGCATGTAACTTGAATATAGCAAAACATAAAACGTGTACAAAGTATGAAACGTATAAAACGCGTGGAATGAACGTTTGGCTTTTCCCCAAGCAATTTGATAGCATAAATAATTTTTATTTCCTTTCATACTGCTTGCAGCAAGCGTAAACTACTAACCAATCCCAAATCTTTTCGTTAAATTTATGTTTTGCCGTACCCTACTTCCAAATCCAGAGCTTTAATTCTGTATTAATGTGTATTGACCCTTTGAAAGATTGGTGTATCAATTGAAAACCCTGTTGAGCTACACAATTTTAGCAATTAACGTTATTGTGGTGCATAGAAACTGCATCCGACAATTTCAATAGTAAAACATGCCGGCCCAGAGTATGGCACTTCCTTCTCGTCTTTGTAATTGCTCCTCTCAATTAGAAATGTTGAAATTATGAATGCGCATACATTTTCACAGTGCAAAATAAATCCTATTTATAATCTACATCTTTATTTCAAACGTATATCTAATGCCATCATCATCCAGTAAGAATTTACTAACTTTATTTAATTTTCAATTACTTTAATAATAATTCCTTAAACATAAAAATAATATGTATAAATTAAATAAAGGAGAGGAAGGAAAGTAGTAATGCACAATTTCTTCATTAGAGCTAGAGTTGTCAGTAGTTTGTTCCTCCTGTATAAACTTTGGCAACATACATATTTAAAACTCGGTCGAAAAATATAAAACTTTAAAATTGATTTAAAGTAAAGCATTTCTTAACAGTTTTCTCTTGGAAGTTATACAAAGCAGCAAAAACAGTATTTTTTATAAACAAACATCTTTTCCGCATTTGTACGTGAACGCAAAAAGCAGTCGTTATCATATATGTACATACATGTTCGTCGAACCGCACTGTTTTGTCAACTGGAACCCAGTTCAGTTCTTTGTCCATTTAATAAAAGCATGTGTTGCTTTAAAAAATTTAAATAAATTAAAAATCGGAGTAATTAAACGTAATTGTTTATGAAATGTCGAAAAACAGCACAGAATATTTCTGTATTACCACAATTATTTTACCAATAATCACCTAATCGCGAAAAGTAACAAATGTTATTCACTTTGAATGGGATTCTAGAAATACAAGATTCTTTTTTCTTCTTTCATATTTTATTAATTACAGGCATTAATATTAAATTAATTATAATATCTTATACTTTTTTCTTAAATTTTTTCCGTAACAATCAATGAGAAATAAGGACATTCCTCAAAATTTATACCTATTAATATTTTTTTACTTACTGGAAAGGCCGTTCGGTCATGCAATATGGATATGATAAAAATATATTGCCGTATTCATAAACATTTTTTGGATTTGTGGAAGGCGGTGTATTGATTGAATTTTGTATGGAAATTTGTCTAATAAACCTTTTTTTATAAATAAAAAAAATTTTATGAATACGGCAGATAGCTTTTAAATACCAAATTTTTTATTATTTTTTTATTAATAAAAAAGCGATTATTTAGAATTGATTTTATAATTGAAAATATTTAATTTGAAATTAAGGTACTATTTTTACTCTGTTCGATTATGACAGTGGAAATAGTGGCAAATTATACATTTTCATTTGCTGTATTTTCTAGTACGTTCTATAGTATATATGTATGTATGTGTATGTAGGTAATGTTTAATGTTTAATTTTTTAATGTTACATGCTATGGCAGTATTTATATTTATTATTTTTTAATGTGTAACATGTTCGTAAATGCATATAACTCGACTCGGCTGTATTTAAGAAGCAGTTCATTCTTAAAACCGTCACGTTATTAGATTATGTGCAGAATCTGATTAACAAATTAATGCATTGAAAAAGTAAATGTATCGCTTATGCACATGAGATGTAGTTTCGTGATACATAATAGTAAAAAATCGATGATGCATTCAAGGACCATCGCCAAATAATTACTTTTGACTATAACATAAAGCATAGTGATGAATTTACGACAGACCTCTGCAGAGTGATGTTAATTGACGAAATAAATAAAATACACGTATTTCTAATCAGAATGTATTGCTGGCTATTTTGAATTTTGCATATAAATACAATGTAATTTATATTTGACATTTTAACTCGTTTTAGTCTCAAGATACATATGTACTAAATGTAATATCGTTTAAATATTTTAAAAATAAAACAAATATGTATTAATTGCACATATATGTAGGTGTATAAGTTGCCAAGAGTATTTTATACATAAAATCAACAAATAAAAGTTTGGACAGCAATAATTAATAAATTTTAAACATTTAGCTCGCCATTTTATTTCACAATTAGCAAATATTGTGCAAATGTATGTATGTATGTAGTTAGTAACAATAATTTAATTCTATTTTAGTATTGCGTATATCTTTAATATTCTTATAAAAATAAATCGATCACCATTTGATAGTTTCAGCTAAATGTAAATTAACACTTCGTTCGTCATTTCATACATTTATTAAAAATATTTTCGAATTTTTATTTTTGAATCTGTTGATTTTCAAATGCAGTGTAAAAGTAAATAAAAGCTTATTGAAATTCTTAAATAAAATAAATTTGACTTGAAGCTCATCCATCGTAATACCATATGTTGGAAACGCAACTAAAGTTCGGTTGCCATCCATAATCAAGCCATTAGATTTGCGCACCGCGAATTAATTACATATATATTTATTTCGTCCTTATCGTTCGGTAAAAGTTGTGCGAATGTTTAGAGGGAATAGTATACATTTATATAATTTTTTTTATATATCTCTTTTTTTGTACAAGAATCTTATTTTATGTACTGTCTTCATTTTGCATAATAATTAAGTGTTTGTAAAATAAATTACCATACAAACTTCTATGAACCAATATTCCAATAAAATTTATATGAAATATGAATATGAATGCTTTCACTATGAATTGGCATTTTCATCATTTCTTAAGCACTTCTTTATCTGAATTCATTTTTAATGCCATCTTAAATGTTAACCAGATTATCACTTTTGAGCTCATGAAAAACCCATTCAAGTCTGCCGACTAATTCAGTTGTGATTTAATTTTTGTACTTTGCGTTTCATCAATGTCGAGCTTTTTGTTAAATGTGAACACATGCCAAAACGTAACCAAATCATAGAACATTCATTGGTTCTAAGTACTCAGTTAAATGAGTCGTTTGGTAAATGTAAACACTTGCGCCAATGGCGCCTATCGTGAAATCATGCGTTCATCAGCTAAATTGAACCACTTCATACGCAATAGTGTATTAACTATTTATTTTGCTGTGTAGTTCTGCGTACACATGCAAACTTAATTATTTGAATTATAAATATTTGTTTCTACATTGCTGACGAGTACATATGTATGTGCAAGTATTTTCATTCGCTTCCACATTCCTAAAAACTTCCCATTCGTTATGATAGCATTCTGTGTATTCCTAAGAAGTTGGTTTTGTTCGGTGTTTTACTGAACTTGTACATAAATATGAAAAAATAGAACCTTTAATTATATGTCATTAAATTTAGTAACATCTAATAAAATTATGACAAGTTATTTTTCTGAATAGGTTTATGGACTTGAAATTATTTCGGTCTTTCTTTTTTTATACACGTAATTCCTGTGAATTACAAAATGTGTACACACGCAAAATAATTTTTTTTTGTAGTAAAATTATTGACTTAAATTGTTCTCCTAGGATGTGTAAGTTACGCAGAACGATTTCAAGCACGTAGTTTTCTGGTAGCAATCTAGAATCAACGTTTATTCTAATAAGTCGTAAAAAAGATATATACGAGAACAAATTATATTGTATTTGTAAATTTAAGAACGTTACACAAAAGAAAACTTTTCAAAACTGATGAATGCAAATTGTTTTTTTTTTTAAATTACATACATACATTCATATGCAAGTAAATATAAAATGTTGAATAATATTGTTACATAATATAAGTGGTTGTCGTTTTACGTAATTTTATATAATTTTCATATTAATCTGTAAAATTTAAGATACATATAAATATAAAATAATTTGTCTTACACGATAGTTTTACTTTCTTTACTTTATAGACCTAATTTTTATAAAAAAGTTTTATTGTTTTCTCTATAATTTGTCGTTAAAACAATATGTACTTGATGTGAGTAAATTATAACAACTCGAACTGCACTTTTTAATTATATTTTGTTTGTTTTATAAATGCCTCTTTAACGTTTTTTTAATATTCAGCTTGCACTTGTTTCTTTCTAAATAAAATTAGAAAATTTGCACATTTATAAGCTCAAAAACTTAAGTTTTCCGGATGGATATTTACCTTAATTTCTCCCTTGATATTGTTCTTAATTCAATTTCTTTTTAGTTCACAATAAGAATCAGTTTTATATTAACTTATAAATATTCTACTCCTCATATAAAAGCAAATTTAGGCTTCAGCCTTCTTCTTTTCCTTTTTCTTCTTTAAAAATGAGGGTGTTCGTAGGCCCTTCTTCTTCTTTTTGTCTTTCTTGGGTGAACCATCCGTAGAAATATCCTGGAACCGTAATAGAAATTTGCAATGAGAATATCGTTTATAGTTGTGTTAGTATATAATAATGAAAGCCTGAAATGTTCAGGGCTCAAATGACGGCATTCGATATCGAATGACATTCTTATATATTTTAATATGTTTGTAATTTGGGCCCAGGTTAGATATGATAACTTTTAAAACTACGTATTATGAATTCTTGAACTAAACTTTAAAGCTAATATTTTCTAATGCACAAAACATGTTTTAATCAATTCAGCATTGATTAGATTATTTTATTCTTAAGAGAGTAAATAAGAAATTATTTATGTTGTGACTTACCTCTTTACTACTGTGTGAGAACGTGCTCAAATGTGCTTCGGAGTGATCACCGTTTTGAACGTTTTCACCTATAATACAACAAAGATTGAAAAGTTAAAATTCTAATTCATAAATAACAAATTGTAATCAGTTAAATTGTTAATTCCAAATTATAAGCATGAATAATGGTAATAATAAAAAATCAACCATGCAGTGGATGAAAAAATAAAGTTCCAACATGCAAATTTATAAAATTAATAATTAAAATATGTTACATGACTAGACCATAATAATAGGTATGTTTCTCTACTCAAAATTGGAAGGCAGCGGAATCCCAATTTTACCAGAAAGCGTTCCCGTACACAAAAATTAGGTAAATCAGTAATTTTGAGAGAGTAATGTTCGCCTTATTCTTCTTCTTCTTCTTCTTCTTCTTCTTGCAAGGGCTAGTTTGGGCAAGTAAACAAGCAATCAGCTGTTTCATAAATAAAGAATAACTACTAGCATTTTGCGTACTTCCTTCTGTCATTGCCATATGGCAATGTGATAACAACAAACAAAGCATAACAAACCAAAAGTAAATGTTTCGCAACAGTAAAAAAAAGTTGGAAACTTATATTATAAAAGATTTTAAAACTTGCAATGAACAAATAATTGTTCATTTTATTTCGTGATTTAGTTTAAAAAAAAAGTATTTACTTTAATTAACAAATATAAGCCAATTTACATTTCCCGTACATTTTGGTCTCTTATTGAGATAAATTACAATTTACTCTAATTTTATCGAACTTTACCAAAAATGTAAAGAAACTTACCTAATATTTTCAACAGCTACAAATTTACTCAAAAGAATGCATTCATAAATTCAGTATTTTATATATAGTATGTATGTATGTATGCACATGTACAAAAGCCTAACTAACATAATTGTAACTATACGGGTGAAGGAAATGACATAACAGAAACTGTTTTTATTACAATGCAATTATCAAAATGTTAATGCTTGTAAAACCGTTATTTTAGAGCCTATTGCAATACGTTTTACTGATAAGGTGTATTTGTGTGAAATGAATAGGAATCACTAAAAAAGTTAATTTCGAAAAAATTCGAGTTAGGGCCTTTCTACATGATACCAACGATGTTATTAACTATATCGTAGGGAAATTCCCTTAATCCACTTATCTATTAGAATAATTTGAAAAGTGATGGTATGAGAGCAGAAAATCGCAAGTCTAAATAAAAAAACTAAATAAATTTTATAACAAAAATAAAAAAAGATAGAACACACATTCATACCATATTCAATTGAGTAGACCAACATAGCTTTCAGAGTTTTATTAATTAAGCTCAGAAATACTAAAATACAATAATTCTTAGCATATTTTAAATAAAAATTGTTTTTGTTAACTTGAGACACTTCTAACTCCAATTTTTTAAACTCTTTTTATAATCTTCTTTACTAAAATAGTAACCCTTCACTTATGCATTAAGTTATACAGAGAACAAATTTATTGCTTTTTAATTAGCAGTGATAATTTTCATTACACAGGCATTCCGCAAAGGCGCGAATAACTTGCCAAAGACCATCGTAATTCGACAGACATTCACCTCTTTCGATGTAATGTCCACGTTTCACCAATTATTATTTATTCTGTATATGATACATAATTTTAACACCACACAACAGAGATGGGAAATTGTACATCTAATCAATTGAACAGGGGTACGTACATACATGCATGCATACATCTATAAAATTGAATTTATTTGGCATCATTTATTCACAAAAATGTACATACATATATACAATGAATATACGCTATTACATGATTTTTCAACAAGAAATTTTTAATCTAAACAAAATAAGACAAGAATTTAGGATATGAAAATTAAATTTCTATTGAACTGGAACGACAGGACCACGCAAGGCAGATATCTATGATTCGTCATTAAAATTTTCAATAGCATTTTAGAAAAATAATTTTGTTAATCGTATCACAGATCAGAATTTTAAGATTCTAATAATTTGATTGCTAAAATGAATGTCTACTTGAAGTACATATTTTGTATGGGAAACCCGGATTTAACGTACATTTTCATCATTAACAACCGTTTTTTGCACAAGTGTGTTCAATTTGTATTATTATTGGTTTGAATTTGTATCATTTAATGCTATTATCTAGCAAAATTTAATTAATTATAACAATTGACAAAACATGTACTACTGATATGTCAGCATGAAAAGTATCACCTGTCATGTTATTCAATTGTCTCTTTTAGATAAAAAATTCTTGTTGAAATCCCATTACTTACAAGCATTACAATACAACATATAGAAATTTTTTCAATGTTTTAATCGGAAATGTTTAAAATCTTACTGACTTTCACATATTATACACATGTTCGGATTTGTCTTATGAAAATGCGAATGTATAGTAAATGCCATTAACCCAATTCACACTAGAACAATCTTTAAGTCGCACAACTTTTGTTCCTTCCAAACTACACTAGACTAATTCATCTGGCATAAAATGTATACGTATATATATCTTTATCTGGATTTGTATTTTATTGAACGGAGTGATGTTAACCATACGGTAATTACCGTATTCTACGGTAATTTAGATCTCCGAACGGTAAGCAGGTAATTTCTATATTTGTACGGTAATTAAAATTACTTTTTTCTTTTTTAAGTGTTTACTCCAAAATTTTTTTCTATAACGAGTCTACACATGATATGCATACATATTTCTCATAAAAAAATAAGTATGGTTTCATTACAACTAAGCAAAAGAAGGCCAATGGTAGTTAAGTTCTATTCATTTCCGCCGTAATGCATTTCCATCACAATGCATTGCATTTTGTTAATGTATTGCATGTAATAAGCGAACCAACGATATCGTTCGACATCGTTGAACACAAAATAATATAATATCTCAAGCTCATTTAAATAAACTATAATTGAACAAGAAAAAAGATCGAAGAAATTTTAAGAAAATATATTGAATTACTAATATAAACCTGATTTAATAACAAAATATTATTATTTTTGTAGAAGATTTTGTGTACGGTAATATTTTTACGGCTGTACGGAAATCGAAATAAAAAAGTTAACATCACTGAAAGCACGACGATGGCCAACTGAAGACTAAATATGCTCTGTAAAAAAAGAGAAACACAGAACGTGTGTTTTCTTATGTGTATATGGATTAGTTTTGTGCGGCTAAAGGGTGCTTTAGACCATAAGATTTGTCGTACGTAAAATGAGGGAGAAAATAAAATGAAATTGCATCCGTATTTCAAAAAAAAGAGAGTAAAAATCGAATGGTTGTTTTCTGGCTTTTACACCATTGGTATGGATAAAATCAAGTAAGATGAAAACATTCTCATTTAATTTAACTACATCTGTTTGCTTGTTTTCCCAGGAATGGAGTTCTTGTGCAAATGAATTTTTTTTAATAACCTTGAAAAATATTTTTATAACTTTGGAATATGTTATTTTCGTGGTCAAAATTTTTAATGTACTTTTAGAAAATATACGTATATTTTTATAAAATTGTGCTGTCGTGGTCTAAAATGTACATTTCAATTTTATAATTGGTAGAAATTTATGAAACCAGTTTTCCCGCCTTGGCTTTCTCACATTTGTTTACATAAAAATGCATCCCTGATCTAATGGTGTGTTGGTTTTTGAAAAATTTTAAAAAATCAATAGAGCCATACGACTGTCAAATTTTCATCCGTATTTTCTCTCAAAATCTTATAGTTTCATTATATATTACGTTTAGACGATCCGACCTGTGCTCTTCTACACAAAAATTTGACATGTCGTACGACAGATCTTATGGTCTGAAGCACCCTTAATACGTGGTTGTAGTTGGTTGAAAAATTATGCCAACCAAAAACCATTCCCTTCACCGAATTTGCCTACACGGTGCCATGTTATGTCAGCATAATTGTTCTAGTGTGAATATGGTCACTGACATACACTGACGTAAAGAGGATCATACATATGTAAAGAGTTATTAGATGTACGTAAATATAGAAAAAATTACTTACAATTGTGAAACTCTATGATTGATTGTTAATGAATTTTCTTTTATATGCGCAAAACTAAAAGTTTTACTGAGAAATTTACTTAAAACGATTTAGTTTCAAAAACTGATCTATAAACTGCCACTTCCACATAGTTCTTACTGCTTTATTTAACGACTGTAACCCCTTTTGACTTTATTACTGTAAATGTTAACTAATTTGTATCCAACAGAAATTTCAGAATGAAAAGGAAACATAAGTAAACTTTATTCCCAAAGGCAATTTATGAATGGTAACGTACATATAATGAAGAAATAAAAAAAAACATTTATTCAATAGTAGGAAAAAAATCCGAAAACGATTTTTGAAAATTAATTATCCGCCCGTGGCGCATCTTTTGACGATGTACGATTTAATGACCCCACATGTAAAGTAGCCGTACGGATGTCTTCTGATATTTGAGCTATTTTGTCTTTACAGTCGCACATATTGCGTATAATGCTATTTAGAAGAATTTCCAATTCATGTTCCAATATGGTTAGTGTTTCACGATATTTTCTAGCATAAGAATTTGAAGGCATTGTCGATAGTTGAGCGATGTCGGCAGCTTCATTTAAATTATATGATGAATGACGATCAACTTCGGTGCGAAATGGATCTCGCCCATAAAGGGAAATATTTTCGGGAGCTGATAGACACCGATGTGATGATGTTAGATGAAACGAGGTAGTTTCTTTTGACTCTACATCACATTGTGGAGATAAGGCCAGTTCTTGAGTGATTAAATTTATTTCGTCATCAATAACCTTTTCTAATTTCGACTTGAATTCTTGTTCATGGTTCTGCAGACTCTTTATGCAATCACTGTTACGTATGTTCACATTTATATGAATTTCTATAGCTGTTGACGTTGTTGAAGAGTCACATGACGAATTTCCGTCTGAAAATTGTGTTCTAAACGATGTTTGCGTCGAAAATAATTTATCATGGTTTTTAGATTTTTCCTTTTTTTCACACAACGACGAAGCCCGTCGCTTTAATGAATTTAAAGTCAACGTTATATGTTTATTTTCATTGTTTCTTATATACTTCGATGATTGTTTAATATTATTTTGCGATTGTTGTTCACTCTCAGGTTTATGTGGATCGGGTTCGTCATCCCTATCTCGAAAATCTATTATTGAATGATGCGAATTTATTACCTCAGGTATAAAATTTCTTTGCAAATATGAGCGGTACAAGTTGTCTTGAGTGCATTTACGCGAGGATTGCAATTCGAAATTTGACAAATTATATCCAGAGTCAGTTGTGCAGTGATCGTTTTCAGCATCTTCAATTTGGGATTGCGATAGCGCTGGATAAGTGCCGCTTATAGAATGTAATGACGAAAATTCGTTTGATTGTAAAGCAGCTGGATTATTTTTTGAGAGCGTATTCTTGAGTAGATGTGCTGAATGAGTGTTTTGATGATTTTTATATGATTTTGGCAATGGCTTTTGCTTTACTGCATTCAGTTGTATTTCTGCAACAGATATAAACGATTCAGCAGTATTAAACATCATTACTTTATTGTTGTCTAATCGATTTATCGCATTTTCGTAAATATTTTCTTCTTTTACGATTTTTGAATCACCATCCACGTTTACAGACTTCGTTCTCTGAAAACAGCCTAATTGCTGTTCGCTAGCTGCTAAATTTAAACGCTTTATAAAGGCAATTACTTTTTGCCTTTGCAAATTTACTGGAGTTATACAACATGCAGGATGCAATGATATGTGCGGCGTATAGGTACAAGGATAATTGAAACCATAATGCGACACAGTACGATATGGTGGGGAAAAGTTCGCTGCTGTGTTGATTGACGAATTAATTGAATGTAATTTTGTGTCATCTCCCATAATTGTATCTTCTCCACACTTCGTATTTGAATAGTTTACAAGAGTTTGTTCATTATTACCTTTACCAATTGAGCAAACATCATGTGAAGTTATTGGATAGGTATAATGGGGAAAAATTTCAATTTTATGTATCATATAGAGATATATTTGCGTTTCCTTTATTGGAAAAATATTACCCCATGGTTGTGTATACAAAAAGGCATATTTTTGTAAGTTACAATTAAATGACTGTGATGGTATGAAGGTTTTGAAAGTTTGGAAGGAATCTATTTTGAAAAATAAAATCAAAAAAAAACTGTGTGCATTTTGAAAAAAATAATTAATACATATCAGTGATCTGCAAAAAGTATCCTGTATTATGATTTTTTAGAAAACAGCATCAAATCAATGCAAACGAGAGCGTTTATTTCAAGCCTTAAGTTTTAAGCAGTTATATCCACGATGATTCCTTGTGATTGTTCTTTTTTATGTAAATGGAACGAGAATAAATCTACCCGAAGCTTTATTGATTTGTACGATATTTCATTGCTAGTAAGTGAAATGATTCGATCATACTTCCTGCATATCTCTGATACATATTTATTATCAACATACAAACATATAAAAACGTAAAGTACTGTGAAGAACATAAGCAAACAATTTTATACAAAACTATGTTAAAATATTATGTTGGAAGTTACATACTATTATTATTTTTTCTTTTTAAGTTTGAGTTTTGAGTGCAATCTATTTAATTTAATGCACTGAACACAAAAATTTATTAAATTTCAAACATTTTAAAATTTAGAATGTAGCAGAATATTTTTACGATTATTTATATCTACATTATATGTTTATTGTATGGTTAAACTAAACTATCAACCGATTTAAAAATATGAATAATCTTAGAGCAGTTGGTCATTAATTCTTTTAGTTCTACTTTAACAGTTGATCAGTTGGTCGTGTGTCGGTCGAGTGCGATGAAATTTAATAAAAAATTTAAAATAATTTATGAAATGAAATTTTCATGTGTTTTAATTTCAAAAATTGCAAACGAGTGAGAAAGGGTGTTGAAAAATATGGATGCATTAAAATTATATGTAGAAAAATATGTATGCATAACGCATATCAAATGAAATATTGGAGTGGCAACTGGAATTTGTCTGAAGGGCTGTTTGTGGCAAAGATAGCTTTTTAATTTTTTATACAAAAATATTAAATGGTTTAAGCTTAAGGCCTTGTTACCGTTTTTAATTACATGTTGCAAAATGCACAGTTCTCGCTTCATGTTCTTATAAGAATTAATTTTGTCAGTTGGCGGATGCTTCTACTTCACTCATGTCTCTCCAAATAAACAAAATTATAGTGTGATAGAAAATGTAAAATTAGGAAGAAAAACTTAAATTCTTCTGAAAATGTCATAAAAAAATCGATTGCTCACTATATTTCTGGACGTGGTTGGCCAGTATTGGTGTGATTTGACAGCTTTCGAAAATATCTTTAATGATATAAATTTTATAAAAAAAAAAGTGAATGCTTTCACTATGAATTGATGTTTTCATGATTTCTTAAGCACTTCTGTACATGAATTACTGTCGTGTTCATAAACATTTTTCGAATTTATAAAAGGTTTAAAAATTTAATTTTATACGGAAATTTGTTTATTAAATCTTTTATAAATCAAAAATTTTTTGATGAATGCAGTAGTTAATTTTTATTTTAATATCATCTTAAATGTTAACCAGATTTTCACTTTTCAACTCAAGCGAAACGCATTCAACTTTACCGATTAAGTTATACTAGATTAAATTAGTGCTCTTGGCTGCCCTCAAAAATTCTTTAAGTAAAATTATTTTAATTTTAATTTCAGCTTAGTTGAACCAGTTCATTTACAATATAATATAATGCTTTAACAATTTCTTTTTCATGACCTTTTTTGCTGTGAATACAATGATCTCATCGCATATTGAAAATGAAAGCAGAGCCCATATTACGGCATTCAATATCGAATGAAATTCCCATACATTTTAATAAAACTTTGTATAAAATTTCAATACGAATCGAATGCCGCAATTTGACCTCAGGTAAATAATTTCCCTGAAGTAGAACCTAAATCTTACAAATTCTTTCAAAGCGACAAATCCACCATCTAACAGACTCAGCACATCAACCTTGTATAAATGAATATATTTATAATCCTGGAACACAAATGTGATTTTATAATTTTCGTACAAATTGTTGTATTTGTTCTTCACAATACTGTATATAACATGCAAGACATGACAACATACCAACTCTAAATATAGAAAAAACACAACCACATAAATACATGATTTTTTTGTTATTTCAAACTTCATGTCATTTGATATCATTTATTCAAACAAAAATGATGTGTCTCTAGAAGCTCATATATGATATTTCTATCTATCTGTAACACGAGAGGAGAAGATATTGGGGTCTAACCCACATAACATGAATATAATCGGCCATTGCTCCTAACGCTTCATAGTGGAAGACATACTTTAGATAAACAAAAAATTTACGAGTTTCAAATTAAAAGTTTATTATTAAATAAATAAAAGTAAATAAAATCCATTTTTAATATAAAATAATTATACATGAATCACACTTCAGCTGCATATACTATGTACATATGTAAGTATATCTCCATTCAATTTTGCCATAAGTATTTCTTTTTTTTAATTACAATATAATAAATGTACTAATACTTTTACTGTAAATGAACACATACTAAACATTAGTTCGATTCATTTGTGGTAACGTTGTAACAGTGTTTTAGTTGAATATAGAATTGTTCAAATATTTGATCTAATATAACGGGTTTTAATCGGTGTGTGAAAAATGAACACTGAACGAAGGTAATGGTAATATTAACTCATCCTAAACCTAACATCAAGGAACAAAAGACTACTATATATCGATCGATGGTTGTTTTTGCTGATTAAAAACAAATCGTAGAAGACTCTTAAAAAAATTTAAAATTAAACAGTCTTGGCATGATGCAATTCGTGTGTTTGTGCTTTGCGACGTAAAATGTCAGAAAAAAATTTCACTCGCAATATTTAACCACAAATAATGAAATTTTTTTAAACAAAATACCCATTGCAATAAAATTACGTAAATTAAATTGGTTCTCACTTTTTGTTAATAATAAAAACTGTTAAACAAATGTTTTTCTACAGAAATTTGACATTTTATGTCGCAAACTTAAGCAGAGAAAAAAATTCACTTGACGTAATGATGCTACCTGGTTTAATTACATTATGAGTCTTGGTAAATAAAACAAAACTTAATTTCAATTAAAAAAATATGTTAGTTTTCACTCCCCATATGAATAGTAAGAATTTGTGCGTTGTCTGATAGTACATACTGAGATGTACTATTTATATCATAAATGTACATATATTTCTTTTTAATAAATAAAGAATGAATTCGAATTAATAACAACAACAAAAACTACAATTCTGCATTTGGATCATAAATTCAAAATTGTATTTTAATCTTCAGTTTCGGATAAAGAGAAAGTTTGCATACGACACGTAATTTCATCGGCATACCCTCGTAATTGCATGGAATCTTTCAGTTTCTTTTGGACATCTATAATATTTTCTTGCGTGATGACACATTCGTTTATATTATTTACGCAGTCGGCAACACGATGACCAAAATCATCCAATTTGCGTTTATAGTTTTCTACATGAGGTTGTAATTGTTGTATTTCATGTCCCAAAGCGTCGATTGCTACATCGACGTTATTTACAATTTCTGTCTCAATTGTGGTCATCGTTAGGGAACTATTAATTGAATTTATTTTACTCTTCTCCGTCGGAGTAGCAACCATTCCAATGCTCCCTGGTGAAGATTGTTGTGGTTCCTTTTGTGTTGCTGTTTGGGACATACTTATCCAAAATCTTGGCGATCCTCTTACTAATTTTGATTGAAATGAATACACTGTAGACGATGTATTATTTCGTGAAGAAATTAAGTTGTGTTTACTTTCCGCGGTACTATGCGTATCCTTTTTACATTTCAGAAATTCAGATGGCGAAAACATGTGTTTCACAATGTTATGATCTAAATTGCGTTTCATTTGTGGTGATTGACGACGAACGGAAACATTACGAATATTTTCCAAAATAAAGTTGCGAGATTTCCTATCCTTTTTTAAGACAGTCCTTTTTCTTGATAATGGTGATAATTTATTATTATTTCCCGTTGCCTTTGTGTTCAATTTTTGGGAATCTATTTTGTTTAAATTAGAGAAGGGTATCGAAGAATTTATTTTGAAAGTCAACGAACTTGATCCTCCAAGTGATTCGTTTATTAAATTTGTATTATGTAAATTCAGATATTTGCTGGAAATATTTTCTTTTGGAATGCAATTATTCGCATCTTGTGACAGAGTAGCCCGCTCTTTTATTTTTTTTTCCAGTTGTATTGGTGTTATTTTATTCCGTATAGTATTTTCTATCCTACCAAAAATTTCTTCACTTTTGTTTAAATCATTGGTATATATTTTTTCTAAAATGATGCGTTCTAATGTCGAAAACTTATTTCCATTACAGTCATAACTTTGATTTAACGAGGAAGTGTCTATAAGATTTTTGGACATAGGAAAATCTTCAGACTGAAATATGTGTGATAGTGTAGATTTGATATCTTCAATATCACTGTGTGCACGTGAAAAACTTGAGTTCATTGTATTGGAAACCCTTTCATTTTCATCAATATTACGATTATTCTTTTTGTCCTCTATTATATTTTGAGTCATATTGTCATTTTCAGAATGTTTAGCAAAATTTACATGATTTTCCCACAACTCCTGAAATTCTAATTTCCGTCTGAAACGCTCTTCCCGACTCATTAACTTTGTAGAATTTTCTTTTAAATTTCGAATTTTGACAAAGTTTTCGAAAATTTCGCTGTTTTTTTTTGAATTTTGGTGCACTTTATTGGCAATAGTATCTTCTTCACATATATTACTTAAGGAAATATCGGAAATTGTAATATTATTGCAATAAGTTAAATCAAAAATATCATCATTGGTGTCTTCAAATTCACATACATTAATTGGTGAATTCACTCTCAGAGGTGTATTTACATAGTTAGTGTTTAAAGATAATTCAGAATAGTTAATAGATGTAATATTTTCATCTAACGTTGAATTTTCAAGTCCTGATTCATTTAAGTCTTTTTTGGAAATGTTTGCGTCTTGAACTTTATTCAGCTGTAAACACAGATTTAAATTCTCTCTACCTGAGAGAACGCCATCATGTCTAAATAAGCAAAAATTATTTGGTGTAGTATTTTTTTCTGAAGCGAATTCAAAATGTGAATTGTTGCTTTGTTGTATTAAATTATGCAACTGTGTTTTACACTTCATTAGTTCAGGTTTTAAGCGAACAATAAGCTCGAAGCAACATTCACAAAGATTAATATAGCGAGGAGATGAAAAAATGTATTCATATGATACCGAACTCCTGAGAGGAACGTACTTATATTCTTTTTCCATTTTAATTGCCTGATGTTTGTGACTTGGTTGAGGTTCGCGTATTGGGTTATTAAATCCAAAATGAGATACTGTGCGATATGGAAAATGTGATTTTGCAGTCTTTGCACCACATCCATACAGTGGTATATTCCCAGTTAACATCTGGCAGTCTTTTATAATCGACTGCTTACTTAAAGTTTTAGACATTAGCGATGATCCGATTACCTTATCGCAAATTTTTGGAGTACAACAGAATTCAGTTTTTTTTTTTAAAAGCTGGCAATATTTATTATTTGAATATAAATGATCATCACAAAGTATATGATGATTCCTATCTGATTTATCTGCATTATACCGAGGATATGGTCGATCGAAAAAATTATTTACGTCTTCCGGTAACTGGTGACAATGTGAATTATATATGGGAAAGTCTGTAAAATTACCATTACCTTGTCCTTCTGTCGAGTGTTCTTGTGGTTCTTTTGTATAAGAGTTAGTGTGTGAGTATGTGTGCAATAGCTTTTCTTTGTGATTTTTAGATAATAAATTTTGGGCAAGCTGTTTTATTAATTTTGTATTGGGATCATGATTATCAGTGAAGTGCGTCTCGTCTCCCTCCTCTTTCCTAGCGGCGTCACTTTCTGCATTGGATTGATGTTTGATGGATGAATGGCATGTTAAGTCTAATAATTGATGGATTTTAGGGTTTTGCTTCAATTGATAGCTTTTTATTAATAATTGAATATCTACGCAAACAAAAACAAAAAAAAATTATAATAAGAAGTTGAAGTAAAAGCTTTTCGTAATCACAAATGCTATTAAGTAATACTTATTCCAAAAGTCTTTCTGACGTCAAGTTCTACTGCAGTCAATAAGTTACCATTTGTTAGGTCGAAATACCTCACAATAATTGCATACATTAAAAATCAATGAAAAAATTAATATCAATAGCTAATATCTGACAGCTGACACGATGTTTTTCTGACGACATTGAATGTATAATTTGTTCAAAATTATCTACATTGACAAGGCCTGCAGTTTCTTTCATTTCACAGCTGTCAGTGTCATACACAGCTAGTGAACGATGGCCTGACAGAGAATTGTAGAGAAGAGACAAGTGGCGAAGTGATGAAGTAGGGCTTAATTATTACACAATGTCTCATAGAATGGAGCTGTCAGACAAGTAATATCATTACAGTTGTAATTATGGGATGAAGGGGTTTACTAATCAAAATGCTATACGAAGACATTAATGCAGTAACTAGTTCTGAAGCTTGTATAAACTATTAACAATAAATGTGAAATACGTCGCTCAGTGCACCTATTATCATAAAATGCAATATACTTAGCATAACACAATTCATAGCATCTGATACCTATCCACAGGCACATTAGAGTGCCCTCCATCGTGGATATTGTGTAGCACCAGCGATTTAAATTGAGCGATATACATATATTCATATGCATACATATGGATATGTACTACACATACATATCTATGATATACATATACTTATGGTTGGACAAATTTGCATATGGAGGTAGTAGCGTACCTTTCACAATACATTACATTCCTGTGACGAGTACAATTTTCTAAAGAAAAAAAGTATGGCAACTCAATAATTATTTTAATAATTTTGAATTATTTATACAATTTTAGCTAATACTTTTCCTTTTTTACAAAAAAAAATATGGCGGTTGATATATGTATGTATACATATATACATATTTCTTGTTGACATTTTTTTGCAACTGCCTATATTCTATGCACTATCCATCGTGAAAAGCCCTACTATCACTAGTCATTTATACGAGTAGAAATTGTATTTATGCTAGTAAACTTGTACTTGTAGTTAGGTTTATTGTTTGACGTTTCTTTAAAGACGTTTAAAATTGTTTTTTTCATTTCGAATGATATTTCACTTCACAATTTTCCAGCGTAATTTAAAAACTATTTCGATACGATTTATGTAATCGAAATAGAGAATATTTTTCTTTATTTATGATCAAGATAGCTTATTGATATTAAAAAATACAAAACAACGAAAAGACTGTCGAGTCTTTACTGTTTTCTCAATATGAATTTAATAGTTTTTCTTGTTGACTCTAGTGGTCATTATCACCACACATAAATAAAACGGTCAATATTAAGGGAGAATAAAAGCACATTTTTCTGTTAGTATGTTTTATGAATATGAACTTATTCATGCATTAAGCGTTAGCATGTATTAAACTTTGTAGTTAATGTTTGTAAACGATAATTCTTTACCTCGACCGGTTGGTGGTTTTCGATTTGTAGTGGTATGGGATCGTTCGCCGTTTATAAAACTTAGAGTTGCTATTATCATATTCATAGAGCATTAAAAGAAATTACAAAAAATATTAAGTTGAAAACAATTATTTATAGATAATTTTATTTATTTTTTATATACGAACGACTGATAGAAATTTATTGAATCCTTATTTCGAGCATTTAAAAAGAAACAAATGTACATACGTATGTATGTAAACATTTTATTTGTTACTATAGACTAAGTAGGTTTGAAGAGAATTTAATAAATTTTCTAGATTAACAATATAAAACAGATGGATAAGAGAATTTTGAATAGGTAGGTATGTAACTCATATATCAAAGTTACAGTTAACAGCTACTGAACTGATGTTATAAATATGGAAGAAGCGCGACTTGCTACCAGTTTCCATTACTGGAATGCAATCATTCAGATCGCTTTATGCTATTATTTTAAATGAATCTAGACTCAGTGAGTATAAAGTTAGCATGCTATTTCGATTCACAATTTTAGAAAATATCGATGAACATTAAAAAAATTGTTTAGTACTTTCATTCCTCTTCTTTAGAAATACACAAACAACCTAATCATGCTGACATGTTTTTATGCTTTATTTGGTATATCACGACACCATGAAATGTCTAATTACACGATTAATGTAAATTAAAAAACAAAAACTGTGACCACTGAAAGGCAGTTTCTCTTGAAAATCCCCCATTAATAATTCTTAATGCACAAACAGTGATGATTTTAATGGAGAAAATAAAAAATTAAAGTGAACTAGTGATTTGCTGTTCGTTAAAAAATATAACTATATATATACATATATGTTTTTTGATCTACTTTATATATTTAAGATCAAAAAAAAATTAACTCACCTCACCTTTTGCTCTTATTATAGTTTATCATAACTGATGCAGTTGATTTGATAGTTTTATAATTTAATTTTGCATTGTTAAGCCTAAAACTCCGCAGATTGTAATTTTGTCAAATATTTTAAAACAAACATAAGCTATGTGCTTTGTATGATAATTTGTTACAAAAAATTAAGATTTAATACTAAATTACCAATTTGCTTTCTTTTTAGAGCGGGCTAAAGCATGTATGAGAAACAAAATAGGAAATGCAAGTACATAAGAATGATTTGTTAATTTGGAAAACTACCAAATCTAAAGTAATATAACTTATAATAGACAAAAGATGCAATAATTTCTATGAAATTAGAATTTCATATGAAAGTGGATGGGAAAACTTATTGTGTTTTGAGATTTTAGAATGTATAGACACTTTTTTATAGAACCAATTAAAAGGGCTACTAACAATATGTGAAAGAGTGTGTGATGATGCACATACCAAAATTTTATTAAGCCCAACGAAGGGTTGACATGCATGCTGTAGAGTTTATAAATTAATTATTCTACTCTTTGCAATACACATCTTGTTTCTTTGCCACAGCTTAGCAATTAAGTTCGAGTTATCAAAAGAAGAAAAGACATAATTTCAAACGGTTTAAAAACTTTAAAAAGACAAGAAATTATATAAAAGTTATTACAGTATTATTCACTGGGCGTGGGGATGCTCGAAGTAGTCTGCACGTTGACTACAAAACGAAAAATTTTCCTGGGTTCTAATCCAGTTTCAAACTCATAAAAACAGCTCGCCTTTTTCTGATGCGCATTTGTGTTTCTTTGTGTTAGTTGTTGTCGCAAGGTTTCAGTGGTGAAGGCATAGTTACAGGTAACTGAACAGTAACGGCTTTAGCTGTATCCAATCCACATGCACATCAGAACGTCCACCTTCGTCGCCATTGTGTAGCATCGGCGAAGTAAAATAATAACTAAAAAATGGCTACTAAAAACGAAGCTTCAAAATTTAATACGTCTCCTTGACATCAGATACGTTACAACACTTCTATAAAAACAAAAAACGTGCAATAAGCAGTCTTGTAAGATAGTGAAGCTTCACCTCCTATCATTTCTCCTACTATCCCTTTCCTCTAGTTCCGGCACAATGCAGCACATATGTATGTAGGGGTCATCTTCTGAGTGCTGAAGTCTGTCGTTATTACTTCTAAATTAAAAATTGGCACGTGCGCTTGCGCTTGACTATAATAAGAGCTCGTTAATTTGCAAAGTTTATATTATGAATACTACATATCGTTACTGTTACGAATGGCGATCGCAATTTTCAGTATTTCAATACTTATGTAATTGTGAGATCTTTTTCACTGTTTTATCGGATGCTTAAATAAATATATGTATATGTATGTAAATAAGGAATCTGTTTTGAAAACTAAAAAATAAAAGGTGTCTAAGCTACATCATGAATGTTACTTAATTGTAATTTTATTCGAAGACGGCAGAGTAGCATTGATGACTAGAGGTATTAATTTTAGGATTATCTTTTAATACACGCCATACAACAAATTGGTTCTGTGAAAAAATAGCGTTAGTAACCTTTAGCTTAGAAAAACCTTTTAACTTTATATAAATATTATTGAAAGCATATCAAAGACGCATAAAAAATGTTCGTTTCTCAAAATTACGATAAAGTTATTGTCAGATTTTATATTGTCATTTACTACTATAGTAAATTTTGTTGATAAAAAATAAAGGGATAAAAAAACATTAAATATACATAAATATATAAAGACGAAGTTATTGAATATAAATTGCCAATTCTAAAATTTTAAAATCATATTTTGAGACAAGACAAATTTTAAATTAAATTCAAATTAAACATACATGTGCAAAAATTTAAAATTTTTGTATACAACGAGAAAAATCAGACTTACCATCGCTAAGAACAACTTCAGGTTGACTTGGAACGGGAGCCTGTTGGGTTTGTATTCTCATAACTTGATGCTCTAAAAATAATAATAATTTACTAAGTTTTTCTTTGAAAACTTAATTCTTCTAACCTGACATATCTTCTGGCTCCGATTGGCTAACAGCGGCAGTTGTAGTGGTGGTAGTAGTTTGTTTTGTTTGTTGTTGTGCTCCTGACGTTTGTAACGAACTAAGTGCTTCTGATTCAGAAAAATCGGTATCAGTATCTGAAAATAATTTTATGTTAAAGAAAGTTTGCATATTCAACTTTAATACGCTCACATTCACCGTGAATACTTTTCTTCTTCCGTTCAACCGTACGTTTGTATTCATTCAGTTCGTCATCAGTGACATTATCAAATGGATTTTTTGCATATGGAGCCTTATAGACGGTTGCGTTATGTTGAAATCCACGTTGTATGATTCCCTTAGAGGCAGCGCCCATTAATACAACATGATCACCAGCAGAACTTACGGTAGCATCTTTGATGCGATTTGCTTCATCCCATGTAACGCCTTCTAAAATGTGTGACTGTGGACCAGCTGATATTTTGTCAGCGCGACGGTTATCTTTTATCTTTAATACAAATTATTAAAATAAATTTAAATAAAATACAAACAAAATATTGTTTATACCTGTTGCTGCACTCTTTTAAATTCCTTCGGATTTGTATTCACTGGTACAAACTGTAATGGATCATCGATGCGCACAGGAGTTGAATGTGTTGGTGAACATTCCGCAACCCACTATTTTATTATTTCAATCGCGTTTTAAATTGTTCAATGTACATTAAAAGTATTTTTATATGAACCAACAACAACAATGCAATTTAAATGTAATGGAAAGAGAAAGAAATGTTTTGCTTATGTCATTTTTGGCTTTAGTGTAATAAGCAAAATTTATGAAGATATATACTTATATAAGTAATATCCATATATATCAACTGGCATAACATTTTTAACCATTAAAAAAAAGTTAACTTAAAATGAAATGTATTCAACGTTTGAACAAATATTGTACTTGTCTCTGATATTATTCCTGAATAACTATTTTGAAAATTAGCGATTTTACTAAATACAGTTTTATTAGTAAATTAAAGTTTAATAACGAAATGTATAATTTTGTGCCTAAAATAATAAAAAAAAATATCCAAACATAAAATAAAATGTCATGCAAATTAAAGTAAGAACTGTAATAAATATAAAAGTAATCAAAACACATTGGGACAGAGCTTTATTCGATATACATACATATGTATGTATATTACTTTTTCATTCAATTAAAAAACTACATCAAGAAATAATGTAATGAAAAACATTAATTATTAATATTATGATTATAGAAATAAATTCCATTGTAAATAGTTAAATTTAATTTCAATAATATTTGCTTAACATATTTGTTTTATAGAAATTTTTCTGTTTTTTTTTTCAACAAGTTCTTTCTCTTCCCATTTTCATTCGATAAAATTGGAAATTACGTGTACATAACCTACCATCTTACTTGTATTTTAGGCACAAAATTATTTGAAATCAAAATAGTTAAGAAATAGCAATGTAATTTCGATACTTTATTGAATATCAATAATTATAGCTATTATTATTTTGTAATGAAGAAAATATACATATAAAGCAGTTAGGATTATATTATAATTTTTTTTTTTTATAAGTAGCCAGCATATGCAATGAGTACACATATTTCATTTCATTTTAAGACCATATCTGTGTTAGATTTAACTGCTTGAAAAATATTTAATTATAAGCCAGAAACAAAAAGAAATCGATGTTGAATATTGAACTAAATGTTTGTGCTTTTAAAGGAATGTTTAATAGTGAAGCAGTATAGAGCAGTTTAAATAAGTTAAATTTCTATCTGTGGCTTATCTTCAAATTTTATAATTTCTACCTTGGTTATCTTTTTAGGATCTGGAGTACCAGTTTCTAAAACTTCAACTTTTTGATAAACATTTGGAGAATTTAGCCAACGACTTCGATCTCCACCTTTGCGTATATCACCTTTTTTCCATATCCTAAAATATTGTATAATTTATACAGCAGTTATATTTTAAAGGGAATATATTTAAATTTTTCAATCAACACACCCTTGACGAAAGAGTTCTTCCTCTTCCAATAAATAGCCCAAAGATGATACTGCTGGAGGCAATTCAACATCATTTTTAGGTTTCGGCGGTTCGGATTTGATTAAAGGATGACGGTATATGTAACCAGTGCGATATCCTGCATTGTCTAGAATGCGCATTAATGCCTCAAATTCTGCGCCGCCTACACGCCATTTAGGCGCTTGTCCTATCACTTTTACTGTTGTATCAATGCCTTCATTTTTCTCTTCCTCTGATTTAGCTGAATCGGCTATAGCGGCAGCTGCAAACTTCTTTTCCAAATCCTCTGGTGGACGCCTAGATTGATCGTAAATTGTTTTACGAGCGTCCTCTGGAATCATCACTAAGTTGTCCAAGCCAACAGGCAATAATTTAATTTGCGTTTCACAAGCCTGCACAATGTGCGACGCAGCAAAAAAGGCTTCTTCGATAGTTTCACCGCAACACAAGGCACCATGGTTGGTCAAAAGCATTACCTTCGAATTGGGTCCCAAGTTACGAACCAATTTATTTCGTTCTTCATGGTCATTAAGGTAACCTGTATACGAATATGTAGTTAGCTCGCCCAAAACACAAGCATCCTTAGTCAAAGGCAGTAAACCGCTTTTTAAAGTCGATATAGCCACAACTGGTGTGCACCCAATATATATTGCGCATCTAATATCTGGCCGTGCAGCGTGTACAATAGAATGAAGCATAAAATCTGAAAGAGTAAATAATTATAATTTTGCTTGTAAACAATATATGACAATAACAAAGAAAGTCAAGACTTACGATTTTTATTTACGCCAAAATTTGTTGTTCCTTGTTCAACAATATTTCCTTGCATATCAACTTTGTTAAGCGATGATGCAGTAATCTCATGGTGTAATAAGCCGTAAGGATTAACCAAAAAATATTCTTGATCAACTTTTAGACGGGCTGTAATTTGAGCACCCAACCCTTGAGTCCATCCATGCAAATCTAATAGGCGAAAAGTTGCAGCTAGTTTGCAGCGTAATATTTTTTCACCTTTTGCATAGCCCATGGACTCTACACCACGTATATCATTAATGGGCAACATACAGGTAGATGTTTTAAACACGCTACCTATACGAGAAGATGGCAGACCAACTATATCAGATAGTTGTTGCAATATTCCAGCAGCATTTCCGCTATCACGAGCACAGTCAACAATCCGTTCTAACTCTTCACGAAATAACTTTGACCCCATTATAGCTTCAACGCGCTTACGACGTTCCATTTCTCGCATATCCTAAATAAGAAATTAATCTAAGAATTACATATATATATTTATTTATTTTAATATCAGAAATACCTGTTCTATATCAGCCGGTCGCGCTTTGCTATTTTCATCATCTTCCGCTGATGACAAATCGACGCCATTCTGTGGCGGTTGTTCTATTTCAGTCATTATTGGCCGATGAAAACAGATTTTATTTTATCAATGAATATTATTATGGACAGATATTATTAAACAACTCTACGCCTGAAAAATAAAGTTTGTATATAAATATTTATGAAAGTATTGTGTATGCACGTACGCACAAATTTATTAAAATGCATACGCACACCCTTTTTAACTTCCTTGGCGTCTATATCAAAAGTGTCGTCATCACGAACAACTACATATAACAAGGAAAATGTATTCGACAAACGCAGTCTAAGAGAGTACATAAAATAGTGAGAGAATAAAAAGCAATTGCATTAGGGTGTCACAGGGTCAGGATTATCATTTTGAAACGATAAAAGTTTAGATTTAGGATACGTTAAATAAAAATTTCAACATTAGTTTTTGCCAGTTGAAGGAAAAATATTTAAATATATTTTGGTAAGGATTATTTTGTGCAAGGGACATTTTTCCGTTCTTAGTTCGTATGTGTAAGACTAAATAGTTGGTTTTTTAAACGGTTGACTAAAAGCATAGAGCTGAGCAATCCATAAATTTACATAGATATATTCATGGTGGACCGAAATGACCGCAGGAGTTTGAGTTCATACAGTCATTAAGTCCCTCGCAGTGTGCGATGTGGCTCCATCCTGTTGGAATCATACTTGCGGATGGTTTTCCACGGCTGGCTTTAAAGAATTTTCCAACATTGTCCGATATCTAACAGCAGCGATGGAAACGGCAACACCGTGTTCATTTTCAAAAATATATGGTCCAATTATCCTTTCCGACGAAACAACGCACCAAGCGGTAACTTAAGTGGGTGTAATTCTCGCTGTTTAACCTATTGGATTTTCCGTAGTCCTTTTTGCCTACTAACGAACACATTCAATTGCAAGTGGACTTCGTTCCATGATCATGATTTTATTCTGAAATAAAGTTCAACGATTTTGGCACGTTGTTCTATTGTGTACGGCTTCACCCGTTACTAATACCCTCGTTTAACGGTGTTTATAAAAATGACTACTAAAATATAGCTTAGAGTTCTATATGTATGTATATACATATCTACATATGTACATATATAATATGTATAGTGAAGCAGTTCATTTTAGTATTTAAAGGGACTATCATTTTGTGAGAATCTCACATTACCATAAATTAATGAAATGGCGAAAAAAGCAAATTTTTTATACTCTGCAAAATGAATGTAAGAAACAAATAATCATTTCAACAAACAAGAACTGTAGAGAATTCGAGACGTACAACAATGTAATTAAATTTTACGTTATTTCTGTAAAAAATGTTTGCAATAATCCATTTTTATTCTTTCAACTTAAGAGAACACTGTACAGGGTTGGTTTTGTTTGCATATCCATAGTAACCAAAAGTATGACCTCGAGTTCAAAAATGATATGCTACATTATTTTAGCAAGTACTCTCAAGAAATAAGATAATAATAATAATTTTTTTAAAGATAAGTTGTAAATTTTAATCTACTACATACTTTTATTTAATTATAACATTCTTATTTTAGGTTATGAGAACACTAAGCATCATATACTCATGATTCACACACATCAAGTTTGACTCGTCAAGTATTGATTATTTGGATGAACGGGGAAGAAAGAATGGAAAGGTGTACAGACTTGACGGTACTCGCCAAGTTTGTTTCTTTCTCTCTTCTTTCCTTAACCGTAGTATTGTAAAACAAGCGAAACTTGATGGCAAAATGTTTTCGTGTATGAACGTAAATGCAGATTCAAAAGAAAATTTAACAAAACTTGATCAGGTAAACTTGATGTGTGTGAACCACGAGATACTGTTTATCATTTTAAGTGAATATTTGTTTTCGGAAAGGAGTTTCTTTATGTAATTATGTATAGGTATAACTCTTCACTTAAATATTCTTGAATGCAGAGTAGGTATACAAATTTAATTTTTTGTTGTTTTTTTTTGTTTTTAGGAAAAAACTATTATTATTTTTAATTTTTTAAGGAAAGTGTTGTCTTAAATTTATATTTTAGTCGATTATTATTTTATATTTCCCATTATTTTAGGAATTATAATGTATGTATGCAGAAAAAATAATAAATTTTAATAGAATGTACCGTTTGTGACCTGAATGTTATCTCTCTTTCACTCATTAAATAAAAATTGTAAAAATTTATCATATTCGATTACCCATAATATCTTAGCTTGCAGTTATTCATATTTTTTTATCCTTATTCTTTAACATTGTTTTTTTTTAATAAATATGTCTATATTCTCTTTCAATCTTAAAGGTTTATTTATCAAACAACCAAACCTTTAAGCTTGAAAGAGAATGTAGAAATATTTACAGTTATTAATAGTTATAAATCTACATTTGACAATAAAATTAACATTTTTTACTTACGCCTCTCTGTTACTAATTGCACATATGTATGTATAACCTTTCACACTTAACAAGAATCACATCAATAGAAAACAAAAAGCTCGTAGTCAGCGTTGTCAACTGGGTGCTTTTCGCACCGTTTTGTGCTTTTTAAAAATTTCGACGCGTAAAATTATAAAGTGCTCGGTGCTTTTAATTTTTGTGCTTTTCTTTGTTTTCGGCTGCACCAAGTATAATTTTATTTATTATTGATATTAGTAAATCACCTAAAAAAGGTTTAGTTTTTTTTGGTAACAGATTTAAAGAAGTTGGTTGGTAAGATAAATAACATACTCGGTGAAACAAGAGAGGTATCAAAAAACTTTTGCTATTATTTTTTGTAATTAAATGAATTTTTTTAAGTAAATTATTATAAAATGTCATTAACAAAATAAGATAGACTCAGTATCAAGGTGGTGATGAATGAAGTTGTTGTACTACCGCACACGTTGTTTGTACGAGATATGTCAAAAACACCTAATGCAAATTTTACAAAAAACAATGTTTTTGACGTTCGTTGTACAAACGTAGGTACGCAAAAAAATTGCAACCCGTTGTAACAACCCCAGCTTGTCTGAAACGTATTGTTCAGTAATTTCCATTGTACTAAAATTGTTTCTGCATTACCGCCTCTTAAATTTGGAAAAAATAAGAGTAACGGTTCTAAAGCGATTTTGGATCTAAAAATAAATCATTGCCCTTCAGATTTTGTAAAAATATAACCAAAACTAAATAACCAAAAACGGCAGCTTTGATTAAAGGTGAAAACTGGATTCCGAAAAGAAATTAAAGAGCGCATGTGCGGGAACTAAATGTTGTCATTGCATTTAAAGCGTTTTCTAATTTACATATATTTGCTGATCAAGGAAGAAAAACAGACATTTAAAATCAAATTTTTTATTGCTAATCCTGTCTCAGGAATATACCGAAAATAATAAAGTTGACTCTATATTGTAAAACTACTAAGTTACAGAGTATTTTATTTTTTATATATTACTTTGATAATCATAAATTTTTCTTTAAATTAAAAAAAAACAATTGGGCATATCCATCACCAGTAAATTTATATTGGAATTTTGCCCAGACTTGAAGAGGCTGATTTATAACTTTTATATCCTAAATGTTTTATATTTATCAGTAACGTTTATAATCATAAATATATTTTCAATAACAAAAGTTATTATGTCTTATTCTGAACAGATTTTTTTAACAACGCCCATTTTTTCACTACCTAATTTTTATCAAGCACACCACACCAATTTGCAGAACTTTAAGCACATTAGTGAAATTTAGATAATTTTTTGTAATCTATTTTTTAACATAAGATGTATAATGGATGCACTGCAATTATGAACATTTAAAACGACGACGCCCGATTATGTCATAACTCCAAAATATACTCTTCGACAGCAAGTCCAAAAAAAAATTGTATTTGAAGGCTTTGGCTTCATTTTTCATGCTTGCTTACTTTTTTCTGGAAGTATTTTGCTCTTATTTATATTCAGGAATTTTATTCGATTTTGTTTTTCCGTAATTCACTTAAAAAATTTTATTCGTTCGTTACCACTTCGCATTTATATCTGTTATTTTCATTATTATAGCCTAAACCAACTTTCCGACATCAATCGGCTTTTGAAAAACCTTATAATAATTTTCCCAATTTTTTCTTTTAATTGCTTATTTCATTGCTCTATATTGCTTTTAAAGGTTGAAAGAGATAAATATATATATTTACATATAAAACTTGCAAGTAAAATAGTAGATGATGATGTCATTTCATTTAAAAACACTCTTTTATGTGTAATGAGAGAAAATCCCTCTATTCATACAGGGATGATTTATTAAACTTGTGATGGTATTTCACCGGTACTGGACATCACGCATGGATTTTGTTATTTATATGAAAGAAATAGGTTGAAAATCGATAATATTTAACAATGTTATGTGTTTGGAACCTTAATTTTAGATATTTGTCCATTGTTTTATGAGTATGTATGCATTCCAAGGTCAACCAATTTCATGATCAGTTTACCTATTCATGTTTTTTTTGTTGATCTATGTTTACATATCCTGGTTGTCAAAATAAATTATATGTATATCAAGCGTTAGTCTTATACATTTGTTTACTTTTGGAAAAGCACTAATCCATACATAAATAAAATTTACGTATTTTTTTGCATATATATAAAAAATATTTAACAAGTTTTAACTGATGATCATTCCGTTGCTGACCATAGAATAATTTTGCGCTGCTGACATTCAGGCGAACTGATTACCACAGAAATTGTAGTTTATGCTGATTACTGAAGCATAGACTACAACTAGGTCAAGGTTTATTAACACGATGTTGTCACAAGGCGAATTCGTCCATTCGCTTTTTATCCAAACGTCACAAATTCTTGTATAAACTGACGGGGGAATTTGCTAGAGAGTTTACGTGGTAATAAATTTGTCATGTTACAACTGAATAACTGAAGTTTATAAAAATCAATCAAATACAACATTTTTATTCAAGTTGTCAAGTTTATGTAATAACATGCTTTGAGTTGAACACAACGTTGACAACTGTACAGAAATCAGCTGATGAGAATTTTGTCTAATGCAGCCACCTGTCACTAGCAAATACTGCCGTCATCTAATACAAAAAATTGTATCGTATTTTTGTGCCGAACGTCATAGTTTGTTTACTTTTTTGAGAAAATTAAGAAAAGTGGTTGTAAATTATTCAATAATTATAATACTATAATAGTAAGAATGCAAAATATATTAGTTGTAATAATTAATTTAATTTTAACTCATATTACACTAATTTAACACGTTCTTTTTACGTTATTTTATGTTTAACAAAACACATGCATACGAAAAATTTGACGTTTGGACGAAAAGCGAATTGACGAATTGGCCTTGCGACAACCTTGGCAAAGACTATAGATAAATCTATAGTCTTTGCCTGCGTGTATCTGATGTGAATTCGCTTTCTAGAAAATTTACCAAGGCAAATTCATAGTGAATATGCTTTGAAAATGTAATATATAAAAGGTGCAGGTTTTTACAACTCTGAAGAAAAGTGTAGTATTCCCATAAATGTTTTATCATTTTTTAATTAGTACACAGACCGTGGAAAACGCGCGTGAATGTTTTTTTTAATTAATTAAATTTTCAAACGAATGTTGGTGTCAACACAAGTTAAGGCAGGACACATCAATACATTTGGTTGGTATAATATTTATTTAATCACAGCTATTAGTTCGTTGATTTCCATATTTTTGATCCCGTAGTCTGAAAAAAGAAAGCGACACCAAGGGATAACTAAAATAAAATAAAGGCATATGAATAACAGGGATGGGTCGCAGTCCATCTCCATCTCACAGAAGACGTGAAAAAGAACGGTCTGAACGAAAAAAAAGAAGAGAGCGTCGTTCACGAGAACGTGAAAGGGACCGCGATCCAGATGTGGCGCCAGCGAGTAGTTCTGGTCGGACCTTAAGACGGCGGTCGCAACACCGTCATGACCGTGAAGATAGGGGTCGTAGCCGCAGCAGGGAAAGAGAACGTAATGAAAGAAGTAGCAGACGTCGCTCTAGGTGAATAAAGTGTAGTGTATTGAAACCAAACCTGAATCAACGATTACGATAAGTATAAAATATTTTTGGGTACAAATTGTTTTTTTTTTTGTAGTTCAGAGTTGTCAAACAACTATGAATGCAGCGTTGTATTAATAGGAATTCAAGGTTATTAAATATTGTAGCTAATAAAGTTTTACATTAGTGATGTTATTCGGAGTACCACGTGAGAAGCAATTTTATATACCTTAAGGAATTCTCTCAAGATAAAGTAACTAAAATCGTTATTGAATTTTTACAAAGTAATAACTTAAATGGCTTTGCGTGTTCAATTTGAAAATAATGATGACATTGGCGTCTTCAGCAAATTGACGAATTCATATTGTGTTGTCGCCATTGGGGGATCCGAGACATTTTATAGCGTATATGAAGCGGAATTGTCAGAAACAATACCAGTGGTGCATGCAAGCGTTGGTGGTTGCCGCATAATTGGTCGACTAACAGTAGGGAATCGAAATGGTTTATTAGTTCCCAGTTCAGCTACAGATGTTGAGTTACAACATTTGCGCAATAGCTTACCGGACAATGTAAAAATTCAACGTGTAGAGGAACGCTTATCAGCCCTAGGAAATGTTATTGCGTGCAATGATTATGTAGCTTTGGTGCATCCAGATCTTGACAAAGAAACTGAAGAAATTATTGGCGATGTGCTAAATGTTGAGGTTTTTCGTCAAACAATAGCAGAAAATACATTAGTTGGTTCCTATACAGTTCTTAGTAATCAAGGTGGGATGGTACATCCTAAAACCAGTATACAGGATCAAGACGAATTGTCCTCCTTACTGCAAGTTCCATTGGTGGCAGGTACAGTTAATCGTGGTAGTGAGGTATTAGCTGCTGGCATGATTGTAAATGACTGGATATCGTTTGTTGGAATGAATACTACAGCTACGGAAATTTCTGTTATTGAGAGTGTATTTAAGTTAAATCAAGCACAGCCTTCAACAGTTACAACAAAATTGCGTGCTGCACTTATAGATGATATGTCCTAAGAATGTTGTGCAATGTATAGTCCAAGTTTTAACATGTAAAAACTACGTATGAACTAATATTAATACGTTTATCGATATTCTACTGTCATCTTATAAAATAAACCATAAATGCATTCTTGAATGAGGGTGTCCGAATATATATTGCACTGCAATGAAAAATGAGTATATAATCAAGGTGCACGACAACCCTATATAAGAGAACTAACCTTTTTCAAAAGTTTTTATAATTTCATTTTGTGTAATAGATTTTTGGCTTTTTGTTTACCTTTGATTATGATACTGTAATAATAAATAAATTTAAATAAATCACAAATATATGGTTGCCGGCTGACAACGCAACTGAAGTTATGTTGGCATGCATGTCAACATATAAAGTTGCTGAGTTTGCCTTTTGCAGAATTGAATCTTAATTAGATACAAAAAGAAACTTTGTTGGGCAGTTCGACAAAATAACAAGTCCATTTAGTGAGAACTTTCCTTTTGAATCAATATTGTCAGGTTGGAAAGAATTAGCTAAATTCTACTGTATATTTTTTGTCACAGTCTGCGAAGACTTCCGATTGTCTGCCGAAAACACCCAAGGTCTAAAAATATATTCTACCAAACTAGTTTTTCGTATAGATCAATGTTAATATAAATTCATCTGGTACTTCAATAAATAGGTCCCGTTCACATGGTCAAGCTTCTACATCAGCTTCCACATCTTCACGTCGACGTGGTGGTACCAGTACACGTGTAGAACGTCCAAAAATTAGTGAAGCCGATTTGGAGGGGAAATCTCCTGAAGAAGTTGAAATGTTAAAAACAATGGGTTTCTGTACGTTCGACACTACAAAAAATCGTCAAGTTGAAGGTAATGACGTCGGAGAAGTACATGTAATCCTTAAACGAAAATACCGCCAATATATGAACCGTAAAGGTGGCTTTAATCGTCCCTTGGATTTTGTAGCATAAACATGACGATTACACATGTGATGCGGTTTTCCTGTTCTACTGTTATTCTTAGTTATTTATTTTTTGTTATAAACAATACCCTGCAATTTTATGCAATAGACCGGTTTACAAAATTTTCACCTTTTACCAAATCAAAATTTCCATCATATATAATCCTACCTCAATAGCTGTTAAGTAATATTAGTAAGCCTTGCGTTATTTAAATAATCATATACATAAATGTTTTTAATAGTTTATATATCTCGAAAGTTTATTTCGAATTGTAAGAAAATGAATAACGTTTTATTTAAGTAAAATTTCCACTTATAATACAAGTAGTGATATTTAAATATCCAACATTGAAATGATAAATTCTCATTTTTTTTTTACCTTTCCCAGATCCTTTTTTACTATTATGTTTTTTTTTTGCAGCAAATAATATAAGTTGCGTTGAATAATTAATTTTTCGGTTTATTTCTTTAGTCTGAAATAAAAAGTTTCTAAATATCTAAATAAATCATTAGATAAAAAAAATTGCATGTTTCTTGAGAACTAAAAAGATAAGAAGTGTTTACTACTTTTTTAATTGTCGAAAGTTATATATTTTTAGTTTTCAATACATAGGCATTCCCCAAATTCAAAAAGTTCCGATCGAAAATTTTTGTATTGGCAAGTAACTTGAGATCGCTAGATATTATTATAATTATAATTTATAATGCAACACTTTTGTTTATTGCTTTGCGCAACGTTTAATTTATGATTGAACAGTGAAAGATGAAGAACAAGTAAAACTATTATTACAAAATGCTGGTTATGAATTAACTGATGTATTTTTAATATAAAACTACTCATATAAATAATTTTTAACATTTTCCGTATTAAAAATCCCCATCACCATACACACATTACAATCCTCCATACAATGCAATAGTACAATTTTTTGTTAACTAGATTTTAATCAAATTGTGATTTTTTTTGTATAAAATAATTACTATAAAAACTTATTTACACAAATAATTTCAACCTTAAAATCCAAAAATCCACTTCCACACAATAGACCAAATATGCAATAGCCTGGGATTTTTTATATTTACACATTGTTAAATAGAACATATTATTTGTTTTGTTTAAATAAAACTTATAATAATATAAATGAGATAATAATAACATACATATTTTTAAACATTATCAAAAGTTTTATTTTATAAATTTGTAACAGTTAATTCGATCACAAGTGCCGATAAAAATACCAAGTTTTTACAAGAATATACACATATTTTTAAGAATATTTTGGAAAAAGTAATAAACAATACTTATTCTTTCTTTGTACGCTTTTACAATATTGATATTCATTTATTGCAATAGTTAAGTTTGGCTTAGCAGGATAAAAAATTATATATTTTGGCTCATTATATACTACACATACATACTTATATAATCGTAACAACAGAAGTACTTATGCATTTGTACATTGTTTTACGAAATTGCAGGATTTTTCTATTGTAAACTATACATTAAAATGTAATAAATCAATAAATGAAACGTATTATATAAATAATGAGGCCTAAATTTCGTCATTCGATATCGAACGAAATTTCAATATATTTTAAAAGAATTTTAATTAAAGTTTCGAATCGAATGCCGTAATTTTTGTTCAGCTTTTATTTTATCGTTTGGCCACACCTTTTCACTTTTAGTTAATGATATTATTACATATTTAAAATACTTTGATAAAAATGTCTACTACGATTCAAAAAAAGATTTTTTCTGTTTTTGTCTAATTTATATGTAATATGTACTCGTATACATGTACATGTGCAATAACTGGGTGACCGAACTTTATGTATAATATATATATATATTTTAATTTTTTGAGCTGGGTATGCAGAAATGATCTTTTGGGAAATATATATTTAAAGGAAAAAAGATTATGGTTCTATCTCTAACTGTTCAGATTCCTCAGCTACAAATGTCTTTTTTGCCTCCAGCTATTTCCAACAATAGTTATTTGCAATAATGAAATATTTCCTTTATGACAAGAAATTTACAAACAGAAAACGTTACAAAACATGCCTCTTTATTTAAAAACTTTTAAAAAAATAACTTTAGTAAACGAAAATACTATCAAAAAGATACAAAACCAAAACTGACCTGGCTTCAATCGCAGTTTCAGACTATTGTCATAAAAAAAACATCTCGCATTTTTTCGGATGGAAGGTTTCAGTGGCGAAGGCACAGTCACAGAACAATACCGGCTTCAGCCGATAGCAATCCATAATCACATCAGAACGCCCTCCTTCGTCGGTATTGTGTAGCACCGGCGAAGTAAAATAATAATAAAAATGGCTACTAAACCGAAGCTTCAACACTGCTATAAAAACAAAGAACGTGCAAAAGCAGAGTTGAAAGATAGTGAAGCTATACCTCCTCTCATTTCTCTAACTATTCTTTTCCTATAGTTCCAGCACAATGCATCGCATGTGTAGGGGTCATCTGAGTGCTAGTCCCAGATAAAAAAAAGTACATATTGTCACAGAAAATGCAAGAAGCCCTATCTAATTTTGCAATGTGTCTAAGTAAAAAAGGGTCAACAAATTTATTTCTGGAAAAAATTAAAATAAATTTTTTATTTAATTCATAAAATAATACAAATTTTCGAGGTGTCTTATTGGATTTCACAGACACAAAACTAATAACTCAATTTTCATTTTCTGTGAGGATATATGTCAGGTTGAATCAGACAACTCTGTTTATATTCTTCTCGGCATCTCCTCTTTACTATACTTCTTCTTTATTACTGACAACTGAATTATAAATAAAGTCAGTACAGATTTAGCAATCGACTTGTGTTGTTCATTACATGGTGTCAGAAGTGGGATCTAAGTAATTAAATAGTAAAACTAAAAAAATCACTATTCCAACATGGCTGGTGATAATGAACAACCGGTTGCGGCATCGTCATCATCTTATATTAAACCACCCAACCCTTTACAAATAAATGGAAACAATTTATCAACATCATGGAAAAATTGGATTCAGCAATATAATTGGTTTTCGACAGCGGTACAAATGGACAAAAAATCCGCAGAAATACAAGTCGCGACATTTATGTCGTCCATTGGGGCTGATGCAATCAACATTTTCAACTCTTTCTCGTTATCATCTGATGAACAAAAAAATGTTAAAACAATACAGAAAAAGTTCGAAGAATATTTTGCCCCAAAAATCAGTGTTACTTTTGAAAGATATAAATTTAATACACTTTGTCAAAACGAAGGAGAAACATTTGAAGAATTCTATATTAAAATAAAAAACCAAGCAAAAAAATGTGATTTTGGAAGTATTGAAGATTCTCTCTTAAAAGACAAAATTGTGGTTGGTATTGGAAGCGATACAGTTAGAGAAAAGTTACTCTCCCAAGACGATATTGATCTAGAAAAAGCAATAAAAATTTGTAAAGCCAGTGAAATGGCGACGCAACAACTAAAAGAACTGCATAAAACAGAAGAATTTAAAATAGAAGCAATAAGAAAATATGCAAAACCACAAACTTTTAAAAAATATGAGAAAAATGTTTCTTCATATGACTGCAAACGATGTGGTAATAATCACGAAAGTCGTAATTGCCCAGCATACAATAACAAATGTAGAAATTGTCTGCAGAGGGGGCACTTCGCTAAATTTTGTCTCAAAAATAAAAAGCACAATCTAAGACACGTAAATACATTACAGCAGAGAGAAGATGTCGACTCTGACGTCGACAGCGATTTATTCGTTCTGATGGTAAAAACATCAGAAACCACCAAAGATGACAATAAAAACTGGTATGAAGAAATAATCATAGATGACAAAAAAGTAACATTTAAACTTGATTCGGCAGCGGACGGAAATATTATCCCATTAAGTTTCGTCAACAAAAAACATTTGCAAACAATGAAAAAAAGTAAAAATAAATTAATCGCTTTTGGTGGTGGCAAAATTGACATTTGCGGAGAGATTACTCTAACATGCATCGTCAGAGATAAGCTTTATGAGACAAAATTTCTAGTTGTTGAAGACTTTCAAAATCTACAACCACTTCTGGGCAAAGAAGATTGTGAACGTTTTAAACTTATCGTCAGGGTTAATGAAGTAAAGTTCGACTCTAATATTTTTGAGGGACTGGGAAAGGTGAAAAATTTTGTATACGACATAGATTTGATAGAAAACCCTACCTTTGAGCATTATGCTCCACGACGAATACCTCATGCTTTAAAAGCCACTGTAAAAAAAGAGATTGATGCCATGGTAAAACTAGGAGTGCTGAAAAGAACTAATGAAATAACACCAGCTGTATCACCAATGGTAGTTGTTAAACAAAAAGGTAAGATTCGTGTATGCATTGACCCTACTGACATAAATAAAAACATACAACGGCGCTATCATCCATTAAAAACACTCGACGAAATAACGGCTAACATACAAAATTCAAAATGGTTTACGTTATTAGATTGCAAAAAAGGATTTTGGCAAATTGAGCTAACGAAGCGTACTCAAAAATATCTAACAATGGCTACACCATGGGGTCGTTATTCATATCTTCGTTTACCATTTGGCCTAGCATCAGCTCCTGAAGTATACCAACAATTGATGTCACAGTTATTGGAAGACATCGATAATACAGAGGTTTCGATGGATGATATACTGATTCACGCTGAAACAAGAGAGAAGCTGAAAAATCAAACAGAGAAAGTTATCAAAAAGTTATCAAATTCAGGTCTGAAATTAAACAAAGATAAGTGCATATTTAACGTAATAAGGTCAAATTTTTAGGTCATATTTTAAACTCAGAGGGAATCGCCGCTGACCCGGAAAAAACTGCAGCCATTAATCAGCTTAAAAAACCAGAAAATCGCACTCAACTCCAAAGAGTTCTGGGCATGGCTACATACTTGTGTAAATTTATTCCCAATTTATCGGAAATTACTGCTCCTCTCCGTGAACTGCTAAAAAAAGAAGTAGAGTGGATCTGGTCGCCTCAGCATGAATCTGCATTCAAAAACCTAAAAATAGCATTCTCTTCTACACCCTTGCTACGCTATTATGATCCAAATCTGGATGTAAAACTCCAAGTAGATGCAAGCAAATCAAGCTTAGGTGCAGCCTTGCTGCAAAATGAGCAGCCTGTAGCATACGCCTCCAGAGCACTATCAAAATCGCAGCAAAATTATGCGCAAATTGAGAAAGAGGCAACAGCCATCCGCTTCGCTTGTGAAAAATTTCACGAATACATATACGGGAAAAAATTAGTTATAGAAACCGACCACAAGCCTCTCGAGACAATTTTCAAAAAACCTCTCCATTCAGCCTCTCAGAGACTACAAACCATTTTATTACACGTTTTGCATTACTCCCCAAAGGTCTTATATAGAAAAGGAACAGAGATCAAACTAGCAGACACATTAAGCAGAGACTGTGAAAATAAAGAACCCCTTTGTGAAAAAGAGGACATAGAAGTGCATTCAGTAGCAACAATTGCCAAAAATACAGAGGAGAAGATAATAAATGAAACAAAACAAGACTCAACACTACGATTATTAATAGAATTTGCACTTAATGGTTGGCCGACAGCAATAACAGACCTACCAAAAGAAATAAGACAATATTGGAATTTTCGCGAAGAAATTACATACGATAAAGGCATTTTATACAAATCAACAAAAATAATAATACCGAAAACGCTTCAAACTGAAATTATAAAAAAGATTCACGCCGGTCATCAAGGTATACAACGTAGTGTAAACAGGGCAAGATCAATAGTATTTTGGATCGGAATGAACAATGAGATCAAAAAGTTCATTGAAAAATGTCCAATTTGCCAATCGTATCAACCCTCAAAGCAAAAAGAACCACTGATCATTAAGCCCATACCATGCCTACCCTGGGAGATTGTATCAACAGACATATTTTACTTTCAAAACAATAATTATTTGTTAATAGCTGACAGCTACTCGGGGTTCATGGATTTCGCGCTCCTGCAGCATTCGACATCATTTGAGGTAATTAAACAATTAAAAACTTGGTTTGCAGTACATGGAATTCCACGAATTTTAGAATCCGATAACGGACCACAATTCTGCTCAAAAGATTTCTCCAATTTCACTAAATCATGGGATATTCATCACAAAACGTCTAGCCCGTACTACCCCAGGTCAAATGGACTTGCTGAAAGATATGTGCAAACAGCAAAAGCAATGTTAAAAAAGTGTTCGAAAGACAATAGTGATATCTATCTAGCACTGCTTAACTACAGAAATACGCCAAGGAACGAAGAGTTGCAATCGCCTAACCAAAGACTGATGAGCAGAATAACTCGAAGCACAATACCTGCATCTAAAGACGTCCTAACACCTAAGATAATAACAAATGTACAACACAATATGAACAAAACCAGAAAAAAAAACAAGACTTATTTCGATAAACATACAAAACAACCACAACACATTCAAATCGATGATCGCGTGCGAGTTCAAAAAGGACATCGCCACTGGGAAACCGGAACTATTGAAAAAACGCAAGAAACCGCACCTCGCTCATTTTATATACGCACCGATGATGGGAAACTAGTAAGAAGAAATTCAATTCACATTCAAAAGACAAAAGCAACAATACCAGTTGAAAAGACAGTAGTAGCCAGCACACCCGACGCATTACAAGCTTGTCAGGAAAACGAACCACCAGATCTCAATAACAGTACCACCCTATCGCCAGATGGTATGGCCACCCCACCTCGGCCTGAAGTCAGAGTTTCACGTTATGGTCGACCCATAAAGCAACCAATGAGATACAGCCCATAGAACTTCATATACCTATTTCCTAATATAAGTAAACATTTTTACAAACGGGGGGATGTCAGGTTGAATCAGACAACTCTGTTTATATTCTTCTCGGCATCTCCTCTTTACTATACTTCTTCTTTATTACTGACAACTGAATTATAAATAAAGTCAGTACAGATTTAGCAATCGACTTGTGTTGTTCATTACAATATACATATCTTAATACACTTTTTGAGTTAATAATGCAGAATAATTCTTCATATCGGTCTTTATCATGTGTAAAAAATTCATGCAGAGCTTCAGAACTCACCTCGTGACAATATTTTTTCATTTCCCTATTAAGAGGCATGTAAATTGAAAACTTTAAGTACGTTTTTAACAAAACTAGTTTTTTCAATAATGACATTGTTGAAGTAAATGAGCCAGCCATATGTACTATCTAGATATAAATAGCAAATATCAAGTGGTTGAAAAAGTCGTAAGAGAACCACGAACTGAAATTTTTTTACATTTAATTTAACCGACAACTTTTATGCCGTATACGGTTAAACGTATTCAATTACAATTACAAATTAATAAATTCAAAATATATGATAGAAAGCCTGAGGACTTTTTTTATCTTATTTTGTTTTTTATTATTCGATATTTCGTTAACAGCTTGTTAACATCATCAGGAATAATAGGAAATTATAATTCTTTGAAATTTTTTTTTAAAAATTTCTTTGAAATTGAAATAGAAATTTCGTAACAAGCATAAATCAAAATAAAATTATTGATCCGAAAAACAACAAGAAAAATGGAAATTCAACAAATAGAAGCTATCATGAGGAACGAAATAGAGGAATCTTTGAGGAATACAATGACTTCACTGAATGTAGAAAAAGATGAGTTAAAATTGAAGAACTTGAATGTTGACTTAATTATAGAAATCGCGGAGTTTATGTACTTGGAACTGGGAGTGGTATATGACAGGAAAATAATTAATGTGGACAATAGCATAATAATGGCAGGAAACATATACACTTTTTTCCAGTTTTTAAAGAGAAAGCATGGTGCAAAGCCTGAGAATGTCTTAAAGTATGGAGCATACAAAATTTGTTCTCCTGTAACGTTGGCTCCAAAGGAAATGACTGTACCATCTTTTTTAGATAGCGTTCACAAAGTCATAGCGGACTTCGAGGAAAAAGTGAATTTTCAAACCATTATGCCCATAGTTGGGGTCATGACCAACCTAAAATCTGATATGGAAGAGGTTTGTATGGGTGTCAGCACTGTTCCGGTGGGCATGGTGCCTAGAGGGACTACATTTAGGAATAAGAGAAAACAAGGAGAACAGTCTGCGATGGCACCATTATCCGTTTTAGGACTGTCAAATATACATGCTCCATTATTACATGGAATAACTTTCCCCCTGAAAAGAAAGCGATCCTTGCAAGAGGTCTAGGTCCTCTGACGTTGGCCGCAATGCTAACCACAACACCCAAATACAAGGAGAAGATTGTCGATGCTCTAATAGAAAATGTTCCGCATTTACCCATGATTGGAAAAGTGGCAGAAGCCCTTTACCTACGTAGCGATAATTTTTTAGGTCTATTGAAGACACTTGGGGATACCCTTCTAATTAAGTCACACAAGGGTGTTCGTAGGTTCTATTTTCCCCTGGAATTTTATATCTGGGCATATCTGAAATATGGAAAGGGTGGTCTGGGAAACGGGTTTTCTTTCAACGGGGTCAGAATGCTAGAGCTGTATTGCAATTCAGTACATTTAAAATGGACAATGAGAGGGGATCCCTTGCACGCAGAAAGCTTGAAACAATATTTATTCCATGCAATGTTTACAGGTGGCTTTGAAAATTTACATGTTCTATCGATTATCACAAATCAGGTGAATTGGACCAATAGAAGAGGGATCTCAGACTGTGTTTAATCAAGGTCTACCAAATCCAATATAGAGATAACGCCAATAAATTTTAAGTTTATCTCAAAAGGGACTAGAGTTTTGCCCAGCAACGCAGAAAATGTCTCAAGGCCAATGTTGACGGGGAACTTAACATTCGCGGGGAGGAGAGAGAGACATTTCAGTGATGAGTTTAGAAATTACCTGTTGTCCGGGAAATCGGAAATTCAATATTCAAATGACGTCCAAAGCTTAATCTCCGCTCTCCATCAAATAAGAACTGAGGCTGAAGCTGAAATTGGACCAATGGGAGTAAACATAACTGGAACATCTTCCTGGTTTAAGGTTATTTACGGTGAAAATACAGTTTCGGTTGTGGAGTCAAAGGATTTCGTAGTCCAAGAGGACAAATATTCATATTTCTATAGTTAAATATCAATTGTTTCTACCAGTTATATTTTTTATGTATCACACCAAAAAGGGTATTTAATTATTAATACAGAATTATTATTGAAAAAAAAAAAAATTCAAAGAATTATAATTTCCTATTATTCCTGATGATTTTAACAAGCTGTTAACGAAATATCGAATAATAAAAAACAAAATAAGATAAAAAAAGACCTCAGGCTTAATAAATATATATCAAAAAATATAATAAAAAAGCTCAATTAATAATATAATTATATGATAGAAACTTAACGGAAAGAAAAAAAAGTTTAATATTATTCGACGTTTTTATTCATAAATTCGATGCCTCTATTTACTTATATTTAGAAATAGTTTCAAGCTGTCGAAAATAAATTTTTTTACTCGTTTATATGTTCGTATACTACTGCAGTACGGGCTGGTGCATACACTACAAGAAAGTTTTGCCGGCCGGCATAATCTTCTGCTGTTGTAACATGTATACAATCTTTGTCAAGGCGTTTAAAACCTCCAAATTCTACATCATCTGATGATAAAACAATTTTATAAGTTCCAGCCCAATTGGTTCCCACACGGTATCCGGTAAAACTTTGAGTTGGATGAAAATTGAACACAAACACTAATCCAGCACGTTCGAAGACTATGATTTTATCACCTTCATGCTTCCAACTGACATAAGCAGGTTCCGAAGATAACCATCCAACACGATCCTCTAATTCATTCATTGCCCGATCAAATTCATTTAAATACTTGTATTTAAGTAAATCATCATCTACCAAATTCCACTGCCTGCGAGCGTAGTGATATGAATCATTATTGCCAGCGCGAGGAAAATCTAACCATTCTGGATGACCAAATTCATTTCCCATAAAATTAAGATATGCTTCACCACCTAAAGCATGTGTTATAAGTCGAATCATCTTATGTAATGCTATGCCTCGGTCAATGATTAAATTATGTCCAGAAAGGACTGACATATGTGTATACATTTCTTTATCCATAAGCCAAAATGCTATTGTTTTATCACCTACTAATGCTTGATCATGTGATTCTGCGTAAGCGACTGTGTCTTCTTTCCAACGACGATTTGTAAGAGTGTGAACTATATTTCCCATGTTCCATTGATCATCAGGACATTCCTTAAGCAATTCAATCCATTTATCTGGGATGGCCATACCTAAACGGTAGTCGAACCCAATCCCACCTTCTACATTGGGTCGACATAGCGTGGGCATGCCCGATACATCCTGATATGAAGATTTTAATAAAATAATTATATACATATATTGATATATGCGAATTTCTTACCTCTGCTATTGTTATGCATTCAGGATTTTGTGTATGCAACATATAATTGGCTAGTGCCAAATAATTTAGGGCATCCGTATCTACATTAAGCCCAAAATATTCGTTATAATCACCACTGAATCCTTCACCAATTCCACGAGAATGATAAAGCATGGATGTAACACCGTCAAATCTACATATATTACAGAAAAAACACAATTCACAACTCTGTAAGCAACATAACCTAACCTTCGGACGAATCCGATTATGTATTCTGATATTTTGTTATGCAACGGTTATTGTTCAACCGGAAAAAATAATTATAACTGTAGGTGTTTACAATAGTCTACTTATTTTTAATATGCACTTTGTTATTTTGTAATTGTTATTTTTTAAAATCTAACTTATTTTTATATTTTTCTCACTTCTATTTTTTTTTTTGACCTTTATTAAATTTTTTAATTATATTTATTTTTTGAGCGATGCTACCGAAATATTGAAAATAAATAATTGAAAAAACTTTTCATAAAAAAGACCATCGCTCAAAAAATAAATATTATTATTTTTATATTTTCAAATTGTAATCAAAAATTTTCAGTTGTTAATAGAAACTTGAATAATAAACTTGCTGCAATAACACATCGTTCACACAACTAAATTGCAAAAAGTTTTAGTTCTAGGTGCAAGATCAATGCAAATTCATTCATTTTGTTAAAAAATTTCATAATATAGACGAGTTCTAAGCGCAAAAATTTCTTTCATACAGTCTACTATATTTCTGTCTTTATTTCATACTTGTAGGTACTTACCTATATCCATCGAATTTATATTCATCATGCCACCATCTCAAATTTGATAACAAAAAACGTAACACTTCATATTCCATATAATTAAAAAGTCTACTGTCCCACAGTGCATGTTCTCCGCGATTTCCGTCATGGAAGTAGCAACTGTTTGTGCCATCAAATTGATTTAAACCATCTTGAACATTCTTACTAGCATGCGAATGAACAACATCCAATAATACGTATAAATTGTTAGCATGGGCCACATCTATCATTTTCTTAAGCTGATCTGGGCTGCCAAATCGGCTAGAAGCTGCAAAAAAACTAGTAACTTGATAACCAAAACTTGCATAATAAGCATGTTCCATTATTGCCATAACTTGTATGGCATTATATCCCTGTTTTTTAATACGGGGTACAATATTATTTGCAAAGTTTTCATATGAACCAACGCAAGGTTCTTGAGAAGCAATTCCCACATGACATTCGTATATTCGCAGAGATTTTGGCCTTTTAGCAGCTGGGTATTTAAATTTATAGCACTCGTTTTCAGGGGGATTCCAAACATACTGTTTAAAGTTAACTCCATCATTAGCATTTTTTGGTGGTTGCTTTACATGTTTTGCCCATGGAGATAATCGATCCAAAAGCTGACCAAATTGATTACGAACGATAACTTTAATTTCACTTAAATGTTTTATGGCCGCTGTTCCATCCGCCTTCGCAGGAATATGTAGTTCCCATTTTCCAAAATCTAATTTTTTAAATGGTGTAGCTTCCCACTGCCAATTGTCTGAAATTTAGTGAAAATATATATACTTATATATATGTATGCATATTTTCAATTTTGCCAAAGAAATACATTTTTCTCAGATTTCTTAATTACATACTGAAATCTCCCGTTAAATAAAGTTCCCTGGCTCCTGGAGCCCACTCTCGGGCAACAACAGAGTTATCTGGTAAAAAATGGATACCATAATATTTATAGCCTTGAGAAAATCTATCCATTCCACCTTCAAGATTATTTATCTTTCCAATCCATTCTTGTAAAACTCCACTCCTTAATAAAAGCAGAAAATTCATTAAACTTTTCGATACATTAGGTGTGTTCGTTTACCCAAAAGCGTTTTCTTACGCAAAAATTGGGTAAATGAGAGAGGTTTTGAGAGTAATGTTCTTGCTCTTCACGCACGAGAATGCCCGTACTTTTTCTTCGGGCTAGTTTGGGCATGAAGAACAAGCAATCAGTTTGTTTATAATAAACATTGAAAATAACAAAGAAAAATTACAAATGTCGCAAATAGCTGACAGACATTAAAAAAGTTGTTTTAAAAATTTTTCTTAACAATAATTAATTACAAACATTTTTGTTATTTATACCATAAATTGTTAAAAACTTTTCATAAAAAATACAATTTTTTTAAATAAATATTTTTGTTAATACAAATTATTATTTCCTGTATGTGTATGTGAATATTATTGAACCACCGTAATAAATTTCATTGAAATCGGTTAAGCCCTTTTAAAATTAACATATTTAGCTTATCAATTGACCGCAGCGCGACCTCGCAGTTTACATAGTTACATTGTCGGACTTAATTTCACCAAAATCGATGCTGCCGTTTCGAAGTTATAGAAGTTTCTGTACTAAAATTTAAAGTAAAGAAACGAGGTGGTCGTGCGACTTCAGAGGTAGCTCGCAAACTATTGAACTGATTCGGCTTAATTTAAATATCAACTGATTCAGGTCTACTACTGACGCATTGATACAAAAACAAATTCTGTGCGATTTCAGTTTAGCCGTACAGTTGATTTCAACGGACACGCGGACAGACAGACGTGGCTCCATTCATCTCTATTCATCACATTTCATGTAGATTTTTTTAGAAATTAATATTACAGAAATACTAATTCAACCCGCAAGGCATACGAACATAAAAAAAATTTATGTACGGCCATACCATATATTACTCTTCCAACTGTATACGTGAATGTCTCAAGAATTTTTTATGAATTATTGTCTAAAGTTGCATTTCAAGAATTGACTACCTGAGGCGAATTGTTATGTTCCTGAAATCTAACATTATAGGTACACATACCAAATAAATAAATATATTTAAATTGCCGAAAAATTGTCAAAGAATAGCTAATGCGTTCAACAAGGTATGTCTATTAACCAATATTATACAAATATTTTGTATTTGTTATAATCCAGTACATATTTTGTAAATTTTTAATGTAATATAATATAATTTTTAACGTACTTACATGAATTACAGGCAACAGCAACTTATTAGTTTCGAGTCCAGTAGCTCGCCTACGTATTTATGCTGACAAATCTCATTGTTGCAAAGCAAATACCAATTTATTTCTTTCCATTATTAAAAAAGTTTATTATTTTAACACTAAGCTTGTTTAAATTACTCCAATTCAATTAACAAACCATACAACTAACAAACTCACTAAACGCAAACAATAAAGATTTGCAAAAAATTACAAAGGAATACATTTTGTTGGCATTTTAGCTCCACTTTCCTTCTGAAAGTGATACACTTATGATGAAATTGCAATGAAATAGCTCTTATTATTCAATATTATATACACAAATACATGTAGTTTTTGATATTATGGATAAATTTTAATAGTTTTAATTTTTCCACTGCGGAGTATTTAACACGGCGACCAGTCGAGGAAATGGCGCGACAAATACTAAATAATGCTGCCATATTGTTTATGATCAGAAAGATAGTAGTGCTGCCGGAATTATAAAATTTTTCTTTAATGGATCGAATTGTGTAGACGCCTTCTTGTCAATGTCAACAGCCCGCGAAAACTGAATAAAGAACTTACGGCACCTAATTTATCTTGTATAGTTCAAATTTTGAAGAACAATGAAAATATATTATTATAGAAAAAGTCACCAGCCGCAAAGAGTTCAACTATATTAAGATAAATATTAAAATGTCAAACCTTTCACTAGTGTTATCGATAAAAATTTTAAATTGTTCAACTTAAAATTGACGTTTGCAACTTAAAAACAGTAATATGTTGCCAACTTAGTGGTTTCTGTACGAATTCTGGGATTTGTAACCACATTTGTGACTTTTTATAGTTTGCTTAACGTGTTTTAAAAAAGAAAGGCAGCGCTTAGAAGAAAAAGTTTTGTCTACATTTTGTATATTTGTTTCTTTCAATTCTATATCAATAAAATGAAAAATAAATGCAGTTTCGTAAGGGCTTAATGTTACTAGATTCAATTACAACTAAATCAACAAAAGCCTAGTCATACTAAATTTTTTATGGTTGTCAGTATTTCTGTACATGCTCACTCCTCTGTATTCAAATTATATTTAAATATTATTTTGATAAATGACTTAAAGTACTCTCTTACCTTGAATGAATGAATAAGTGTTTTAAAAAAGAAAGGCAGCGCTTAGAAGAAAAAGTATTGTCTACATTTTGTATATTTGTTTCTTTCAATTCTATATCAATAAAATGAAAAATAAATGCAGTTTCGTAAGGGCTTAATGTTACTAGATTCAATTACAACTAAATCAACAAAAGCCTAGTCATACTAAATTTTTTATGGTTGTCAGTATTTCTGTACATGCTCACTCCTCTGTATTCAAATTATATTTAAATATTATTTTGATAAATGACTTAAAGTACTCTCTTACCTTGAATGATGAATGACACCAAGTGTCTGTATGTCAAAAATTTTGTGAATAAATTTTATAACATTGTCAAGAAGGCGTCTACACAATTCGCATAATCAATGGTAAATTTTCAAACTCCGGTAGCACTAATATCTTTAAGATAATGAACAATCTGGCAGTATTCTTTAGTATTTTCCGCGCCATTTCCTCGACTAGTCGCCCTGTTAAATACTCCGCAGTGGAAAAATTAAAACTATTAAAATTTATCCATAATATCAAAAACTACATGTATTTGTGTATATAATATTGAATAATAAGAGCTATTTCATTGCAATTTCATCATAAGTGTATCACTTTCAGAAGGAAAGTGGAGCTAAAATGCCAACAAAATATATTCCTTTGTAATTTTTTGCAAATCTTTATTGTTTGCGTTTAGTGAGTTTGTTAGTTGTATGGTTTGTTAATTGAATTGGAGTAATTTAAACAAGCTTAGCGTTAAAATAATAAACTTTTTTAATAATGGAAAGAAATGAATTGTTATTTGTTTTGCAACATAATCAGATTTGTCAGCATAAATACGTAGGCGACCTACTGGACTACGACACTAATTCGTTGCAGTTGCCAGTAAAATTCATGTAAGTACATATGTTAAAAATTATATTATATTTTTATATTACTTTTTAATTATATTATTAATTGACCTTTTTTATTATATTTTTTGATATATATTTATTAAGCCTGAGGTCTTTTTTTATTTTATTTTGTTTTTTATTATTTTATTATAGGAAATTACAATTTCCTATTATTCCTGATGATGTTAACAAGCTGTTAACGAAATATCGAATAATAAAAAACAAAATAAAATAAAAAAAGACCTCAGGCTTAATAAATATATATCAAAAAAATTATTATATTACACTAGCTGACCCGGTTCGCGTTGCTGGCCCTAAGCAAACATTAGTGTTGTATTACCACACGATTTATTTATTTAAAATAACAAAAAAACCAAAAAAATAAATATATATATGTCATTGGTGGTGCAATATGAAAATTGGATTTTGCAGACCGAAAATCAAAAATCAGTCTTCACAGTGTCACCCTCCTGAATATTCTGAAGATTCCCTGAAAATTTCATCAAAATCTGCCAAGCCGTTTTGGAGTCCATACGTTACATACATACACACATCCTGTTTTATATATATGTATATAGATTAAAAAGTTTCAAAATATGTATTGGATTATAAAAAGAACAATATATTTCCATAAAATTGGTTAATGCTGGTCCAAGATAAAAAAAAGAAGATTCGATTACAAATGCAACGATATAAAAGTTTAAAAAGGCGACACCTACCTTCGGCAAAAAATTTATTTTTTATACTTTATATTACGGGGTGTACGGCGATTTTTTAGGTGCGGGCTAGACTAGTTATGTTATCTGCATGGATGACCGAAACTAACACACACACAATTTTTTTTCTAATAGATCTGCAGAAATTTTATATTTGCCTGACGATATGAATGTTATTGTTGATGGATAAAATAAATTTTTATTTGAATTTGTATATTTTAGTATTAAGGAGTAATTTAATTTGTATATTTTAAATATTTGTCTGTCGTGAATTAGTAATGTGTATTATATTAGTAATGTGGTATATATTTTTAGTCATATTGCATTGACAACTTTGTTCGTTTTATGTATTTTGGTACTTCTGCTGCAGCATTTGTTACTATTAACAACTTTTAAATTGAAAAATTGTTTTTGCTTATTGTTAAAATTTTTAAATTAACTTTATATTTATAAGTATCTATGAATGTATCCTGAAATAAGCATGGAAAGTAGATATTTTTTAAAACTATGACGAAATTAAATTGGACATGAACATCGACGGAATGTCATTGTTTAAAAGTTCACGAATGTAGAAATGCAGAAATTTCCGGAGGACTTTTAAATATTAAATAGTACTAGTGAATCTCTGGTTTATCTCTTATAGCACAGTGCTTTCTCAATGACACGTACTTGTTAAATGTCTATAGCACAGAACATTGCAAAGAAAATAGTAACTCAGTAGTCCTGCTGACAATGTCAATATTGAATCAGTACTGGGTCACTACCGACATTTCCTACAGGGTACAGACTCGCTGCGCATACAACGTAAGTTTTTACTCTTTTTTTTATGGATTTTCAACCATAAAAATAAATTTTTTTTTTATTTTTACATTCATTTTTAAAAACTGTTAAATAATAGAAATTCAATTCCTCAAAAGCTTTACAAGTACCGTGAACACGCAAAGTTTTGACGTTAACACTCGTAATGATGTTTTCTTTTCTTTGAATTGTTTACATGTACACATTCAAGTACATATAAGTACGTGCATATGTACATATGTACATATATGTATGGAGTATATTAGTGCATACATCAGGAAAGATGCTTTTGCATAATGTGTGCCACCGGCCCCTTTGGACAGCACATATCACAAATATTTATAAAATTTTTAATGTATAGTAGTTGTTATCCTCCGAAAGTGTAAAATGTGGATGTATGTCATAATTGTCACACCTACGTTGTAACAAAGTCACTGAACAATAGCGGCTTCAACTGATAGCAATCCACAATCGCATCAGAACGCCCTCCTTCGTCGGTATTGTGTAGCACCGACGAAGTAAAATAATAGGTCTGTTTGTTTACCCGCGGGCGCCCAATCTTACCCAAAAGCGTTTTTTTACGCAAAAATTGGGTAAATGAGAGGTTTTGAGAGAGTAATGTTCTTGTTCTTCACGCACGGGAATGCCCGTACTTTTTCTTCGGGCTAGTTTAGGCGTGAAGAACAAGCAATCAGTTTGTTTATAATAAACATTGAAAATAACAAAGCAAAATTACAAAGGTCCCAAACAGCTGACAGACATTAAAAAAGTTGTGTTAAAATTTTTTCTTAACAATAATTAATTACAAACATTTTTGTTATTTATACCTATTAGGAAGAAAATAATAAAAATATTTGCGCTGAAACATGTAAGTAATAGATACTTCTAAATGTACACGTACATATATATCAAAGGATACACAAAAGTACATATCCGTCTATTGCTATTTTTATATAAAAATGCATACATACATATATATACATATGTATATATTTTCTAGAGATCAATAGAAGTCATGTTAGGTATGGATGTTTTTGAAACCATTGCTGCAGAACTTATGGAGAGTGAAACTAGTGAGGATGATATTATTTTAGATATTATTGAACAAGACGGTGATATCGAAGAAGCTATATTGGCGAACTGTTTGCAACTTTTTGGTGCTGAAAAGAGAAACAGCATTATAAATCATTTACAAGAAGCTGTACCCTTATACACTGAAGAAGAGTTCCGGCAACACTTTCGCATATCTAGGGACCTATATATCAATATATCGGCAAGATTTAATGAAAGTGAAATGTATGCAAAGCTTCGTGCTGACAAGCGTTTACCAGCCACAACGTATTTGGCTGTTTTTTTGTGGTATGCAGGTCATGAAGCTTGTATTTTTCGTGATTTGTCAGATCGATTCAATTTATCGCTTTCAACTGCTTCCAAAATCATTGAAAAAACCACAATGTTCATAAGCAGTTTAAGTCCAGATGTTATCAAATGGCCAAATGAAGTTAAGAAACAAGAGTCCGCAATTTTTTTGGCAACAAATGTGGATTTACAAAAGCTATAAGTAGTTATATTTCATAATATTAATACAAATTATTATTTTCCAACGATGATACCTATTTGGTAGCGAAATATTGAAAAATAAATAATTGTTAAAAACTTTTCATAAAAAAGACCATCGCTGAAAAATAAATATAATTAAATAAATTCTTTCAATACTTGTTTTTTTAAATAAATTCTTTCACAAATAGTTTTTTTTCGGTAAACTGTCATCAATCAGATTAGACTTCCAATGAAAATCAGGGATAATCAAGCTCGTACAATTGTACTTTTTTCAGTACACTTTGTATTGCAAAAGTACTACTTTACTCCACTAAATATTAAGTACCAAAGTATATTCATATGATTATACGTTGTTCAGAAATTTAATTTAATTATAGCAAACATATATTTTCGATTTTTCTTAATATAATATTTAATTATTAAATTATTCACAACCACTTTTCACAAACTTTGACGTTTGGCCTGTTGAAAGAAGTGACCAGCGAAATACATCATAAGTTTAGCTGCCCTACAAGAACATTGACGGTCATTTGACCGGTGATATGACCGTCATTGCGTAGAACAAAGTTTATATCATTTTCTTAAGGGCAATATGAGAAAAATGACCGAAACTTCTGTGTGCATGTGATAGTCAGCGTTGATGCATATAATATAAAATAGAAATATCCATCAGAACCTTGGAGTGGGCCATCATCTCTGAATTTTTTCTTAATATAATTGCCCACAGTTATTTAAAATATACAAATATTAAAACAAACTATTCAGGGATTCGCATAAAAATTAATTCTATCCATCAGCAAATACAACATATGTTGTTGTTAAAACGTGTCGCCGAGTGCCGAACACAAAAACGATGCTCTCTTCCACACCCGTAACATGCTACCAAACTAATGTTTTCTCGTCTAAACTCAGTCGTACGGAGCTTAAAAAAATTTTGGTCCGAATTATAAGTTTACAAACGAGTAAAATTATCCTTTCTGTAAAATTGATGAATTTGCGAAAATTCAAGAATACTTTTGTAATGAACTGCATTAATTTTTAACTATTCAACAACACGTTGGTTGTCTCGCAACGAGGTGGTCTCTCGAGTAATAGGATCTCCTTCAGTATTACTTTAATTTGATTGATTTCGCAACAAATTCTCAATATTTAAGAATTCATTTTATTTTATCTTTCTGTTACTAATAGTAAAACTTAACACAACTTTTATGTTTTTAGTACATTTGGGGTCAAAAAAATACAATTTTAAAATTGTCAAATATCATCTCCGATATAAACAGAGCTGTAAAAAATTGACATTTCTTTTTTTCTGGTAAATTTTATGGTTTTTTCGTTTTCTCACTTTTGTACATTTTGCTCTCTTATTGAGAGTAATTATAGCTTACTCTCATTTTACCGAACTTTACCCAAAAAGGAAACGTACAGAGCTATTGATATTATGCCAGCCGCATGTAGTGCAACACGTATTCTAAGCTATATACAGTTTGTAAAAAAAATGTTTTCAAAACAAAAATTTTTTACGAATTTAAATTTAAATAAATATTTACAACAACAATATCATTATATTTGTGAATTTTTTTTTTACAACTGTTGTTTTGTATGTTCTCGACAAGCAGGCGTCGAAATTTTGACAAATTTATGAACATATTACAACAACAACGCTACAAAATAATTTTGCATACTTTAAACAGTGTAAAAAAAAATGTTTTCAAAAATGCAAAGACAAGAAGGAACCGTTAGTTTTTTGCATATGTATTGCGTATAATAGTTTTATATGGACGCTAAGAGTAGCAGTTGTCTTTTATTCCTTAAATTAAGCTCATAGAATAAACAAATGATTACCCAATTATATATAAACTATGCCAGGAAAGCGACTGAACAAAGACATTACCCAACTAGTGTATTTTAATTACTATAAAGGAAAATCTCACAGAGAAATTGCTGAAATGTTCTCTCTTAACCTAAGGACGGTATATAATGTTATTAACAGTGCTGAAAAAGAAGGAAAACTGGAACCAAAACAAACACCAGGCAGACCAAAAAAAGTAACTCGGCGAATTGAAAAGAAAATTTTGAAAATGATTGATGAGAATCCACTAGAGGAATTGCACTTAGCATCAGTAATGAATGTGGAGTAAGTATCCCTCTCAGACTGTTAGAAATGTGCTACAAAACCATAAATACTCTTCAAGAGTTACGAAGAAAAAACCTTTGCTATCCGCGGTAAATATTGAAAAAGGTATAAGTTTGCCATTGAACACCTTTCTTTATCTCCGGAGCACTGGGATGATGTTATTTTTTGTGACGAAACGAAAGTGATGCTTTACTACCATGATGGACCTCAAAAAGTTTGTCGAAAACCCCTGGCGGCTTTAAAAAATAAAAATATAATACCCACTGTAAAGTTCGGTAAACTATTCGTTATGGTGTGGAGTTGTATTTCGAGCAAGGGTGTTGGCGAATATTAGAGAATATTAGAGGATATAAGGACCAAGGAAGTCTATCTAAACATTTTAAAAAAGGAATTGAGTGCAAGTGCTCGGAAATTCGGGTTTGTTGACCCAGAAAAGCTCAAGTATAAATTTTATCAGAATAATGAACCGAAGCATAAGGCATATATTTGTAGATCCTGGTTGTTATATAATTGTAGAAAAGTGATCGATAACCCAGCACAAAGCCCAGACTTAAACCCTATAGAAAATTCATGGGTCCACCCAAAGAAAAAAGTCGGAAAAAGGTCACCAAAAACAAATAACATTTATTAAAGAAGAGTGGGAAAAAATACCTGAAAATTATGATATACCAAAGCTTATCCATTCAATGTCTAGACGCTTAGAAGTTGTAATTAAAGCTAAAGGAGGGCACACCAAGTATTAGCACTCTCAAATCTTTTTTTTTTACCATTTAGAATAAATTTAATTAAATTTAACACAATTTTGAAAACATTTATTTTACAGCGTAGAAACTGAAGTATTTTTTAAGTTACGATTATTATTTTGTTATTTAAATTAATTTTGTTTTTTTTTGTGCAAAGTGTTTATAAACATCTTCAATTGAATACATGAAGAAAAAAATTTAATAAAAGTTGTATAATTTACTTGCAAATAAGAGTTTCTCTTAAACTTTTTAATTTTTATAAGTTTTGAAAAGACTTTTTTTACAAACTGTATGTATATCTGCTACTTAATATATGTACAAGCGCATAGTTTATATTTGATTTTGTAAAAAAAAATATTTTAATTAAATTTTTCTGAAGAGTTTTTTGCGTCATTTTAAACATTTTTTCTTTTTTATACAAAAATATTTTTTTTTAAAGCTTAAAGCATTGTTACCGATTTTAATTACATATATGTACAGCAGTTCTCACTTTTTTTTGCCACACACCGACTTTTAATGCTCGCTTTAAAAATGTTGACTTCACCGCTGGCAGGAAGTCTCATTGTGAAATAGGTAAGATCATTCCGATCATTAGGAACACTAGCCTTTAATTGAATCACTTTATTACGAAATTTATAATTATTTTTATTTAAAAAAGTGCTCAAGCTTTAGGTCTATTATAGTTTCTTTTATAAATTTATTCTTCAGAAAATAAATATAATATGTACATATTTATATTTATCAATTAAAAATTAAATGTGTTCTGAACTGATTTCGATTTTGATAAAAGTAATCTAAGTAATTAAATAACATACATGCATATGTATATGGTAAGAATAAATGCGACTTAGTGTGCTAGATAGTATACCTGCAGCTTATACTCGACTTAATTAGAGATTTTATTTATTTATTTTTACGGGATACTGTATATTGTGCATTATTAACGTGTAGTTTGAGCAGTTAGAAAATTTAAAAAAAAACATTTAGTATCCCTGCAGATAATATTAGACTACGTGATCCATTGTATCTGAAATAAACTGATTACGAACATGATCCTATGGATTGCAGCCATGAACCATGTCATGGAAAACAACAGCTCATACTTATACGACAAGTGTCGTGGTTTTCTTCGTTTTTACAATTACGCCGCCGCATAAAAATTCCTTTCTGATTGTGTAGTTTTAGGCTTAGCCCGATGTATGCTTTGCCTCTCGGGCTTTTGTATTATTGAAATAAATAAAAAAATAAGCAATGCCCAGGTGGGTTATATGGTCCACCCATGGGACGTCGTAATGTTAAACAGACCATATATTATCGACACTATAGACTACACTTAACATGCATGTATGGACGCTTCGCGTATTCTGCATTGGTGGAATCTTTTTTAATTATGTATACCATATACTTAGCCCTATGTGCATATCGTTGGTCTCATGTAGAAAGGCCATAACTAGAATAATTTTCACTCTACATAATAGAAACTGTTATTACAATGCAATTATTAAAATGTAAATGCTGTAAAACCGTAATTTTTGAGAATATTGCATTAAATTTTCTTGATAAGCAGTACTTGTGTGAAATGAATGCAAGTCAATATATCAACTTCCAAAAAATTAAATTTAGTGGAATGTATGTATGTCAATGCATAGTGGTATGTATGTATGTCCATGCATAAGTATATTGAAAAATATATACTTTTTAGACAAAATTAAATTTACCGGCATATTACGTTTGCGTTGTGTAAATGCATACAAATATATTCCTTTGAATTTTAGAACATTATTTTTGTATTTTTTAATTATGTATAACCTTCAGTTGACATTGTGTGATATTCTAAAGAATAAATTTTCTACAAAATGAAATCTGTTTAATTAACTTATAATAATACTATTTATTATATGTATTTAAAAGTATTTGAATCGACGACATTGATAATTATCTATTATTCTATTACTTTACAAACCTTCTTCTAATTTCACGTTCAAATGGTTTCAAACATGGATCTAATTTAAATATCTTCTCTATGTCTTTCACTTCAACTTTCATTGGATCCATGTTTTTAAAGGATACTTCTGTGTATGAAAAAATTTAGGTATGGCACTATTGATGCTTTCCGATTCACAACTATTAAATTAATAAGATAACAATCATATATTCTGTGGTTAGTAATACAAGGTAACACCACCACAATGTTTAATAAGCACATCTATTTGCAGGTTATTCCAATATGCACAGCTGATTTTTTTACCTCATCGCTCTAATTGTCAAATTTGCTCAGCTTTTTTTACAATGCCTGCATTTATAAGGTAACAGCCAAGGTGCAACAAACAAGGAGGGTTTGGTTAAACAGGCGGCAATTTTGGCTGTTCCTACGTTTGTACAACAAACGTCAAAAACACATTGTTTTTGTGATATTTGCATTAGTTGTTTTTGACATATCGGGACAAACACCGCGTGTGGTTAAGGCGTATTCACAACATGTGATGTCGTCCCTACAACAACTGCATTTTTTGTTTACAAATACAAAAATTTTACTCAAGTTGTCAAAACAGTTTACGTATTAACATGATCTGAGGTGAACACAACTTTGACAACTGAACAGAAATCAGATAATGAGAATTTGTACATTCACTAGCTAATACGCACGTCAGCTGATTTAGCGATTTGAAACGTATTTTAACGGCGAACGTCAAAGTTTGCTTGCTTTTGTGAAAAAGTTAAGAGGTTGTAAATAATTTATTATTATAATAAGAATAATGCAAAATACATTGCCAATTAATTTAAATTTCTTACATTACACTAATTTAACACGTTCTTTTTATGTTATGTTTTATATGTTTTAACAGAAAACATGATACAAAAAATTTGACATTCGGATGCAAAGCGAATTGACGAATATGCCTTGCGACAACCTTCTTTTAATAAACGTTGAACACCACCTTGTTAATGACGCCTTGGTAATAGCAATCACACATTAGAAGATATTATTATTATTTTGTTTATTGATTTTTTATGTATTTCGAAATATAAATTGAAGTTTCCCTCACACAAATGAGGGAGATACCGTTAATATAAAGGCATTCAAATCGAAGAAGCCTTTTTTAAAATTGTTCTTCCTTAATTTTAATCAAAGTATATTTATCAAGTAAATTTAACTCGTCAGGTGACTTTTTTTGCACGTTTGCGTTTTACACGCCGTATTGGTCAAAATTTGTTTACATTTATGCGCCCCAATATAATGTTTATTCATTTGCTTAATTTCAGAGAGCGCGCCATAACCAGCTTTATTCAGTTCAGTTGCAACAGCAATTAAGGCATACAACATAAATGATATTAATGTTTTTCTTTCTATTGTAGCATGCGTGTGTTTAATTTTGAGAGAACAGTAAAAAAACACGTTTGACATATTTGGCTAGTTTTGTGGTATTGTTGTAGAGATGCGGCTACTTGATAAATATACTTTGATTTTAATCAATACCGATTTATTGAACTATGCATATTTAAATTGCTCTAAGGCGTATTTAACATGGTAGCGTAAGCACAGCTGAAATTTTTTTATCACAACGTTTGTTTCATGTAGAGATGCCCTAACTAACATAATTGTAACTTTACAAGGAAAGGAAAAAAAACATAATAGAAACTATTATTACAATGCAATTATCAAAATGTAAATGCTTGTAAAACCATTATTTTATAGACTATTGCACTAAATTTCAGTGATAAGGTGATTAGGAATCTCTAAAAAATTCAATTTCGAAACAATGCCTTTCCAAATGCCTACCATCGATAAGTTTTTTGACTGCTGGATATCACTTCTTCATTTTAATTTCTTATCTAATAGCAAATAAGCAATGAATATATAAAATCCATATGTATACTTCTATATACAAACATACGTATATGTACATATATATTTCTAGTTATATGAATGAAATGATGAGTTACAATATTAAATTACTAAAACTGGGGATATTCCTTAATTGTACTAAATTAGGAATTGGTGTACCATTTCATTTCAAGCCAACTTTATATTAAAAAATTTATTCATAAAATGAAAAACATGCCAACTTGTATAATTTGTTTATTTTTTAATTCCATTTATGAAATATGCTATATGTTTGCTGTAATCCTTACAATTAATTGCAGATCTTAAAAGGTTTTTTAATTTTATGCTTATTATACACTTATACATATTCGTTATGGTATTAATATCATCTTAATAAAGTAATAATATTTTATAAACTTTAGTGTTGAAATACATTTAAAATAAATAAAAACAAAATATATATAGTATACGTATACATACATGTATAAATATCTTACATATATATATACATACATATGACATACATATAAATATCTTACATAATAGATTTATGAAAAATTGCTAAAATTGATTTGTTTGTTTCGCTTTAATTAAAGATCAATTTTATAATTATTATAGAAACTTAAAAACATTAAACCTACATAAAATCTTAAAATATAATTTTATATTTTAAAGATAAATTAACTAATTATTAGAAATATTTAAATTACATAAATAAATTAAGTGTAGGTGTGTACAAAAACAATAATTTATGGAAAAACAATATAGATTTTACGATGACAAACAAGTTCTGAATGTATAGGGCATGTCACAAAACAATAAGAAATTAGTTAACTCAAATTATATCTGATTGCTTAAAAAACAGTACCTCTATTCTTAAGTAGTTATGGTATATAATTTATATTTAATTAAGCATGAAAGTCTAAAATTTAACAGTTCAGATTGGTTAAATGGATTAGAACTAATACGTATTATACTTTCATTTCTAAAGTAGCAAAATGAAAATATTAACCAAATAACATTTTCACAATTATGCATGTATGGTACATATTTTTAGTAAAACAGTTATTATTCATTATTTTCTAGAGCAGAAATCCTATGATTTGTATAAATATTACTAAAAAGTTCATCAAGATAATTATTTATATATGCTTCCTTATTTCAGCAGTAAAGTAAGGAAACAATAGTAACTCAATTTAACTGATACAAATAAATAAATTAATAGCGTAAATTCTTTTAAGTAAACTAAAGGCTTACAGACCTTTTGGTAGAAGTGATTTTGGCGACAAAATGGTACGATTTTTTTAATTATTGAGCGGACACTTGTATGTATGTATACTTATGTACATACGAAACCAAAGTTATTTAAAAATTATAAAAAAATAACATAATTTCGATAGTTTTGCCTTTAATATATGTATGTTATTTTAGATTTATATATACATATATATAGATGTTTCTATTGCTGTATTGAAAGAATACTAATATAAGAAAAATTATTAATTTGAAATTATACCTTTAAAAAAAATATGTAGTGGGTAATAATGTACTTTGCGGATTGCTTAAGAATCGAGCCAATTGGCCGCCATGTAGACCCTACGCTAATATTTGTTGTTGTTGGGCTTTTATTAATGATTCATTTGATGTAATGAATGTAGCATTTGGAGATTGATGAACAATACAAGAGGATCCGGTTGGTTCAGTGGAAGTACCTACTATAGGTACATCCGGTGATAAAACAACTGTCGATGATGGTTGGAGGCCAGACGAAGATACAATTGTTGAATTAGTTGATGATAAATTTAAAACCTCATTTAGGTGGGAATTAAGATCTTGCAGTGCTATAATTTGTTGTTGACCATGCTTAGTAGGATGATGTGCTGCAGTTGCCAGTAAAGCACCATCTTGAGACTGTAATATAATTGTATTTGGTGGTAGTTGAAAGCAGGCAACTGTGCCATTAGGTTGAATAGCTTGTATTATTTGCGGAATAGGTGAACTGGATGTTGCAGTACCAGGTTGTGACTGACACGTAGATGTTAATAACACATTTGAATTGTTATTCGTTGCTTCACCGAAATCATCGCATTCACCCGACATTAATAAATCTTGATGCTCGGAAGATTCTACTTCTTCAATAAGATCACTTTCTTCTAACTCATCATCTTCCTGCTGTTCAGTTTCTTGATACTCCTGAAAATCGCATGATTCGTTTATATCTTCAATCTCTTCGATTTGCATTACTTCTTCTCTTTCTTCCTCATCTTCATAAACTTCTTCAACATATTCTACGAGCGCTGATGAGTTGTCTACAACTTCATTTGCAGTTAATGGCGGCGATATTAATGGAGTTTGTAAACCATCCGGAACATGAGAATTTACAACTAAATTTGTTGCAAATTTCGGAGTTAATGCAATTCCTTTTGGTATACGGAACTTCTTTATCAGCTCTTCCGTTGTCACTGCAGCCGAGTTTTTATTTTCTATTTCTCCATTTAGTATCTTTTTAACGATAATCGATTCATTGTTGCATCGCTTTTGCGTTTCCTCTCCTTGTCTCGTTGAAGTTGTTATAATATGATTAACTGGATTATGTTGCGTTGTTAGGTCTCCTACAATTTTTCGCGCTACCAATATCTGAACTGGCTGAGAAGTATTGGACAGCTGTGTTGAATCTATTCTCTTAATGCTGTTGATAATAATTGGAGATCTGAGACTTTTAGTTGGTGTTGCCTTGATTACTTTTAAGGTTCGCCTGCTGTTGCTGCATATCGTAGTTGCCGGTGTCATTTCGTTGCTTATAGCGGTATTGTTGTTGATGCTAGAAGTTAAATGTAAAGTGTGAAAAGATAAACATATTTTCAGTACATTAATCGACATACATTTATATATTACATTATTTATTTAATTAAAGACAATGTCCAAAGGCCCAAATTTTTATTTATATACATTATAATTATTTTAAGCTTTAAAAAAGTCTAGAAATTTGCGTTTGATGATTTGCAGAAAATTCCTGTTTCTCACTTTTCTAACATCTCCACTATTTCAAAAACAAAGGTTAAAAAGCTAATGGTTCTTAAAGCATAAATTTTCCGCTGCTAGCATTGCCCTGTATAAAAACACAATTTAGCAAATCGTCAGCTTATTATTGGTTTGCTGCTATCTAATGCTATTTTCTATGTTTATGGGTCAAACCAATAATAAAGTGACGAAATTGCAGTATTATTATTATAGTATTATCGGAGAAGTTCGGACCTTAGTGATATTTAAGCGTTTAACACAATACATTAACATTCTGCAAGCATAGCATTGTAAATATTTATTATACACGAATTGTATTTGTATAGATAGTTCTGCCTAGACTAACGATTTTTTGAAGTGAAGTAACACTTAATTGCCTAGTACTAGGTGTTAACTTCTATATTTAGGAGACGGCTAGTGATAGAAATGAGAGGTCATGAAGGGATAGACAGAGGAAAGCCTCATTATTTTTCATACTCTGTCTTTGCAAAAAAAAATGGAAAAAATGCAATGTTCCAGACTGGTTAAATAGGGCACGGAATACTTTAAGAAGGCGCAAGTGAAGTTTAACAGTACCCAGCAATATTCGGAAAGTGTCGTTATACAAACAGTATGCGCGATTATGAATCTGCGAATCTTCTAAATTTTAATACCAATCGACAATGCCTACTTACGCTTAATCCTGTGCTAGCAATGGATTGCCTTGATCTCTCAATATTTTTTATTTAGTTCTATTAAAGCTATTTTTTTTCATTAGTAAAAATAACAACCACTTATTATTTTGCAGTTATTAAAAAAATTACGCTAAAAATGGCTTGTGAAATGTTTGAAAACAAAACTAAAAGGGCATTCCAATTCTTTTCCAATGGCTATATTAATTAGTTTTCTATCCAGTTTTGATAAAGCTTCTAATAATTCTAGAAATACAACAAACTTATTATGTAATAGAAATTTATTTGTCAGCATTTAAAATATTATGAAATTGTTTACATCTAATTAAGAAATATTAGTTTTATTAGAAATTTCAGGCAAGATTTTAAACTTAAAAATACTCTGCTGAACACTTGCCGACATCGAGATTAGATGCCATTTGTTGTCGGGACAGGTATAGCTCAATTATCCTATTTGAAATTTGTATGTATATGAACGTACTCGTTATATTTAACTATGCTTCTCAATAAAATTTGGGGCCGATGGCGCTAATACATAAAATATAATAAAAAGCTATAGTAATAAAAATAATAAATAAACACCTACAAATGCATTATTGTTCATTACAAAATCAGTAAATTGATCGACGAAACCAAAAGATGTACTTTTCTTGGTTACATTGTATAGTCTGGCCTGGGCCGCTGCCTTTTCTTGTTTTGTTAAGACTTCTTCATAGAAAATTTTAACTGGATCAATAGTTGTTGTAGCAGTTGATATTGCGTAATTATTGTTGCTACTACTTTTACTTTCAATAATATTTTGTAGCGATGCTGGATGGGAGAATAATGAGGGTGATGGTTTTGTATTGTTTGTGTCTGTGGAAATGTTATATATTTTAGAGTGTGATGTGGACAGTAAACATGATGTCGATAAATTTGTATCATTGTTTTTATGAGAAGTAATAAATGTGTGGTCGCCGTTGGAAGACCTGGTGCTGAGTTCTTTAGAAAAATCTAATTATATTCGGAATCCGCATGAGAAGGATGATGAAAAACAAAAACGGAAAACCATAAGGAGAAAAGAACATGTAAATAAAAAGGAAATTAAAAAGTAATATTGATTAGATTTTTCTTGGTAGATTTAAAAATTTAAGTTTTTGTAAACGATAATTTAAACAATGTTATGACAATGACATGAAACAACTTAAAATAAAATAAATTGGAAAACAATTACATTGTCAGTTACGTTTGTCGATTTCTTAATTTTTTGTTTTTTAACACAATAATAACAATTAAACCAATGTAATAATCTGCATTAAAAATAAATATTATGTAATGATAATGATATTAATAATAATAATAATAATAATAATAATAATAATAATAATAATAATAATAATAATAATAATAATAATAATAATAATAATAATAATGATAATAATAATAATAAAACAAAGGAAAAATAAAAATCCACATACCTTTTGTTTTGAAATGATGATTTTGTGTTAAAATAACATTAAAACTTTTTAAAACGAAAACTTGTTGCAGCAATCAACGTGCGATTTTGAAATGTTTATGAGAGAGGGAGTTAAAGCGTGTATAAGGAATGAAAAAGGAACATTTAGGGTTATATTTATTTGTTAAATATGACGCGGAAAATATAGGAAATACTTTGTTTAAGGGTATAGACCATATTGATGTCAACTTTCCAAGTGAAAACAAATAATTGTCTGAAATAATTTCTTAATCCCTTTACATTTTGAAATTAAAGAGCTAACAGCACGGCTTCGTTGATATCGTAACTATTAACAGTAAAGATGGTAATTATTTCATTTTTATGCGGACATACATATATATGTGAATTTTTGATTGTTGTTTTTAAATGAAAAGAGAAAAAGAATGAAAAATAACAAAAATTAAAAATTATATCCGAATTTTTAATAAAAAAATAAAAAAAAAACAAAACAACACAACAAACAAAAAAGTAAACCATACTTAAAAGGTACTCTCGTTGGATCAGAAGATTTTTTATATATGGATAATTTAGATTTTATTATAAAATTCCATAAATAAAAATAATCTCCTCCCTTAAAAGTCTACCTTGCCCAAATGCCTTTTAATAAAAAGTACTCTAAAAAAATTACTTTATTTAAAAGCAAACAAAGCTAGTTTATCATACTATTTTCATTAGAAGGCTAATTCAAATAAAATGCACAAAACTTTACAAAAAAAAAACCAAACAAAAAACAACAACAACAAAAAAAATTTTGTGTTTAACAAATTATGTATGTACATGTATAATATATAAGTTGGAAAATGTGATTTTTTTTATAAGTGTTATAGTTTACGAGAGATAAAGTAAAAACTTTACTGACTTATTCGTAACATTTTATCAAAGGTTTATAAAAGGTTTGTTAAACAAGTTTCCAATATTCGTTTATAAAAACCTTTTATAATTCTTGGCTAAATATTATGAATAAGACCCTTAATGTTTACAGAAAAGTAGCAGCAACAATTAATTCGTTTTCTTGAGAATATGAAATAAAAATTAAGCCTACACTACTAAATAAAAAAATAAAATATTAACTAAGAGCATCAATGGCTAAATTATAATAAAAATAGTAAATTTTAAATGCATAACATAAGATAGTTTAAACGAATAAAGATATGCAGTTATTTCGTAAATTCATTACATGGATTATTATTACAAGTGACGTATTTAATATTTTGTTTCATATCCCCAAAAGAAGATATATATCCAACGAAAGAAAAAATTATAAAGTTCTGTAATATCCTAAATAATATGTATATTAAAAATTAACGCAAGACTATTTTGCTAACTACTCTCTATGTATAAGAAGTAAGTTTGCGAGCTCTACAGAATTCAGACTTCAAAAAATATAATCAAAGTGTTACCTAATTTCTTTGGTTTCCAACAGTGAGGACGAGTTAACATCACTCACAGCATTTATCATAGAAGTGGGTGAGAAAGGTAAATGATACATTGAGGTGGCAGCATCCAACGAATATGTGTCGGAACCTTTTATAAGTAATTCATTCTTTAATTCCATAAATTGATGATGAGATGCAGTCAATGATGGCATCTGGTGATGTCCAGACTGGTGATGTTGTTGATGATTATGATGGGCTGATGGATTACTTTGTTGGTGCGGTTGATGATGAATAGATTGATGTTCATTAGAGTTTCCAGTTTGCTGATGATGTTGGGGGTGCAACGTCGGATCAGAAGTAGAAGTTAAATGATTACTGTATGTATATTGCGGCGTTGTAGCTGACATACTATAGGGACAAATTTCAATTTCGCTAGGTTCAATTTTATTTGCGTTTGCTTGGTAGCTTTGAAGACCGTCTGGTGTTAAAATTTGGTAGCTTTGTACAGTACCAATAACGTGCTGTTCTGCAGCAGCATGATTAGGAACTGTTTGAGTTGAAACTGACGATGAAATATACGCAACATTTTCAAGTTCATAATGCTGTGGTTGCTGCTGTATGGAATGACTAGACCCGCTGTTATTGTTGTTATTTGTTCGCTGTGGCGAATTCGGTTCGACCTTAATGTGTGCAGGATGATTACTTATTAATGATTGTTGTGTAGGTTGAGTTGGTTGTGTTTGAAGGATTTGTTGTCGGGGTGTTGTTGTTGGTGCAGTGGCATAAATAGTTTGCGTACCATCAATAGTTTGTAGCGACTGCAAGGGAACCAAATTTCCTGCTTGATCTTGGATCATAATACTTTGCCCTTGCAATTGTTGCTGAAGCAGAGCATGTTGTAAATCGATTTGATTAGAATAAATTAATGTCGTAGTTCCAGCACTAGACGAGGAATGGTTATGAGCTGGCATTGCAGTATGTTGCATTGACTGATTGTTTAAAACTCTTTGTTGAGTTTGCAGTATACTTGAAGTTGCACCTGGATTTGCTAAAGCCAATTGAGCTCCACCTGGTAAAATCATTCCGCTAAAATCTAGGGAGGGTAATTGATGTTGCTGAGCAGTTTGGTGAATCTGTTGTTGTTGTTGTTGTTGTTGTTGTTGTTGTGGTGGTAGAGTATGCACAGTATTTTGTTGGTGGATTTGAAAACTCGCTGCAGACTGATTGGAGTCGGCATTTTGTACTTCATCCAAAACACTATCAATTTTTGCCAAACGTTTTATAGTGGCTGCATCTTTATTGGGAGCAGTGGTAACTACTAATTCATTATTATTCATATTAGCTAGTGTATTCCGAGGTTTTCGAGCTCTTGGGGGTTTAGCAGCAGAGCTTCGAGATCTTTTGACAGCAGGCGAGGGATCGGTAAGTTTCAAATTGCTTTTCACTACTGTCCCAGCACTGCCACTAATACTTGGATCCGCTAACATTATATCAGCATGTTTATCTTTTTTGTGCATTTTCATTTTATCCGGACGAGAAAATTCTTTATTACATATTGGACAAGCAAATATTTTACGATTATCACCCTCATGGAAAAGATAGGCATGTCGTTGGAAACTATATTTGTTTTTAAATGTCTTGTAAATATCATTTTTAGCACATACCAAGCAATATGAAACGCCGTCAATAATATGCTCATACCTCTGAATATCTAAACCTCTGACTGACATTTTCTCCAAGTATTCACCCTGTTCATCGGCCGCTATCGAACGAGTTTTCCGTTTGCGTTTTTGTTTAAGATTAGTTAAGGAGCTACCCGGTGGTATGTTTAGGGTTTCGGTAATCGTTTCATTTAATTCTTTATCATGAGTTATTGTTTGATAAGTTAATGTTTGTTGTTGATCCTTTTGGGGTGATTGAGAGACAGTTTGAAATTCCTCATAACTTTCATCGTCCAAACTCTGATCTTCATATTTTATAATTACTTCTTGCTGTTGTTGTAACGAGTTGGTTGACGTTTGAATAATCTGATTGTCAGTAATTTCGCTCTTTATTACTTCATATTCTCCGCCCTCGAATTTAATGATTGTGCCTCCATTCGGGGCAACGTCATCTTCATAGTTGTCATACACAATTGTCGTTGTCGCAGTCTGGTGTTGTGGGATTTCATCTCCATTTGCGGCACTAGTTGTGGGGGTTGTAATATAGCGGTACTGAGACTGCGACGTCTGAGGTTTTGTTTCATTGCTGCTGCTGTTGTTCGATATTGTTGATGTTGTTGTCGACAATGACGGCGGAGGCGATGTTGAAGAAGTTGCGGTGAGCAGTATGGGGGACGAACTAATAGTGGTGACCACATTGTCTTAATTTTAAAAATTTGTTGTTTTAAGAATTAAATGTGTATTTTTAAATAAATATAAAAAGATTTATTGAGAAAATCAAAATAAAATTAAACAAAACTAAAAAATATCCAATGATTAAAGTTTCCCTGATAATAATAAAATATTGCTCCACTGTTGTTGTAGCTGCAAATATTTATTATTATTGTTAAATATATATATATATATATACAGCTCTGAGGAATATTATAATGGCATTGTAACATATTTGGGGAATTCAAATGGTAGTCCTAAGTCATATGTTTTAAAATAATAATACGAAAAAATATGACAGTTGTGAACAACCCGTCGTAATAGTGTGCTATTCAAAAAAATTCTTTCAGCTGATATGAAAAAAGCATTTATAAATATAATTGATATCGAAATGCTAAAAACGAGTGGAAAAACTAAAATAATTCGACCTTTTAATATAGTAAATAAGAAATTACCTGTAAATCTTATAATAGGAAAATTATAAAATTGTTATTTTGGCACACAAAATATAATCGAAAACATCTGTTGCCAGGGATATGAGCAGAATAATTTTTTTGGATGGCGGGTAGTAGCTACACGTTAAATGGTTGACAGATCGATATGTTACACAAACAAAATTTACTCAAAATGCTGTGATTTTTTCTCTTTTACATATTTTTATGTAAAACCCAAACGTATAAGAGTGTGAATGATTTTTAAACAATTTTTTATTTTTATATCATTTATAAGAGGCGGCGGCTTATAAATATAATCGCCGGCTCGACTAAAAAGTTTCAGTGCATCACTCTGATTTCTTTTGTTATTTTACGACAAACCAATAAACAAAGCTCAAAAAGTCTTATTATTGTATGACTTTTTTCTTTGAAGCACAAAAACAATTTTAATAGTGTGTATAATTTGAATGCATACGATAAAGTCTGCAAACAGAGTAAGTAGTTCGATTGCTTTTAAGGGAAATTTTTGGGTGCCCCGGTAGTATAGTGAGTAGTGTTCTAGTTTATCAGTTGGGAGTTCTAGGTTCGATTCCTAGCAGAGACCATAATAAATTGGGCCTTTTCTTTGCCTTTACATCCAGCAACCTATCGACCTAATCTGACTTAACAACAATTTTCTTTATGACATTTTGATTTAATAGCACACTTTGTGAATACCCCAATCTTTTTATTGCATTACGATAACACTCGCGTGCGTAATAATGGTAACACTGTGCTGTTTTTATTTTTTTATATAGTAGTACATATTCATTTTGTTATTAAAATATCCAGAGTAATTATAAAAAAGACTCTATGACAAGGCAAAACATACACATGTATTAAATACACATTGGAATGTTCACCCACAGTTGTTCCGAATTTGTATGAGACTCGTGGATTTCCACCAGACAAAGAAATATTGGTGTATCAACGTTGCTCTCTTAAAAATAAAATTTTAGTTTCTTAATGGTTGCCAGTGAAGAATACTGTTGAGAGGTGCAGATCTTTGGTTGACTTTGGTGATACACCAATAAAGGTTATACAACACAATATAAGAGCAGTCAACAAAATAAGTAACATAAAGGTAACATTATCTAAGAATTTAACTTTTTCCGATATTTTCCCCATTATTTCCTGTTTTATAAAATTTTAATTAATTAATAAATACATAGGCAATTTTCCTCATTAATAAAACATTTTATTTAACTGTAAAACTGCACAGAACTGTATATATACATATGCACATATACATATGTATGTATATATATACATATACATATATCTATATATAATAAGAAACAAAACTACAATTAAAATTATAATTAAAAATGTATGCTAATTTAAAAGGTTTCAACAGAAAATATATCGCGATCTCATTTCACACTTCTATAAATATACTTTGTTAAAATATCGGTTAATTTAACTGATTTTACATTGAAAATGTTTTTAACTAACTACTTAGATATATAGTGGACATGTTCGTATATATTTAAATTAACTATTAAAGCAAATTATAAATATATGTGTGAAGTTAGTCATCAACTTTTTGTGGTATCAATGGCAATTTTTACTTAAATGATTAATTATATGCCAAAGAAAACTGCAACAACAATGAAGTAATGTTGCGAAGTCATATACTAGTAATTTGAGATGACGGTTATGAATTCTTTCGGTTTGTACTCGAAGAAACTGTGGGAGATAAACATTAAAGAAATATACCCATATGCTCCTAGCTAGTGATCTAACGTACTAATTTACTTCTTGGATAATTTATAAAATTAATAACACATTTTTTAAATTTCCTGTGTTGTGTGATAGTATTTGAACCTATCTACCTTCTTAAAATATAGAATATCTGTCGTATTCATAAATTTCTTTTGGATATATGTATGTATAAAAGGTATAGTAATTAAATTGGGTTATTAAACCTTTCATAAACAGACAAAAATATTAATGAATACAGCAGTAAATCCATAGATGACTTTCATTCTATGCAATGACCTATTCAAGGTTATCCCATTGATAATTTTTTATCTCACTTTGATATCAGATGCATACAAATGTACGAGGTCTGTTCAAAAGAAAAGGTGAATTTTGTTGTCTTCGATTACAATGGAGTGGTGCCTCATGAGTTCTGTTAAAATTATGTACTGTTTGTTTTTTACACTTGCTCATTTTATGAATAATCTTTGTTAAAATAAATTTGTTTCTTATTGTTAATCTTTTAATATAATCTTTTAATAAGTTCTTGTCAACAGGTCGTACGGTTAATAGGGAATATTACAAGGAAGTTATGCAACGTTGGCGTGAAGCAATACGGCTCAAACGATCGGAATTGTGGAAAAAAATCATGGATTCTGCATTACGATACTACACCAGCTCACACATCAATGCTTGTTCGTGATTTTTTGGCAAAAAACAACACCCTAATCATGCCTCAAGCACTTTATTCACCAGATTTGCCTCCTTGCGACTTTTTCCTATTCCCAAAACTGAAGAGACTAATGAAAGGAAAGCGTTTTGCCACAATTTATGAAATAAATCGAAGCACGAACTGATGGCCATACCGAAAAGCGTATTTCAGAAGTGCTTCCAGGATTGGAAGAAGTGGTGGCATAAGTACATTATATCTGAGAGGGATTACTTTGAAGCGGACAAAATGGATATTGATAAATAAATAAATACTTAAAAAAAAAATTAAAATTCACCTTTTCTTTTGAACAGACGTCGTATGCATGTGAGAAAATCGGTGGCAATTATTTGAAAATAAAATTTTCATTTTCAAAAATGTATCGATGAATTTTAACTGTGCACCCCTTGCTTAACATATATGTGACCTGTTAATATTAATGTTGTATTAATCTAAAGAAAAGCCCAATTCGAGAAATGTTTGAACTGTATATATGTATATCGTCCCTACTACGGCAAACTATCCAATCTAAAAAAATTAGTTTCTTCAGATTCGTTACCTTGGACCTGCATTGGGTGTGACCCTTAATTGTGGCAAAATGTTGAATGCCCCAGTCTAACAAAAATGTGGGAAATGCCATTAATCAAGTATCGAATAACTTTTTACTCAATTTTAGTAGTTCATCATATATCATAATAAAGTAGAATAAAGTATTAATTTCTCTTTTTTTTAAATTATTTCTAATTTTTTTTTCATCTGGGACCACCACTCAGGAGACGACTCCTACACATGCGAAGCATTGTGCTGGAACTATAGGAAAGAGATAGTAGGAGAAACGACAGGAGGTGAAGCTTAATTCATTATTTTGCAGCTCTGCTTTCGCACGTTCTTTGTTTATACTCGTAGCAGTGCTGAAGCTTCGGTTTAGTAGCCATTTTTATTATTATTTTACTTCGCCGGTGCTACACAATACCTTACGAAGGAGGGCTTTCTGATGTGATTGTGGATTGCTATCAGCTGAAGCCGGTATTGTTCAGTGACCAGTGACTATGCCTTCGACTCTGAAACCTTCCGACAACAACTGACACACAAAGCCACACTAATGCACATCAGAAAAATGCGAGATGTTTTTTTATTTTTATAATTTTTAGTCTGAAACTGTATCTGAACCCAGGTCTGTTTTTGGTTTTGCAGTCAACGTGCAGACTACCATCCATCGTGCCATCGCCACCATCATTATATTATTTCTTATTTGGCTTATGTACATATACATACATACTTAATTTCTTAACGAACTGGTTTTTGAATTAAACTTTTTTCATGTAGCAACATTGCATTTGTTTCTTTTTTGTCAATGTCGAATATGAAACATTAAAAAAAGTTATTATAAATCAAACTATCCACAATGCCATATTTGCACATTTGAAACAGCGAATGAAGGAAAAACATTGATAATTACGCAAATGGAAAGTGAGAAAAACAGTTATGTGAAAAATGTTATTACCATCCCAGAAATTATTAAATACTGCCTAAGAAGAATTTAAAAAGTTTCGCTTTTAGTGACGCGCTGATTTTGAGTTCAAAATTGGATGGCTCTCCTGCAAAGAAGCGATCTACATATTGGATAGTTTGACATGGTATTTGAGCAATAAAACGTCGCCGAAGTTAAATAATAAATCGCTCCCCTTAGCTTAAAAATAATGCGTCAAAATTAATTTCAGTGACGCCGCAACTTTGTTTTATAATTAACACGCAACTGCAGAGTTGTGCAAGAATTAAGGTATATCTTCCTATCACTTTCACCACCTGTCTATTCTCTACACCAGTGGTTTTGAACCTTTTGGAAGCCGTGACCCCAAAATGATTTTCAAAAAATTTGGCGACCCCTTAACGTTTTTGCTCTCAAAGTTTGAAAATATTATTATAAAAACAGAAAATTGAATGAAAATAAAGCAAAAACATGACACCGCTTGCTTGCTATTCATCAAGCGGAAACCTAACGGCAGTGTTTAAAAAACTCGAAGCAAACTCTCGAAAAAAGTCGAAGCAGCAAAAATAATAAAATTTTTACTTTTTACTGCTTTGACTGTTTTTAACTATTTAAAAGCAACGAATGATTCTGCTTATGCTTCTGAAAAAAATCGAAAGTCGCAGTTAAAGCAGAAGCAGAAAATCAGCAAGAAGATACTGGTGATTGCTGGGTATTAAATCCGTTCATAAATAACTTCGTTGAGTTCGCCAATCTTGCCAATAATTTTAAAGAAAATTTATGTGAGCTGGCAGCGGACAGTATGCTCAAAATGGAATATTTATCTCAAAATAATTCTACATTTTGGCTAAAGAGAAAGGCAGAATACCCTGAGCTAGCTAAAAAATCACTTAAAATATTAATTAAATTTTCAACATCTTATCTGTGCGAAATGACTTTTTCACAAATGGTGAACATTAAAACAAAAAAAGGGAATAAACTAAATTTAGAAAACGATTTGATTGTTTGCGTGTCACAATTGCAACCACGTTTTTCGAATTTAATTAAAAATAAGCAAGCCCAGGGTTCGCATTAATATAAGTACTTTTATGTTTTTGAATTAAAATTTTTTTTATATTTTTGAATTAAAAAAATTAAATATTTAAAAAAAATCAATGTATTTTATTTAGATCAGCTCGCGACCCACTAGGGGTTTGCTCGCGACCCACCGGTTGAAAACCACTGCTCTACACTATCTCTCTATCTATCTAGTTCCAGCAGAATGCATTGCATATGTAGAGAATTTCCCCTGCGCACTAGTCCAAGATAAAAAAAAATTAATAAAAATGGTAGGGATATGTACATACTTAAATCATAAAGCTAGAGCTGAGATGTCCTTTTAGGGTAGTGCTCAACTCTTTTATCTATAGTCGAAAATGCATTCTTTATAATAAGTCACTAATGAATTTTCTTTCTTAATTTATTATACTGTGATGTTTTTAGAACATTTTATAAATAAATGTATATTGTAACTATTCCTTTAGGTTTAGAAAAGTTAAATAGATTTAAATCGAATAATAAAATGTTTGTTGTATAAAGAACATTTTCAAAGATTTGGTATTTTTTTGTTTGCATATTTCGTAATTCTCAAAGATTTTGTGGGAGTTTTTGTATAAAAATGTGAAATTTCTTAGCTTTTTTCAAGAATTTGGTTAAAGGTCTACTGCAGATTTTAGAATTCGAACCAAATGAAATGTGCATATAGACCAGCTAAACTATATAACAAACATAGCTAAATAAATGTCTATTGTATATAATTTCCTTAGAATTGATGTTGCATGTTACAGTTTGCTTGAGATGTAATTAAACTATTAGTTGCCAGCCTATGACCTTGGGGGGCCAGTGCTTTTTATTAAAATTATATTTATATAGTTTTAATATTCCACAGGTGTTCCACATATTTAAATTTCATGTTTCATTTTATTTTAAAAATAAACACATGGAGCTAAACTTCTCCACACACACACACACACACACACACACACACACACACACACACACACACACACACACACACACATATATATATATATATATATATATATTTAATTTACATCCTCGTATATGAATATACTTGTAGATAACATGTATGTATTTATTTTTGTTTATGAATTAATAATTTTTGATAATTTTGTGCATTTTATTAAGAATTTATTTTCTTCGACTTTTACGAGGAATTTTTTAAGGGTTTAATTATGGCAACTATATGTATGCATTTCTATTTAGTTGTTAAACAGCTGCTTTGTTTGTATTAAATGCTTGATTTTTGTAATTATAAACAAATAAAAACAGAAAAAAGTAAAAACAATATCAAAAGACGCACATAAATATTGTTCCTAAAATATGAACGAATTAGTGCTGAAGATGTAGGTATTTGGAGAATAGAAGAAGATATTGATGGAGGGTAAATGATGAAAAAAAAGTATATACATATGTATATTATGCGTATTGGGTGTGTAAAGCAAATGTTAAAAAAATTATGATAGTTAATGTTGCACTTTTTTAACATCAGAGTAAGAAAATAATTTTGTAAATTATTTAACAAAATTCAACAAAAATATAAATTAAATTATTATAAATTATAATACTTATAAAATATGTTAGAAGATATGGTATTTGAAAAAATGTACACAATTATACTATATTTTCGTATGAAAAATGGGTTGTGATGAGTCAATAACAAAATTAAAAAAAAAATTAACTTATAATAGTGAATTACATAAACAAAAAATTAAATTTTTGTTTAACATTTTAATTGGTATAAAACTCACCACGGGTGTCATTGGATTGTGATGATTGTGGTGGCTGATGTTGATATCGATGATGGGAATCACAAATAATTTCGGATTTATACTGGAAAACAGTACCATCAGCTGCTGTAGACGTGTTGGGACTAGATGTTGAATGTGTAGTTGGGCTTAAGTTTGCTGCTGCAGCCTGCATTGTAATATATTGAGTTTGATGATGAGATGGAATGCCATTTAATGTTGTAACAGCAGGCAACATTGTTGAATAAATTATTGTTTGTTCGTTTTGATTTTGACTAGAAATTACGGACTGGTTGGAAGTGCCTTCTATAACAGCATCGGTCAAAGATATTGGAGTTGGGGAAGTTAAATTATTAGTTATGTCAATTTTTGTTATACTGGTCATCGGTATTGTTTGTTGATTAATTTTTGGTATCCTTCCTTCAAATTTGCGCTGTTGTTGTATGAAGTGCAATGACGGATGTTCACTTTTCGTCTGCGTTGCAATTTGCTTCAGAGTGGAATCTGCAAGATGGAATAGTTTTATGTACATTGCATTAACATTGTCAATGACATATAAATAAAGCAAGATCATAAAAAACGATAGATCAAAGATGAATAAAATTATAAAATAAATACCAATTAAACTACCATAGCTCTTTCATCAAGTTAATAATTAAAAATTGAATCAAATAGAAAAGTTTGCTTTTTTAAGTATGTAAATTTGTAATGAAATATGAAGCTTAAAAATGATTTAATTCATTTAGATTATATTTGTGTGAATTTTGGCCTATAAAGAAATATACAACCGAATATAATGAATATTAGATATCTTACAGAGTGAAGAAAAATTGTTCATACATTTTTCACTCCACCACCGATTCTAAATCATAATACTAATCAGGTTGACCAAACAAAGTTTAGAGTTAAACATTTTGTTCGTTCTTTTATTGGAAATAATTATAAAAAAGTAAAAATAGGCAAATAAAGAGCTCTAAACGCATTGCAACCTTTTTTTTGTCTCTCAAATTGTATCATTTAATTGGCATCCTTAAGTATAAATTTATATCCACAAGACTTGCAAAAACATAAGGAGTTATATTAATATAATTATTAGTAAGTAGTAATAGCAAAGTAAATTATGCATACAAATGATGGAGTAAAAACGTATAAAATAATTTAGTAAAACAAAGACATATAACAAACGAACGAGTATATGTATGTACATATTTCTTATAAAATTAGCAATGATTTGACGTAATACGGATTAATTACATAGGAATTTGAGTTTATGGTGTAGAATAGGTGGTGGGTAGATTGTTTTTTGTGATGATGTGATATAAAAGCGATTCAGATTCAAATAAAAAATACACATAAAGTCCAATCACAAAATGAAAGCTTAAAAGCTCTCACCTCCAACGGTATTACTAATAGTTGGTGTCAGTGATGTCGGCGTTGGTGATCTTTTTAATATTGGACTTTCTAAATTTCTATCATCGGCTTTATTTTTTTTAACTGGAGTTTTACGAGGACTTTTAGTAATGTTAAATTTTGCATTTGATTTAATCCGACGTCCACATTTATTTGTTGCTGTTGAGGATGTCGATGAAGCTGGCGATAATGAACGGTCATCTTTCGATTTATCTTTACCGCGAGAGCTGCGACCTCTACTACTGTTACGTGAATTCGTGCGTCGTTTACTGACCAACCAATCGTCATCATATTCGGCATCAGTTTTTCGCTTATTTCTACGCTTCTTAAAATTACGATCGTCTTCATCTTCCTCATCTAATAAAAATGAACTGTATAACAGCATATTTGATGTTTGAATCAATAATTCCTATACCTGTGCCATCATCTATATAAGCTAATAGTTCTTTCTTTGTTTTCAGATCTGCTGGACCTTCAAAACGCCTATCTGCTTCCGCTTCATCACCCACGATAGCAGGCTCTTCTTCCTCGGCACCCAAAGTTAACACGCTTTCCTTCAACACCGCTTTTATATCGTCAGGTATATTTGGGTTCTGCTGTATTTCATCTAAGTCCAAATCTGGATTTCGTTCTTTAAACGATTTTGTTTTCGTTGGATTACATTGTTTTTTCATTCTTTTTAAAACATGTAAAGGCAAATCATCAACAGTACCCCCATTACTATAGGGGTACATAAGGTATTAAAAGTGCAAAGAAAAACAAAGAGATAGTTAAAAATAAATAATATATTGCATATAACATTCTAAATACTTTTTATTACACATAACATCTAAATGTGTTGGTAGGGGTGCAGGACCTATTGCATTAGGAGGATCCTCAGGATGTAGGCCATAGTCTGCGCCTTCGAGCCAAGCTTGATATCGTTCTGGTTGAAAACGCTTTACAAATGTGTCCATAGAAATCTTAACCATATCATTGCTATAAAAACATGTGCCAGACACATTTTGTTGTTATGAAAAAATTTTCTAATTAATAAAGAAAAGGAAGTACCTGCAGGTACATTGTGTGGCTCGTTTCCCATATTCTATCCAACGTTCCATGGCAAAATTTGTTGACTCAGCACAATTAAAACCGTGATTAAAACCAGCGTGATAACCAAACGGAAATGTAATCATTATTTCACCCGACTCTTGTGTAATCTACAATTACATAATAAAAATGTCCGCTCTATATAATTTCCGTGTTTTATGAAAAAAAAAACACCTGACTCACCTTATTAACAGGGACGTCATGTTGTTTTAATATTTGTGGACTTATTAAAGTCATTTTATGTCGCAAATAGGCATTACAGTTTTTATAACTTGCAGGGAAATACTGATTGGCAACTTTTTCTAGTTTGCGGCCATGTTCAGGTGGCACTGCATACCATGTTTTCGGTGCACCAAAGTGCAAATAATTTATCGAATACAAATCCATATCTTCTGTATGCCAAGCAAATGTTGTCTTCCACATACCAAAGTATAAGTACGCCGTATTTACACCATCAATTTGAATACCATAATCTTCATTTACATAATCGAGTATGGTTCCCAAACGGTTAATATTCCAGCTCTACACACACCAAACAAATTCAGTTACATATATTTTTATACAAATTTATAACGTAACTAGTGTCCAATGAAGAAAATCTCTTAATGGATCGAAAGACTTAGATAGTAATCAGAGGTTTACTTCATGGAAAATAATCAATTCTAGGAATCAATTGTAAGGAGTGTCTCTATATGTATATTCATATATATTATTGTCACTGTCATTCCTACTTTCCTAGTTATGTAAATATGTACGTATTGCACAAAAACGTGCTTACATTTTTCTATTTACATTCAACTCTATTGAGAAATAAAATAATGTTGTTCTTACTTTAAGAGCTATTTGTGTGTATAGTATACATGACGAATTGTTTTGCATTATTAAATACAAAATTGGGTTTTTTGAGTTCTGAGGTTATTTTATTAAATGAACGTTAAGTACATATGTTGTTATAGTAATTAGTAATGAGATAATTGTTCTTTGAAATAAGATAGAGTATAATTTAATTTCAAGTTGAATTCTCAAACACTTTGCAAGGTTTTTAATACTTGAATTCAAGTTGATAGTTATTCGAATATAATTTGATGCAGTGTTATTCTCATATTATAAATAAACGTGGCAACAGTGTTTAAAACGAAAATTAAATTTAAACATATTGTCACTCATTTATTTATTGCAACTGAAAAATTACATATTTACTTTTTGCTTGCGAAAAACGTACTATATGCTGTTTGTGAGTATTTATTGAATTCAATGAGTTTAAATATAAATATATTTCGTACATATTGTTCATCTGCAGGATCAAATTTATTTCTTTATTCCTAAATACATATTTGAAAATATGAAATAAGTTCGAAAAAATTATTGCTTAGTTTTAGTAAAAGAATCATATGAAAAAAATAAAAAGAAAAAAAATTTTTCTTAATACTTGTTTATTAACCTTTTTTATTATTCGAAAAATCTATTTAATTAAGCTTTAAGGTTTTTTATTTCTTATTTTTATATAATCTCAATATTTCGTTAACCTTCGGTTAACATCTTCAGAAAATTCCCTTAAAGCTTAATTAAATAGATTGTTCGAAGAAAAAAAAAATATTAACTGAATTTATTTTGGGAATTGAAGAATTGAAAAAGAAGAAAAATTAAAAAATGGAAATATGTTTGTGTAATAAAAAAAGTAAACTCATGGATTGTTATGTTTTTGTTTATGGATTTTTGGTTTTGTGTTCGGTATTCAACTTAATTCTCGATTGATTAGTTGAATTTTGAACATAGAATCTTGGATTTGTAGGTAGAAATTCACTGATGAGCTAAGTAAGCATTAGCGAAATAGTACTATATGGATATGCTTTCCTCCTAAATTGTTGAGTTTGCTTTTATAAAAAAAAAATTCTTTATGAGAATACCATAAAGTATGTAATAATACATTTCACATATTTTTTCGGGAAAAAGCACAATTTTGAAATTAAGATCATATATATAAAAAAAATGTTTTTATTGATTCAGCTATGCACAATAGGATTTTAAGCAATCTTTTAATAATGAATTTTAAAGCAAAAATTTTATTTCAGTTATGTTCCACATTATATTAGTTGTTTATTTTAGCTGCATGAGAACTCGATATAACTATCGATATCGATAGTTTAACACATCCAAACTGTGGATCGTTTTCGCACTAATTTTACTCTTCTCGATTCAAAAACATCAACAAGATAAAGAAATGTGCGTGTCAAATGAATATTGCTGCTGTAGCGCGAAGTACTGAAGAAAATGACCAGGTGTCGATTCGTCGTCGTGACGAGCGCTATCGCTGACTGAGTTTTTGTTTCCAATAGCTAAACAGTTAAATATCAACCACATTTGATTCCAACGAAACGGCAGAAATTGCCATACCGCGCGCTTAACAACCGATTTATTGGGAAAACAATTTGGTGACAACTTTATTTGAAGAAGTGGTCTTGTTCACTGGCCTCCTCGTTCGTGCGATTTAACACCTCTGGATTAATGTTAATGGGGCTATGTTAAGTCATTGGTTTATCCTGGCAAACCAGTAACTATTGAAGCATTGGAGGCCAATATTTAAACCACCATTGACGCCATACGGCCAGATTTATTGGAGAAAGTAGTAAAAAATTGGACTGATCGAATGGAGCATGTAACTCGTAGCCGCGGCGAACATATTACGGAAAACTTATTTAAAAAATAAATACCTTGAAATTATCTACCAGATTTTTTTTTTTTTTTTTTATAAAATATCGAAATATCGAATAATAAAAAACAAAATAAAATAAAAAAAGACCTCAGGCTTAATAAATATATATCAAAAAATATAATAAAAAAGGTCAATTAATAATATAATTAAAATATCTACCAGATTATAAAAAAAATTCTTTCCAACATTATTTCTGTGATGTATTACAATTTTTAGTTCGCATGCAGCTAAAAAATACCGGATATTACAATCCACATTTGAAAAACATCCGAGAATAACGTTTGAATGCAAGTTGAAAATGAATGAATTTCTCAATTTGAAAATAATTCACATTTTTGTTGTGAACATTGAGAATGTTTTTCGCATTATTTCGACTTTTAGATCCAACTACAAGTTTTTTTTTTTAATTTAAATGTCATATGTGTTGATATGTAAATTTTAGGAAGACACCAAGTGATTGAAAATAAATGTAAACCTCTGATTTTAGGAACGTAGATTAAAAATGTCGATTTCAACTTACATTTTGATCTGGATCTGTTACGCTACCACTAACATCTGCTCCATATATTGGGGCTACATATGTAATATTTTTCCAATATTTTCTTTCTAAGTCTTCGTAATCAAAATGTTTGGGAGTCTGATATCTTTCGGTACTTGCCAATTCGGAGAACTGTTTTACAGTTAATGGCTTTTTCTGTATATTAATTTGTTGATACAGTCCCTGTTTGCCGGTAACTACTTGGCAAATTGGAGCTGGTATTGTAATTTTTAGAGCGTCTAAATCATCATAACCAGACCTTCGTGGAACCCACTCTGGTGGTGGCACTACTTTAGCCAAACCAGCCTTGTGGGCACCTTGAGATTCCATGTAAGCTACGTACTTAGGAAAATCTTTAAATTCTTCCCATGTTGGTCGAAATACCATAATTCGCGGTACTTCGGCTGACATTTTTATTATTTTTGAGTTACTTTACCAATCGGAGTTATATTACAAATAAAATATGTTTGATGTACGTTATTTATTATTTAAAACTTTAAATCTGTAATAAAGGAAGAAATAAATTGATTTCTAATTTTAAATCAAATTTTAAGTCTTTTTCTGCAATTTTTCATAAAAACTTCAGAGAAAAAAAACACAGTCGGTAATTAATGCAAATACATAAATATGTATACCATTATACAAAATAATTCATTGCCTTTGTTAAATTAACGATTTCAAAATTATTTATAACAATATACTATTGTGCTATTACACAGTTTGTAACAAAAATAAACAGCTGCCTCGAAGACATCTGTACATAAGTACGTACACATACATATATGTACATAAATTTATCAGCTCAGAACAGCTGCCTTTTAAAACACTATTAATAGAGATTAAACAGGAGAATACACGAAATTATAAGAAGGGAACACCTTAGTAAAATGTACTGCTTGCATTTATTAACACGCATATACATACATATGTTCATTCATTTGATTACAGAAAAACATTTATATTTCTCTTATAACCTTTATCTATAAATATATATACATATATATGTATATATATTTAACCGCCACTCCGGTGATGACCCGCACACATGCAAATGCATTCTGCTGGAAGTAGGAAATTAAGTTTTGTGAGGGGGATATAGGGACACGAAATAAATGTGTTGTGCAATAGTTTTTTTCGCAAATTGTGAAGCAATCTAATAAGCTAATATTTTCATATATCTATATGTATGTATGTATGTATGTATGTACTCTTCCACTCAAACTATATTTCTTATATTATATCAGAATTAATTCATTTAGTAGCCTTGCAATCGAAATAAAGTTCCATTGTTGACTGTGATGCATGTCACCTATCGTGTCAACTTGGTTAGTAAACGGATAAATATTTGTGGGCGTATCAGGGTAAAATCGTTATATGATGTGGAAAGTGATCTTTAGATTGAAAACCATAAAACGCAGTTGATAATGCATAAATGTATAGGTATTGCAAATTGCTGAAGGGGTCATCCAATTCTTGGGATAAATAGAATGGAACAGCATGTCTTGCTGTACATTTATTTTTAATCTTGGACTAGTGTTCAGGTGAAATCCCCCACATATGCATTGCACTGGAACTAGATAGAGCTTAATTATTGCACAACTCTGCAGTTGCGTGTTAATTATAATGTAAACTTAAATGAGAAATTGCTAATTTCTTATTCTTAGCAATCACACCAAATATATTAACTGTCAACTTAGTAAATGATAATAATTAAATTAAGAGATCATTGACCTACTCCTTAGATAATAGAAATATATATGTAATCTACTGTAAATAATATTAGTACTACACTTTGTATCTTTTGTTGGATTCAATATTATTTTTTTGTAATTATGTATAATATATTTTGATTATAATTGTGTTTACCTGTAGAATTGATTGGAAATAAAGATGAATTGAAAAAATGGGTGAGTGACATTCTATGCCTTCTTATGAAAGGATCATGAATTTATATTTTTTTTTAATTGTGCAATTTCAATAAATACAAAATCGGCGAAATTGTTTCATGGATTTTTTTTTTATTTAAATAGACGATATACAGATGAGCATTTGTGAATATTTATTTATATACATTAATTACTCATGTTCCCATTCAACAATATACTGTACATCCTGTCGGCATATCAAATAACTCAGGCCAACAAAATTTTCTAGCCAAGAATCAGACTATACTTTTCCAAAGGTTTTAGACGTGCTGAATCGAAATCTGATATCAGAATAGCTCTATCAGGACAGGTTTTCAGATATTCTAACTTAAAAGTGCAAAAAAACGCTTTTTTTGTGTACATTTGCGGTCCTGTAACTTTTAGCAAAAATTTTTTCTCAAAAAGATCGTTACGGTATGTAAAAGTGTTACTGTTCCCATACAAAATCCATTTTGAATTTTTAAAAACTTTTGAACTGACTTAGTTTAGGAAATTGATCGACACTGTGAAAATGCAGAGTGTTAAAATTCAATAATTCTACACACATTGCATGTATGTAGGTACTTGACTCACCTAAGTTTGTTATGTTAATTTTAAGCAATGGAAGTAATTTCCTTTAATAGTCAGTTATCAATGTGCGACTATTACCGGGTTTATAGTGACCAAAGACATAATACGAGTATAATTTTTCCCTGCACGGTAATCTTAATGAAAACATAATCGCAGAGAGTGCTCGACTTCTTCGCCATGACAGGGAATTCCCTGTCCGCCCCCGTTAGAGTAGACCGAAGAGCACCCGTGATCATCATACCAGATATTCACACCAACGCACCATATCTCAGTATGGGCTTTATGACCATGTTGAAGAGTCATCCAGCGCCCCTGAGCTGATGCCTCAGATTCTCTCTATAGGCTTTCTACACGACAGTTTGGGATCGAGGTAGATTCTTAGATACTTCGCACCTTCCGCAATGTCATCGCCGTATGCCACTGACATATATGTACATCATAGAGTCGAGCTCCATGAACAGCAAGTTCAGAGCAATGTTCCAAAGCAGCGGGGACAGAACTGCCCTGCGGGATGCCCCCTTGTCATCCTCGTCAAAGTATCCCGTCGCAAAATAGATGTATTCACCCTGTAGGTCAGTAAATATATGTAATAAAAGAGGCTGATTTTTGAAGTGAACCCGCATTAATAACAGCGAATATTCACGTGTATTCTGCTCGTTTTATGCTTAATTTACACTTCGCGTACATCAACGTTTCCATACTCACAACTCAACATTTGCTGATGAGACTGCTTTTTTAAGCATACTAGAAACACAAAGCGAATATATACAAAATCACATTTTCCAGCTAAAATAGTGGTTAAAACTAATAAACACAAATCGCCGGCTGAGTATTGTGTTCACATAACAAAGGGAAGGCCTATTGAAATCAATAACTAAACGTTGCCTCAGACTCTGTTGACTCTGCAAAAGACGCCGGTTGAAATCGCCGATTAGACCTAAAATATTTGAATTGTGCCTGCGCTAACCTTCTTCGTCGGAATTTTAGTAATAGAACGTCGACGAACAAAATAATAAATAATATAGCTCTCCTTCAGCTTAAAAGTAAATTACTCAATATAACACTAGAGACACAGCATCTCTGCATTACAAATTCCCAAAAAAGACACAAACGCAGAGTTGTGCCTACCATAACCTATCTCTTCACCACCTGTCTCGTATATACACTATCCCCATCCAACTGGTTCCAGTCATACATTGCATACGTAAGAGACATCGTCTGAGCACTGGTCCCAGCTGCTGCGTCAAAAACTCGAACATTCGCAAAATTTACCGTTGATCGTATCTGCAATTTCATAGCTGAACGTGAAATGAGAAATTGTACCGAGGAACCTACAAATTTCGCCCGGCATCGGTAGAATTAGCTCTAAATAATTTTTAGATGTAAAATTTGAACACTAATACTTATAATAATATTAGAATATTATAATATAATTATAATAAAATTAGAATAATATTAACAAAAAAAATTGCCAGTGCAATTTCGTATTGAATTGTGTAAAATTGTTTTCGAATTAACTATAGCATATTAGTATATTATAAATTATACATAAATACACGTGTATTGTATGTATGCCCCTATGTCATAAAGCATAATCAAAATTTTTAGGTTTGTTATAGACCTTAATAGACACACGTTTATGTTTCCAATAAAAAATTCGATTTAGACATGTCTGTTAAAGTTCTATTAATTTTTATTTTCTAAGTTAGTACTTCCAAAACAGTCGCCATTTATAAATGTAAATAAAATGCATATGTGTACAATTTGTATGCCCATACACACATGCATCCAGCTAGATAATATGTTTGTATGTGTGTTACATATAATAAGTAGGTAGATATAGTTTAATACACGGAAAACTGTACCCATCCACCCATTCGATCACAGAGTAGAAGAAAAACGCAAATACATTTGTATATATACAAAGTTATGTACATATATCTACTTTATAAAATGAAATAAAATTATTCGCATGCGATAAAAGAAAAATAAAGTAATGCAAAAACAGGATATCAAAAAAATAGAATACACAACGGAAAACAATGAAAGGGATATGTATGTATGTATATACCTACATGCACTCGTATAATACATATATACATATGTACGTATGGAATAACTTCCAATAAGTAAAATATACATATACATACATAAGTGTTGCCCGATAACTGTTATTTTGCGATATTTGAAGTTTAAAGAAATCAAAATTTTTCGTAAAGCAAATAAATTTGACGAAATAATTTCCATATACTTAGGTAATATAATCACAAAATGGCGACAGCACTCAATATGTATGTACACATATATAAATAATACAGCAGAAATATGTATGAATATAGAGATAGCGAGAGAGAGAAAGGAAAAGCTGTTAGTAGTAAATATACATATGTATGCAACCATACATATGAAAGTATACATTTAGATAAAAACTTAAAAACTCACTCACGACGTGAAATTTTAGAAAATTATGTGTATCCTTTATAATGTTTTTTGGTATTAAAATATTTATTTAACTAAATGTTATTGCACGCTGCTTTTTATATCCATAAATCATTTTATTGTTTAGTTCAGTACACGTATTTTTAACAATGCACTGAGAATTGCCTTGTTCCATTTTTTTTTTAATTTTCAACTACTTTTAATTTATTGCACAGCTTTAAACGTTTAATTATATATATTTTGGAGTAGTATTTTTATAGTATAATTGAGTTTTAATAATAGATTTTAATTTATCTTTGGTATATTTTTCTTTTTATTTTCGTTCGTCGTTCGTTTTTTAAATTCGCTCGTGTAGTCCTGCAGTTATAATTTTTTATGCATAATTATATCCAAGCTGTGCTATAAAATTTATGAAATGACTAAGACAAATTGTATAATGCGCAATCACAATAAAAAATTCAGTAAAACACGTTTGGTAGTAAAACTAATGCAATTTCTTCGTGTTACGTTTGGAGAAGTTCTTTCCTTGAGACCTGAGAGTAAACTAAAATCCCTAATCCTAGCGTCACAGTCATTGAGTTTACTTACGAAGTATACACTTTTAGAGAAAAATCAACTCAAAAGGAAATATAATAAAGTCTCGCACACACATAGAAACGGCAATAAGTTTGTATTATATACATGCATTTATATGTATATGCATACATACATCATATATAATGTTGTTTTTTGTCCTAACAGGATGTACGCGTTTTTGGTCATTATCCTTTTATATTTTGATAAAATTTTATGTAGCTTGTATGTCTGCATGGCTGTGAATGTATGTGTACAAAAAAAAATTTAAATTTTTAAAGAAATTAAAAAATAGTTTTTGTTTTCAATAAAAATTGTTATTTACATTACGGATACATCTCTGTACGCATAGAAGTATCTAAAATACACAAAGCAGTTTATCAATAACGACATGCATGCTAAATATTTCTGCAGAATAGCGCTACCATTTAATTTACCAGCTTCTCCGGTTCTGCTGGTTTTATTTTTTGAAATTAACTTTTATGATTACAATATTAGGAATCATCAAACTGTTGTTTGATCTGCTTAGAAAAAATTTTTCTTATATTTAAAACGAGTTTTGTTCAAACAAATGTGCCGCTTTGGTCGATGACCTTTTGCTATTTTTGAGTAAAGGCATTTTTGTTTTCTTAACAAAAAAATTATCCAAGTGCCGTTTGCAGGCCTATACGGAATTTGAACACCATTAAAACAAAACAAAGAAATGTGCACGTCGTATTGAAGGAACCGCCGAAATTTCGATTCGTCGCCATTCTTAACTTGTTGCTCTTTGTCCTTCGACTACGTGGAAAACTTGACACAAGGATCTTGGCTTACGTACCTATAAAATACAGCTCGTACAAGAATTTTGTGCTTAGGGAACATTCTTTACATCCCATTTTTACTGATTGGGATCATTTGAAATTGGCCGAAGATGAGCATTTTTAGCAAAGAATTGTGTTTAGTGATGAAGCTTATTTCCATTAAAATTTACTGTTTGGTACGGTTTACACACTGGCGGCATCATCGGTCCCTATTTCTTTCGAAATGAACAAGGTGAATGGCGAGCCATCTACCAGATTATAATAAATTTCATTCCTACAATATTTATGTCATGTATTATCATTTGAAGTTGTCATCCAACTAGGGGCTGGGGAATATTGACAACATTTTTGAATCGCCCGAGTGCATCAGCTAAAAATTTTAAAGACTTATTCTGTCGACGAAGGTTTGGCACAAGTCTTCATTCTTCGGACGTACAATGCTCCGTCTATCTATTATGTATAAATATTAATATTATATTTGAACGTCCACTATATTAGTATTAGTAGTAGCTAACAAACCGTAAAACCCCAATTTTGATCCGGAATTTTTAAATACACGAAGTAGTACCTATTTCAATGACCAAGAAATTTGTCTTTTGTTATAAAAAAAATTTGTGCATACCTATTTTAATGGCCATATGCATATATTATTTTATTCTGCTATAGAACATTACAATTTCCTGAACCGATGGTTAACTTAGTATTGAAAAAAGAAAGAAAATATAAAATGAGGAAACCTTTAAGATTTAAAAAAAATTTAAAAATCTTTCTTATAATAACTATAAAGATAAATAACAAAGAAGCAAACAAAAAATACAATTATATCAAAGTTTCGAAAATTCAAAAAAAATTTTGAGATACTATAGGAAGTTGCTAAGGACCCCTAGGGCTTCATGGAAGTGCTGTGCTAAGTAACGAACATCAGTTGAGTCTAACGAATTGAACAGAAGTTTTTATATAAAAAGGATATTTTTATATTACATACATATGCACATGTTATAAATAAATTTTAAAAGAAGGAGAATAAGCGTCCCCTTTTTTATTATTCGTTTTTCAATTCGTGTTATTTTTTTTAACTATGTGCTTTATAATGGAAAATGTATATACATACATATAAACATATGTGAGAGTACTACATGCATAAAAACGTATGTACATATGCATGTATTTATATACCTAGATATCGTCATAGAAAATACAGAAAGCCCAATCTAACAATTTAATAATTTCACAGAAGAATTCATGAATTTTTTTTGTTCCCGAGCGGGGTAGAGAAGAGGGGTAGAAAAAAATTTAAGATTTCTGTTTTCATGTTTTTTTTTCATATTTGTCTTTGTGCATTTGAGAAAATAAAAAATATTAAGCGATAATACGATTGACGTGGGCAAATTTAAATCAAATGTCAATAAACACTACTCCCTCTATACTCCTTCGCATAACCTAATTTCCTGGTTCCTGCAAAATGCATTGCATGTGTAGGGGTCATCCCCTGAGCACCGGTCCAAGAAAAAAAAAATTGATTTTTTTTTAAATATTCATGAATTATAATTCACGTTATACATAAATATAAGAAGTTTTTGGAAGTTATTTCCAAACTAATATAGAAAAACTTCATGCATAAAAATTCACGATGTAAATTGGGTCTTAGATAGGCCTTCTTGCATTTTCTGTGACGATATGCAATTATTCGTACATGCATATACATATATATGTATGTATGTATGCATGTATGAATATTAAATAATTGTTTGAACTATTGCGCATGTACCCTCTTCCTTTTTTCTGGTCTTCTTCTTAAGGGTTTTACCAGGATTGCCATATTTGACAGTTAATCGAAATTGTCTAGACCAAATATAAATATCATTGGTAATATAGATATAAATTACATGTATACAATATTATTATAGTTTAAATGTATCAATTCTCTTTTTTAGAGTTGCTACCATATTTTTAGTCGCTCTGACCAATATTTAATTTACAATAAAACTAAAGAGAGTTATATAAGTACATATAAACATTTGAATTTCTTATTATTTAAAAGAAATTTTCAAAAGCGTCAGGTTTGTGCTTTAAGTCTTTTGCCAATTGCTTGCTTGCAGTTGCTACATAAACTTTATCAGCCATGTTACAGAGTTCATTGCGGATTTTGGTTCTTTAGAAAACGAAAAATCACTTTCGGGATTGTAATTTTTACTATACTAAAGTGTAAAAAACTATTTAAATACACTTTTTTTTTATTAAAGAATACTGTTTCTCATTTATTAATTCACAGTTAGTTTAAAATAAATTAGTTTTTATTTAATTGCCTACAGAAAACGGATTTTAACATTTTATCGGAATCTGAAGCACTAAAAAGGAATTCGTTCGGTATTGCAACTACAGATTCAAAACCAATTCGAACGGAATCTGTAACACGGCTGTATAATTCGGGATTTTCGTAAAATAACCGTTATAAGGTTCACCTTCATTGCTATAATAGTTTCCTGATGAAACCAATTTTCATTATGATTACTCATCATGACGTGTTGTTTCTCGTAAGAAATTCAATTAAAACATGTACATATAATATAAGAACAATCAGCTTTACATGCTAATATCTAAAAGTTTTCATTGCAAATTGGGAAATATAATATATTGGATGCTTCACTAACAGACAGCTCCCGTAACCGGACATCTGTAATACATAGACGATTTTCTAATTACCGTGTATATTTACGTATTCATATATACATATGTAAAGGATGATTTTTTAACAGTTTGGGGTTTAAAAATTAAGAAAACACAGAACATTTGGAAAAGTGAGTGAAATATTTATTTGGGACGATAAAGGGAAGCCTGCCATTTACTTTTTAAGGAATATTTCATGTAAATGTTGCCCGCTGCTACGCTGTGCATCCGGGAGCTCCACTTTGGCTAACTTTTTCTAGTCTTTCGGCCGGTATTTCACAAATGCCACCTGTAATGTTGTCTTCCAGGACTGGCATTGTGGCTGGCTTGTTCCTGTGCACGACAAACTTTACGTATCCTCACAAAATTAGTCTAGCGGGGAAAATCGCATGATATAGGCGGGCAATAGACTGCTCCACAACGTGAGATGAATTGCTCAGCGTCTTGTTGAAACCGCATGTCAACAAAGTCCAATTCTTTCATTTTTGGAAAAAAAAAAGTCGGTAAACATCGCTCCATTGACTGTAACGCTTGCGATTGCCATATCGCCGTCATCAAAGCACTGCCCGATACAGCAGCAGTTAGTCTATTCAAGGTGAAATGGCAACACTTACTGGCCATTACACATTATGTTTGTAACTTTTTTAAATCATATTTACACATAAAAAGGAACTCTGTCATAAATGGAAATGATGTAGTGAATCATTATCAATAAAAAAGTAAATTTGGAACTTTTGGATAATACGTTGTTTTCCATTTTCGGTGCATATGTGTATACACTATGTCATATGGAAAAAACAAACTTCCGGTGGCGTTTTTTGAGCACCTTTGGCATATTCGCCCTTATTCTACTTGACGTCTCAATATCGTTGTCAAAAGGCAACACCACATTAACCTAACATCAATTATGGTATTCCGTAACAGGTTTAGAATGATGTCGACGTTGTTTGAGTCATCATTTTGTGACGCACAGAATGAATTAGAAAAAAAGAGAGATTTTCATGTTTTTTTAAGAGTATTTAATTTTTACGTGAATTATCCTGTGAAGAAGGCAACCAATACACACATGATACAGAATATTTGTGGGTCAAAAAGTTTAAGGGGCAGTCCCTGGAAAGAAAACAAATTATGCCTCCCGATAGAAAATTTTAAAATAAAATACTAATTAAAAAATGAGCGGACGCCCGTAGTTTTCGAGTTATTGACTTATTATTACTTGTTGTAAACACTGCCTCCAGTATCTATACGCTCCTTTATTTGCAATAATGCTTTTCTTTATTACTTTAAATCCCTCTAAATCTGTAAAAAAAATTCCGTCAGAAATGATTTTTCTAACGCACTATTTACCTTCCCTTTTGCCTCCATCAACAGTTCTAATGGGTGTAACAAAAGAATTTAGAGCGGACGCAACACTTTCCCTCTTTTTATTAGAATTTTTAGGAACAGTGCCCCTAGGAAATGCTTCGCTAATGATTGATTCTTTTCGGAACAAATCCAGTGTAGTAAAGCAGGTTCGAAAGGGAATACTAATTTTTAATTACTGTACTCTTTTATAATAATAAAAAAAACGGTCTTAAACCTTTTCCCCACCATGGTATTTTCCGTAACGGCGCTGCATACTAAAGATTTCTTTTCAACACCTTTAAAATGATACCCACATTAACCACAATCTATGAAAAAAATACCTTTTATTAACAAACTTGTACTAGAACTTTACAGGCCCTTAATTCGGAAAATTTGGGTTGCCGACAACTTTTTTATTTCATATTTTTTCTTATTTTTAAATTTTCTATCCCATAGGCAATTTTTTTAAAAGCAATCGTATCTCATAATCTAATTTCGTAGTTCCAGCACAACGCATTGCAGGTGTAGGGCTCATGCCCTGAGTGCTGCTCTAAGAAAAATAAATTTATTTTTTTTCATATCTATTTTATTACTACAAAATCTATATACAATACATACATATACAAAAGTTTATCATTATTTCTTCAGGAAATTTGTTTAGCATATATATATATATACATATGTATGTATGTGCGTCATATACCAAAATTACCATTTCATAAATTATTTAGAATTCGTTTAGCGGCGATGTAGAGCGAAATTTTGGATTTCAGATGTAAAATATATTATTATATTTAAACAAGTGTTACTTCGAGAAATAACAAGAGAATATTTGGTGACCGATCTTTAATCGGTGTTTCACGTTATATGTAGTACACTTAAAACATTCTGTACATAAAATTAACTGAAATTGCAATTTAAAATAAATGAATTTTATATAAAAACCTTTTTACTTATTTTTCATTTAATTTTTAATGGTGAGAAATTAAAAGACCTAAACCCGTGAAAGCAATTGTCTTTTGTATTTTGTTTATTTTGACTAACAAATAAAGAAGCACCGAGTTTCGTAAAAATTACAGATTTTTCATTCGTTTCTGCTAAATGATGAACCCCAAATTCCGTAAAAACAACTGATTGCTACTGTGTTTTTTACAGTTACACTGTGCAATAAATAATCAATCAAAAAAAGTGTAAGAATGTAAATTTTTTTTATTATTAATTTATGTGAATGTGTCCGTAGACCTTCAACAAAACTTTTTCAAAAAGTTAAAAAATTTCAAATGTTTATATAAAAATTCGCCTACACTATTTGAGAATAAAAAAACATTTTTTTTACAATTATTGATCGTTTATTTATTTAAGAAGTTTCAATGTTAAAATGTAATATTTTACGGTAACAAAATAAAAGCACAAGTTTCGTAAAAACAACTGATTAACTGCCTAAAAATTAACCCTTAAAATTTTTTCTATTTATTTGACTGTATCAAAAACTTAGAACATAAAAAAAGTACAATTTTGAAAGCAAACGAAAAATCACTCTTAATGTCTACTTAGTTTCTTAAATGAATGTCACAATCAGGTAAAAAGAAAAGTATATCATGTCAAACTGTATAATAATAGGTATAATATTTTCTGATATCATTAGATCACTTAATTGTAATACGAAGAGCATTGGGTGTTCTGTTTGCTGTGTAGTTAATGTGTTGACTCTTCTCATTCCTGTTACCGTGGTGAAACTTTAAAAGAACCTATCTAATTTTGCAACCTCCACATAATTTAGAAAATTTTGCATACCATACTTCAAATTAATATTCGGAGTTCTTAACAATACATGTTTTTGCTTAATACCGCAAAAAGATGTAATTTAAACCAAATAAATACATAGTATATTATAGTGATTTACATACTGTACAAAGATTTCTAATTATAATCCTAGATGTATTGAAAGCAAAAACTACAAATTGTTTTCAACTTTGTAATAATGTAGACTAACGCATGCAATGTATTGTGATATGTTCATGTTATATTTTGTGTTTTGTTATATTTTGTAAGCAAGCTTTATCTTTAGCACAAATAATTCAAAACCAACCTTTAAGAGTTTTATTTATTTTTTTAATTAATCCCTATTGAAAGCCTAATTTATTACTAAGATATCGTGGGAAATGTGTTCCATCTAGTTGATTGTTCTTCAAAAAGTTTTCAATATGTAATATGTGTATGATGTACATATAAAATAATTCCGTGAGACATTTATCAATATGTGGAACAAATGCCGGCTGGACTGATGGGGATGAATATTTTCCTAATGAACAAGTGGTTCAAGGACAACAGACGGCCTTGCACCTAGAAAACATGCGTGCTGATTTTCCACCCCTTTTTGTAGGCACTACCGAAGAGATAGAATGAAAGTTACACCACCAAAATTACATTCTACTTACAACCATAAACATATTAAAAACCTTATTATCTCCAGCAACGGTGGCAGTGGAGCAAGTGCCTTGATATAACAAGAATGGTGGATGATGACGAAATCAAGGAATTGTTACTCAAATGATGGTGGATGAAGAGCTAAACGTTAAAAATATTCTTACTAAAACAGCCACATATTTGATAGTGGTAGTTCCAGTAATTGTAAACATAAATATATAATTATAAAAAATAACAAGGAAATTAAAGATTTCAGAGAGTCAGCTGTTTTATAAATAACGAAAAGTTTCTAAAGCATTAAGCATTTAGTGTTCATAACACACAGAAATGTACATTTTCCACACATATCCATAGATGTTGGAGATCGCAAAATTCCGTCTTGACTTAAAACTAGGTGGCAATAATTAAGCTGATAATGTTTTAGATGCAGATCCTTGATGTCAATGACACCAATTAAAGAAATGCAAGGCGTTGTCTTATATTTTAAATAAATACATATATGTACATATATATTTACATACAGATGTTCAGACAAATGCATCCGAAAACATGCAGTATGGTATGTGTTTATGTTTTATGTACATTAAAATCAACATGAAAAAGAAACGTAGCCTTTCGCTTTGTTTACACTATTTCCCTAATAATATCACACAAAAAAATTTTTTTATGACATCTGGTCCTGCGTTTATAAATTGAGTAATCTTATTGCACCGGCTTCTTCCACAAGAATGTTTGTACCTCACATTTTATTGAATATATTTATAATTTTGTTTCCTTATTTATTTCATAAAATACCAATGCAAGAAAATCCTTCATGGTAAAAATTATATCTGTGGAGTTTTAAAAAACATCATAAGTGAAATTTTAAAATTTTATAGGAGACCGAAAAAACTTTTTAATTAGTAATTTTTCTTTGGTCTTTTTTTACGTAATTGTTTGCATTTTTAAAAATTTATAAATTTAATATAACTCAGCTAACTTTTCGGTAATTTTACTTCCTACTAAAATCTTTAATAAAATAAAGCTTACAAATTAAATCCACAAGTCCAGTTTCGCTGATTACTTTTTGTGTGATATCTCAAACATTAACATTTATAGGCACTGATTAGTGTAAACAGAGCATCTTGTAAGATTTCTTTACATTTAAAATTCTAAAAACCTTTCTTATCTCGACTTATTATCTTTTGTCAAAAGTCCAAAGATATGTACAGTAACATTTTGTAACATCGAGGGAAACTAAAGTACAGAGTTTACGAGCATCTCATTTCTTACGGATGGATTCAGTAAGAGACAGGAGTACAGATGTAGTAATTAGATTACTAGTCATTATAGATTAAAAGGCATTGTTTACACTGATTAAAATTTGAGCCTTCATTATACTCTCAAAACCCTTTGACATAACAGGTAGTATGATAATGGGTCTAATATTTTCGTAGTTAAATTTGCCATTTTTTGGAATAGGTACAACTCGATCAAGTTTCTATGCAAGCGGGAGTTTACTGAAATTATGTATGTTATTTATAAGCAATCGAAGATTCCATCATCTCAGTATGCATACACGAGCGATAGGTCGATCACGTGCAGATCTGCGCACGCTGGGTGGTCGAACGAGACCACATGCTCTATTTACAGATTGACCGCTCGGACCGCCGTACTCAGGAAACTGCCGAGGGGCCGACTCCGGATGACGGTGCTGATGGGCCATTGTAACGTTGGTCTACACGCCAGGAGATGAAGCTTTTGCAATTTTGATCAATAACTAACCCATTGCCATTCGAGTTTGGAGGACCGACAACTTCGAGGTTATGGTCATTACTCCACAGATGATTGATTGTTTGGTTCAGCAAGAAGTTTATCATCATATTTACGACGTGCACTTTTGATTATCGAATTAGCTCTCTTACGCAATCTGCAATAAGTTCTACGGTTTGAGTCAGTTCGGTCTTACGTAAGCATCATAAGCAAGATCCCTATTTTATTTAGTTATTTACTTTATTTATTAGTTATTTATTTTAGTTAGTTTATTTACTAATAGGACCGAATTCAACAGATGAGTACTAAATTATATAATTCAATAAATAAGTGGTCTAAAGAAGATAGCTGGAATAATCAAGCCGATTATAATGTTTGAGTTCACCACATGATTAACGTACAAGTGGCGAAAATTTGATAGATAAGATTGAGGGTGGCGATGGCACGATGGATGGTAGTCTGCACGTTGACTACGAATCGAAAAACAGACCTGGGTTCAACCCCAGTTTCAGACTACAAATTTTAAAATAAAAATAAACATCTCGCATTTTTCTGATGTGCATTAGTGTGTCTTTGTGTGTCTGAAGGTTTCAGTAGCGAAGGCATAGTCACTGGTCACTGAACAATACCGGTTTCAGCTGATAGCAATCCACAATCGCATCAGAACGCCCTCCTTCGTCGGTATTGTGTAGCACCGGCGAAGTAAAATAAATTCTGTTCGATATCGAATGCCGTAATTTGGGTCGAGAATGTTCTTTCAAAAGCATTTATATCTCCATTTTGCAAGTAAGCATTACATATAATTGCAAAAGAACCATTTCCAAAAATTTCATTGAAATGCGATTTAAAAATCCAAACATATACCACGAAAGACTGCGCAATAGCGCCCTAACTGTGCCCTGATCAGAAGTACGATTATGCCTTACTAAATTGTAACCAGGAAGTGCTAATGACTGAGTCAATAAATGAGGTTTAAAGAAAATTTCACTAACACTAATAATATCAAGAAGACAATGATGAAATATATACTTAATCTCTTCTAGTTTAGAGCAGCTATTTGAAGGACACAAACTTTGGGCATTAATATGACTAATATTCAACCATTTAAATATTTATTTAAATTATAACTGCAACTGCGCAGTTGATCTTATGAAGGTTAAATTATTGTTTAAAAACATAATAAATTATAACTTTCTAAGAAAAAAAGGTACAAAAGACCAACTGCCGTATTCATAAAAAATATTTTAATTTTTAAGTTTAAAAGACAAATTTTCTTACAAAATTCCATCAATATGCCTTTTATAAATTAAAAAAAAATTAATATGAATACGGCAGTAATGTTTTACACCTACTTTATAATTAGATTGTTTAATCTTAAAACATTGATGCCGATTTTAATTGTTGTATGTACATATGTTGAAAAATGCAGCAGTTCTCCTATCATATTCTTATAAGAATTAATTTTGTAAGTGCGTGGATGCTTTGGTTAAAATTTTCCGCTTATATCTATCTACTTTACTTCTTTCTCCAAATAAAAAAAAAATTATATAGTGTGGTATATAGTGGTAGAAAATTAAAAATTGGGAAGGAAATATAAAATGAAAAATATATCGGCAACGCAAATCTTTCGGGTTGTCGACCTATGAATTTTCACGTAAAAATGGGATGTTTGACTACATTTCTGAACGTATTTGACCAGTATTGCTATTATTTCAAAACGGAAATATATTTCTATATATACAAAATCTACATGTAAAATTAATATGTTAAAACGATATTGGCTCTAAAGCGTCCGGAATTTGTATACAAATTTTAAGTATATAGAATGATATATAAATATTTGCCATATGCCTTCAGAAATGTAGTGGAGATTCGCACTTCTATATGAAAACTTCGAAGGCCCATAACTCGACAACTGTGCGTTGCCGGGACTTTTTTCACTTTTATTGTCTTCTTACATTTCAATTTTCTATCGCCTATTTGATTTTTTTTCCATTTGGTGAAGCGTCCGTAAACTAGATTTAAACCATCTTCTAATTTTAGGATGATTTAAATTTTAGTCTCCGGTCGTATTACATACAGACGTATGAAGCATGATGGTACACATATGTATATATGTATGTATATACGTAAAGCAAGCAAGTAGAATATTAAGGCTAGTTCCACAAACTTATACATATACTTACATTAACACACATTTGAACATAAGTATAAAGGCATTACTTTATATTAGATGAATTGCTTTTGAAAATTACAAAAAAAAGGGCCTTATTCTCTCTTCAACAGTGAAAAATCGATTTTCCACTATCGCACTGTAGCACATGAAAAATTGCAGAAAAAGTTCATAACATTTCAACAAAAAATGTTACTTACCGAACTATTTTAGTATAGAGTGTGTTTAATTATAGACAATGAAATATATCCATATTTTTTCCGTATATAAGCAATCATGTTTTAAATTTATATGTATTGACAAGCATTTGGCTTTGTGTAACATAAAGCACTTGTTTCTTATAAAATACGTATACGTCCAATCTGATATTTTATTTGTGTACAAATTATATATATATAATAAATCCAATTATATATTTTTTAATTTGAACTATTGAATTAAAAACACATCAAAAACTTTATTACAAAATTTTTCGTCTGTGTATACAATATAACTGGTGTACGTGACGACAAAACAAATTATTCACAATAACTGTTTCTGTATATGTTTGTTTGAAGCCACTGTGAATAGCTTAAAAAATTCAGTAATAACACGATTTATTTTCGGATGTTTTCAATTAAGAAATATATCTTCATTTCTTAATTTCACAAATGAAAGTATTAATGTCACATAAAATTTAATTAATCACTGATACACCACTAGCGTTCTCTATAACTATTTGAGAGATACAAGCCGATTAAATCTACTCGGCGGCGGCAGTGCGACCAGAATACATCTTCTTTACAGTTTCAGTCTTACAAAAAGTCAGTCTTTTTATTGCACGAACTGGCGGCTAACCGCCGTTTTTGAACCGATCGGATTGTATCAAGGCAAATTCATTATCAGTTGAACTCTCTAGCTAATTCGCCCGTCAGCTGATGCAATGATTTGTAAAGTATTTTAACACCGAACGTCCAAGTTTGTTTACTTATGTAGAAAAGTTAAGAAAAGTGGATGTAAATATTTTAATAATTATCATAATTTAATATTATAATAATAGGAATGCAAAATAAATTGCTTTTTGTAACAATTAATTTAAATTTTACTTACATTACACTAATTTAACACGTTCACTTTACGTTCTGTTATATTTAACAAAACACAAGTATACAAAAAATTTCCTACAAACTTGCATTAATAATCCTTGAATAAATATAAACAAAGTGTGACGCAAGGTTTATTAATAAAAGGTTGTCGCAAAGCGAATTCGTCAATTAGATTTTTGTCCAAACGACAAATTTTTTGTATACATGTGTTTTGTTAAACATAACATAACCTAAAAAAACGTGTTAAAGTAGTGTAATATGAGTTCTAATTAAATTAATTATTACAAAAAGTAATATATTTTGCATTCTTATTATAATAGTATTATTTTATTATAATGATTAAATTATTTGTAACCACTTTTCTTAATTTTCTCACAAAAGTAAACAAACTTTGACGTTCGGCACAAAAATTCGTTACAAATGCTTGTATCAGCTGACGGGCGAATTTGCTAGTGAGTTTACCTGGTAATGAATTTCCCTTAAAATAACGGTATGAATCTGAGTTTTTCGCTGAAACTTTTTAGTCGCGCCGTCAAATATTTTTACAAATCGCCGCTACTTACAACTGATAAAAAAGGGTTAAATATCATTCAGACTTTTATATCTTTACATTAACAAAAGTTTTTATAACATATACGTAATTACGAAAGAAAAAATCGCATCGTCTAACAATATACAAATAAGCAAATTTTGTTTGCGTAACTTATATGGCTTTCAGACATTTAACGTCTAGCTAATAGTCGGCGTCCAAAAGAATTTTCAGCTTCTTTACTGGCAACAGCTGTTTTCTAATATATTTGTTTGAACAATTTTGTGCACCAAAGGAACAATTGTATAATTTTAATTAAAAATGGAATTATTTGAAGACTTACATGTAAGTTCTTATTGACTATATTAATAGGATCAATTACTATAGTTTCTCCACTTGATTTTACTATTTTGATATCAAACACTAATAATAGTTTTTTCATACAGCTGAAAGAATTTTTTTTTTTTAATAGTACACTAGATTAAGTAGACAGGTCACTGGTGAAAATAAGAGACCAGCCAACTTGGGTCCAATTCATCATGCTCCCATTAAATAGCACACTAAATTATGATGGGTTATTCATATCAGTCATATTTTTTGTATTATTATTTTAAAACATATGACTATGACTACCATTTGAATCCCAAAATATAAATTTTGAACCTGGGCATGGAAATTCTATATTGAAATGTTTTAATTTAGATTAATTAAGAGAAATGTTTTTAAGAACACATATCAACTAGTAAATCAAACATTTCATACTCATTATATTAAATGCCATTATAGTTTGTATTCTTGTTAAAGTAAATTTCTTTTGTGCTGAATCAATTTAACATAGCTTCTAAGTTAAACAAAATTACACGTCCAAATAAAATTCCCCCTATCATGAATGATTTTTTTCACGCGAGTTTTTTCAATTGATGTTAAATATAATTTTTTTATATCAAGACCAGTTGTTATAGTGGAAACATACATAAATAATAAATAAAATGCAAACGAACAGACCAATTGAATGTGTTTTGCTAGAGTATACAAATATATCGCGGCACAATTTTGGAGTTCTCTTAGTCCCGGTCCATACTGTGAAGCATATGCTGCAAAAGTTTTTTGAAATCTCTTTTGAAACTGCAGCAGTGTCCATACATGAATCTTTTGCTTCATGTTTAGTATTTTTTATTCCTCCCTTCTATCTTCTTTTTTTAATATTTTTTGACATTTCTCAATAGCGAATGTAAATATAAAATAACTACCCTGTGATAAAAGGTGTGAATATTTTTTTTTTGGATAAACATTTTAAGCACAAGGTATAATTTGAAGCAAAATGGACGCTAAGAAGAAAAATTATATAATAATTTTTATATAATTTTATATTTTTTTTTTAAATTTTTGATTATATTTCACAAAAAATTAACAATAAAACAGGGTAGCTATTATTATGATGATCTTAACAGTATACCAAACGAAAAGAAATAAAATGAAACGTCAAATACACCTCATCTCAAAAGATGTAAATAAGAAATTCAACAAAAGCTGCATGTACATGAAACAGCGTACATACTTCCACTCCTCTTCCCCTTCTCGTCTACAAACTCAAAAGTTTTGCAGCAAATGTTTCACAATATGGACGGGGACAAACTGCATGTACATGAAACAGCGTACATACTTCCACTCCTCTTCCCCTTCTCATCAACAAACTCAAAAGTTTTGCAGCAAATGTTTCACAATATGGACGGGGACTTACGGATTAACCTAAATTGCTAGTACAGCAGAGTTCCAAGTCTAAACAATTTATTTAAATTTTTGGAGTTGCAATTTTATTAAATATAAATGCTCAAGGTAATTCGACATACATATGTTACAATTTGGCTTGTATGCCCAAATTGAGTTCAGTTGTATACTTTACAGCAGCTTATACCATTTTCGCACAGACAGGAATGTTCGTGGTTAGCTCTCTCATTCGTGTTTCGTACCCCAACCATGATTGAGCTAAAGCATGAAACACATTCGCCACAGCTGGCTACGAGATACAGATACTACAAATGTAATTGGCTGCATTCATTCCCTTGTAGTCGGGTACTTAATTATTTTGAAGACGGCAGCTATGAACATCACAGAAATGTGTATTTCGTATATTTCAGCGGTGCCACTTTGAAGCATTTCAGTTTCATAAAAAACACTTGTTCCAAATATACTCATTTCACTTAAATATTTAAAAACAGGCCAACTTATCTATGCAAAACTTCTTTGTTGTTAATATATGAGTTAATAATATAATATATTAATTTTTTATGTTCTTTTCTATTCATTCTGAACCAGTACGAACCACGAAAAAATTAATATTATCTCATTTTGATAACAAATTATCGTTAGTTTATCAGAACAAAACAAAATAAACAAAAAATAAGTGGTAAATTAAAATATTTGAAAAAATAATTAATAATATGTATATATAAAAAATGCAAAGAAATGACATTGAGAAAACGAAATGCCAAAATGAACCAAGAACAAAAAATTTGTTTTTAATTCCGGAACGAAAGGTCCATTTTGCATCACTGCCATAAATACTTGAACGAAGTTTTCTATTACAGAAGTGAAGGGCGCAAAATAATGAATAATTTTCTATCGCATGTAGAGTTTTGTTACATACTGCAAGTAATTTTATAAATTTACTGCCGTAGGTATTCGAAATAATTGATAATAATAAAATTTCCGTAACCAACGGTTAACGAAATATCGAGGAAATAAAACAAACATGTTAATAAAAAAGATACAAAAATAAGGACGAACAATTAGTAAAAAGCTAGCTTTACCCGAGAACAAAACAAAGCATAACTATTTTTTTTTCTATTTGATCTATTTATAATTTTTAATAAATAAACCCTGGCAACGGCGTGTAAATTTTATTATTTTAACTTCTTAATCTTACAACAATAAGAAAGTAAAATTATTTAATAATTATGATGGCCATGTAGCCAGTGCTCAACGACTGGACTTTAATCTTTGAAATAAGTGGTTAATATTAAAATAATTAATAATAATAATAAATTAATTGGAGTAATTTCTATCGATTAAGTACGGCTAAACACTGTTACAATTATGTATTTTCTTTTCTATACAAAGTACGTACACGTATACAATAGATACATACATACATACTTATATGGTTGCAATTCTGAATTTAAATTGCAAGTGCAGTTCCATTAAACAGTATAATCTTACAATTAGAATAATTCTGCTCCCTGCGCGTTTCAACTACAATCTGAATTAAAGTGGAACCAATATATTGATAAATCTGGTAAATAATAAATGGAAAGGTAGGGGGCAAACGTGTTGGAATCTTTGTAGAATTTAAAATGCATAATTGTATTTGATTTGTTTTAAGAAATTTCAGATCAAATATTATAAGTTTTTATTTTTTAGTTCCAGCCTTTTATAAGAGCAATGCATTGATCAAATCATCTTATGAAAAAGCGATCAAGTATAAAATATTGACAGATATGTACTATATATAAATATTCATATGTAAATGATATAGAAATAATTATAACAACAATGGCTTATACAATATGTTCAAATTATAAACGTCTCGTCTGCTGTAAAACTTCTTTCGAAGGAAAGGGGCGCTACCGTTCTCAATCGACTAATCCGCCAACAACACTTTTGTTTTCATCTCCACTATTAAAAGTGAAGCCTCGTTATGTTCCACCATTTTCAATACAATCACAGCAGAAGAATACTGTAGTAGTAAATGGGCCTCTTTATGAAACATCAGAACTGAGCAGAATCCGAGGAAAATCAGAGGGTAAAATATTTCATAACTTAAGTAAAAACTGATACATTATATTATAGGTATGATAATGTAATTAATATATACGTACATATACATGTTTTTTAAGCTATAAAGCTTTCCGATTACAAAATTGCTTCCAGTCGCTCTTCTTATCTTAGCAACTCCTTCCGCATGTATTTTGACCGTGGAGATCTGCCTATTAAGATGGAATATTTGTGTGGTGGGGATAAAATTGGTTGGACCGTAAGTAAATATATAGGTTGGAAAACAGAGAAGTAGGAAAAGTACTGCAAATTATGTCCCATCCCTACCAACTATTTTGTAAATTTCAGATAAGTTAAAAAAAATGTATACATGCTTTATTATTATTTATTTATAATAATTATTGCATTTTTTGATTTATGATTTTTTTGAGTAAATGAGCAATATTTATGTAAATACATATACATACATATATACACAATGTTAAGTTATGTTTTACATTGCAATGTTTTTGATCTTCAGTCTGATGTTGAGCGCCTCTTTGTTTGCCACCAAATTTTTAGAGTATGAATGTGCATCCAATATTATTCGCATTTAATTCTTAATAGGTTAAGAATTTTTAATAATATAACTGGAAAACTCTGGGTTGAAGAGACTTTTTCACTTTATATTTTCTTCTTATTTTTGAATTTTCTATTACTCTATCTAATTTTTTTTCCAATTTGAAGCGTTCGTAAACTAGATTTGTTCCTTATTTAAATTTAATTAGAAGTATGTCTTATACGCTATTAAGGAATTTTCCGGCGTTTCAAAAGCACTTTTTTATTTATAGGTTGACATAGAAAAATTGGATTACAGTATATATCTTCCTTTGTTTTTTGACGGGTTATGTGAAACGGAACATCCTTACAGAACCTATGCGCGTCAGGGTGTTACCGATCTTCTATTAACTGGAGGAGAGAAAGTTAATGCTGTAATACCGTTGCTTATATTACCATTAAAAAGTGAGTATACTGAGTTTGGTTCATAACACATACATATGTAGATACATACATATACATATTTATATTTAATTAATTATACGTGTGTCTGGTAGCAGATTTATATTTTCAAACTTAAATAAAAAACTAATAATAGACACGAAGTTTTATTAAGAGCATTGAACGATAGAATGGAAATACGGATTTTATTTTTTAAAGAGTATGTCATCCAAATCCTTCAGATCCTTTTTTATAATTTCATGAATAATCGCTCTTGGGAGTCCAAGTGAGACTGGTATTTTCCGTACTGAAAGCCGCGGATTTTCACGTAAACTGCTTTCAACCAGTTCAATGTTTTCGGGAGTCCTTTTTTTTATCTAGGACTCAGGAGATGACTCCTACACATGCGAAGCATTGTGCTGGAACTATAGGAAAGAGATAGTAGGAGAAACGACAGGAGGTGAAGCTTAATTCATTATTTTGCAGCTCTGCTTTCGCACGTTCTTTGTTTATACTCGTAGCAGTGCTGAAGCTTCGGTTTAGTAGCCATTTTTATTATTATTTTACTTCGCCGGTGCTACACAATACCGACGAAGGAGGGCGTTCTGATATGATTGTGGATTGCTATCAGCTGAAGCCGGTATTGTTCAGTGACCAGTGACTATGCCTTCGACACTGAAACCTTCCGACAACAACTGACACACTAATGCACATCAGAAAAATGCGAGATGTTTATTTTTTATTTTAAAAGTTTCAGTCTGAAACTGGGGTTGAACCCAGGTCTGTTTTTTGATTGTGTAGTCAACGTGCAGACTACCATCCATCGTGCCATCGCCACCCTTGGAGATCGATTGGGGCCTGGCCGTGGGGCATTCATAGCCAATTCTCTGCACCCACGAACGAATTAAATCACTTATTCGCTGAATACCGAACTTTGAACAAAATTGTCGACAAGCAATTACGTAAGAATCATTACTCTTAAAAAATGTCTCCACAGCTAAAGTGCGATGCTCACTCGACCACTGCGACATCGTGACTGACAAATCCGCACAATCGATAATTCCAACGGCTGTATCTGATGGGCTTGTGGATTGCTATCAACTGAAGCCGGTACTGTTCTGTGACCAGTGACATTGCCTTCGCCACTGAAACCTTCCGACAACAACTGACACTAATGCACATCAGAAAAAATGCGAAATACTTTTATGACTTAGTCTGAACTGATCTCGAACCTAGGAGTTTTGCTTTGAGTTAACACAACTTTGACACTTGAACAATGTTCAGCAGATGAGAAGTTTAGCTAATGCGACCACCTGGTATGAATTCGCCTTGGTTGGGTACAAGCAATCAGCTGTTTCGAAAATAAACAACGTAACCAAATTTTAGTGCACTCGCGATAGTATGAACTAATTAAAACCGTTGCTCACGATTTCGAATACTAAAAATAGAACTAAATTTAAACTGACAAAAAACGTACTTGGGTGTCACGAAAGTCAATATTAATCCCGCATGACACAACATTAATTTATATAATATTGATAGAAAGGGATAGCAACATTTGTAATATAAAATTTACATTTTTTAATGTTGCCTCCGCTAAACAAAAATATACGGTCAAAAACTAAGCTCAAAATCGCAGACATTGTCCGTAAATCGCTAAGTTGTCAACATATAAACGATTTTAAGTTCGAAACGTCAATTTTAAGTGAAACTTTAAACTTATTTTTGACAGTTACTCTATAACACTCGTGGACGATTTGACATTTTTGCATTTACCTTAATATGGTTGTACTCTTTGCACCTGCTTAATTTCCCCATTACAATATATTTGCGCTCTTCTCCGAAATTTGAACAATACCGAAAAAATGTAGTGTCATAAGGGCTTTATCGGATTTATGTTCGAACTAGAATTAATATCGGTTTTAGTTTCATCGAGTTTTAGAAAATATATACAAACGGTGCAAGGGAGTTTATAAAACACATTACTGGGAGCAATTGGCTGAATCGCTAAACAGCGCATATCCACCGCAAAACGATGTTAATGTTAAACACTATGCCATTTTTTATTGCTAGATTTTATATTTATGTTTTATTTTATACATGCTTCGACTGAATGGAAAAACGACGTGAAGCAAAATGTGCCGCAGTCCAGAGCAACTGGTGGATGAAGGTTTTCTAGGTTTCAGAATTTTAACGTTTAAAATTTTTTTTTGTATAAGAGCATTGATTTTTATTGTTTAAATTATTGAGGGACTGTTAATTTTTTAAAATAGTTAATTAATAAAAATTATCGTGAATGCATTGTCGTTTCCATTTTGTGGTTTTTTACGTTCCAGTACTTTTGTACATTTTTGTCTCTTATTTAGATAAATTATAATTTACTCTCATTTTACCGAACATTACCCAAAAAGTAAAGAAACATACCTACAGTTAGTCACAGTCAAATTGGTCCAATTAAAGTCATTTACTTCAACTTGTAAAAACTATAACAAATAAATACAAACTCAAAGAAATAAAGGTTGTATTAGTTGGTTTAATTTGTTTTAATAATACTCAAATAAAATTAGTTAATTCATTTATATTTGACATAAGAACAAAGATTAAAGGAAAAAGGAGAAAATTTCATGTCACAGTGAAAATGGTCCACTTAAGTTAGAGTTAAAAAAATCAATTGAAAACCGACTTTTAATATTTTGTAGGATATCTTTTTGAAGAATTACCGACTTAAGACGATTTGGAATAGATTCCACTAGTTTTCTTATATATTCCGGGGTAATTTTATTCCATTCCTCTATAAGGGCAGCTTTTAAGTAATTTTTGTTGGAAATTTCATGTTTTGGGATCTCAACTTCGAGTTTCTGCCACAAATTTTCAATAACATTAAAGTCCGGTGATTGGGGAGGCGTTTTTATTACTCTGGGACAATGATACACAAGCCATTTTTTAAGAATTCCGGCTGTGTTTTTCGGATCATTATCCTGATAAAAATGAAAGGTGTCACCTATTCCTAATTTTTCCGCACTTTCTTTTAAATTTGTTTTTAAAATATTTAAATATTGAATTTTTCCCATATTCCCTTCAACAAAGTGGAGTTCACAAACACCAGCAGCAAAACATGCACCCCAAACCATCACATGACCACCGCCATGTTTAGCTGTTGCGCGCAGATTCTTTGGGTTCATCTCTTCATTGGGGTTTCTCCAAACGTTTACTCTTCCATCTGAACCAAAAAGGTTATATTTGCTCTCATCCGTAAATAAGACGTTCTGCCAGAATGAAAAATCTTTCCCAGAATAGCTGTGAGCAAACTGCAATCGAATTTTTTTATTCTTCGCACTTACAAAGGGCTTCTTACATGCTATTCTACCATTCAGTCCATTCTTACGCAGCACTCTTCGAATCGTTTCGGCGTTACAGCTAATACTGAAGTGTTTTTCAACCATATCCCGCAGTTTCGGAGCACTCAGTCTTGGATTTATTTTGATTTCTTGACTATCAACCTTTCTTCACGTTCGCTGAATAAATTTCATGGGCTAATTTTTGGCTTATTTATAACTCGACCTTCATTTTTAAAACGGTAGATGATGTTTTCCACTGTTGTTCTGGACTTTTTAAAAATTTTAGCGAGTTGTCTTTGACTTTTTCCAATTTTATAATGTTCAATAATTAAATTTCGAAGCTCAATTGTTGTGTGGTGACCCATCTTAAAATTTTGAAATAAGCAACTGAAGGAATCGATTTAAACTTTGTTAGTTTCAATAAATGAGAGTAAACAACATAAAAAGAAATAAAGCAAAACCAGAAAATGTAAATGTTCCGTTATTTATAGATGTTTAGGTTGTGGACCATTTTCACTGTGACCTTAATTTTATACTAACTTCGTTTATTGTTTATTTAAGTCCAAAATGTTATATATTTATTAATTTGTTTTCATGAATTTTTTTCTTAAACAAAGTAAACTAACTAATTTAGTAAACAAAAATTTTGGTCCAATTGATTTTATAAACTTTTTTACATCCTAATACATTTTATTGCAGGTGGACCAATTTGACTGTGACTAACTGTATGATTTTACATTTTATATGACATAAATTACAGAATATTGCATATCGTAGTTCGTAATAAATGTAAAAAATATTATGTATATACATATGAATCTAGATGCTTTAAACACACGAAACCTAGAAGTGATGTGCACAACTTTGAAAATTATACAACAACTAGTATTAACGTCGGATTTAGTGGGGCCTGCATTAGTACCATTTTATCGGCAATTACTTCCAATGTTTAATGCTTACAAAGTTAAAAATTGTGAGTTAGTGAATTTATATACTTTATAAGAAATATTATTAGCATTTATCTAATATGATTGCAGTGAATTGTGGAGACAAAATTGATTATACTCAGAAAAAACATTTAAATTTAGGGGATTTAATTGATGAAACGCTTCAAATTTTAGAAATACATGGTGGTGAGGACGCTTTTATTAATATTAAGTACATGGTTCCTACGTACGAGTCATGTTATCTAAACTAATTTAATATGTAATCTAAATCTACCTTTATTTGATTTATTTGAAATTAACTATAATTCAATGTACATGAGCAAATAAAAGAAATGATTGTATTTTGTATCTAAAGAGCTTTGTTTATTTAACAGAATATCAATTAACACTGAAGTTAAAATTTAAAAACGCATATAAAATCATACTTTCTAAAATTTCTTTCCAATTGAAACTCCTTCATTACCGGTTAGAACAGCCATTGCAATTTTATAGGCAATGGCTTGATCAGCAACAGCAAATCTAGAATAAAAATAACATATTTTTATTACAGTAAAATTCCATTCGGAGATGACGGGTTAGCATTAATTATACGCTTATATTAAAAAATAAAAATAAATAATTTTTCAAAAAAGTACATTCGTTTTTGTTAAATTTTTTTTTTGTTACCTTTAAAGTGAAATTAAGAACTTTTTGTTTGTATAATATATGAAATATGCACGTTTTCATGTACCAACTAAGTACATATTTCATCAAATCACTTACTGCTGTTGCTGGTTATTGATAAAATCGTAGCAAACGAATTCATTACTTTTTATATTATGAGGTGAATAACGATTGTAAAAGCCCCAAATTGAATTCATTAATTTTTCATTGTATTTTACTGGACTATATTCCATTACTATAAAAGACAATATTTTTAGTCAACTGTTTGAAAATATTTTAGATATAAAATATTTGTACATACGTTTCTTGTTCCCAATAAAAACTTTCGGCTCGTTTTTTTCTCCGCTTGATTTCAATATTGAAACTATTAAATCTTTATCAGGACCTTGTTCCCGCAATTTACATGCCACAAATGCTCCTTGAGGTAATGCTGCCATTTCTTTACAATCTTAAAAACATTTTTTCCAAACAAACGACAAAAATGTGAGCCTAATATGTAATCCTTCTTTTTCAGATATATATTAATCGTTTGAGATAAAATACGTAATAAATAAAATTAATTTAAAACGGGCGTTACAAATATGCATACATGCAACTATGTACATATGTAGTATATAAATAAGACGATACAAATATTCATTTATGACATTTTTGTAAAAAAAAAAAAAAAACGTAAATAATAAATGTAAGATGGAAGAAAATTTTAAATTTAACAAAATTGTAAAAAATTAATAAGACAAAAGTTCATTTTGCGTGACCTTAACAACTGATAAGAAACTAAAAATGGACAATGTAGCCTATTATATAAATTATTTTACATACAAATGTATGTATTTCTTTGTATGGAACAAAATGAATACATGTTTATTTACATATTATATAGGCACTTTCGTATATTTCAATGTATTTTGCTTTATTCCAACAACAAGTTTAAAAATAATAAATATATATATATATATATATATATATATATATATATATATATATATTTTAAACACAATCCTTTTAAAACAGTACCTTGACAATTTTCGTACGTATTTATTACCACCGCTTTTAAAATTGCACTTTTCAACAAATCTTTAAATTGTAGCAGAATTATTCTCAAATCTTTCCTATTTATATAAAATTTATATTTATGCAAGGATAGCATTCAAAGTATTTTGTTAATATTCTTGATTTATTTAAAACAATTAAGGATATGTGATTATATATATGTATGATTAATCCGCCCGGCTGTGTTTAATATTAACAAATTATCGTACGACAACAGAACTTATTGTGAAAGTTTTATTTGATCCATATAATATTTTATACTGATATTTGAGCTAAAACGATGACAATTTGACAGATTCAGAATATTTGGGCGATTTCCAATGTCTGTTATGTCATAATGTCTTAATATTTTAAAATAGTTTAAACAAATTGTTGTGCTTCAAACACAAAGTCATAAAAAACATTTATTAATGTTTTATCAAAATACTTAAAATATATGAAGAACTAAAAAAAATTTACTTTTTAATATATGGCGTATTCACAAGGTTTTGAAATAATAATACAAAAAAATATGGCTGCTATATTCGGCAAGGCATATTCACTAGCGAATTTACCTTGTAAATTAGGGTGCTTTTTCAAAAAACAAATTAGTGTTAAGAAAAAATATAAATTATTTAATAAGTAGTTATTTCCTGAAACGTAGAATACAATTTGCAAATTTATTTTCCACTACGAAATATTTCTCGGATTGAGTGTGGCTACAAGGAATTATTTCTTAGAATGATTGTTGCCACAACGAAACATTACTCAACCATAGTAGCAAGACTAAGATTTACATTTTGGCAACATAGGTTATATAGTCGACCAGGAAGGGTTGACACAAGTATCACCGTAGGTGCCGTTTTGCTTAATGATAAATTCTAAGTCAACTATCATCTGATTTGTTAAGATGATTCATCTTATACTAGGCAAATTCATTATCATGTAAACTCACTAGCAAATTCGCCCGTCAGCTGATACAAGAATTTGTAGCGAACGTCAAAGTTTGTTTACTTTTGTGAAAAAGTGTGGAGAAGTGGTTGTGAATAATTTAATAATTATAATAATTTATTATTATAATAAGAAAAATGCATAATAACATGTTTTTGTAATAAATTATTTAAATTTTACTTACTTTACAATAATTAAACACGTTCTTTTTAGGTTATGTTATATTTAACACAACACATGTATACAAAAAATTTGACGTTTGGACGAAAAGCGAATTGACGAATTCGCCTTTCGACAACCTTGTATTAATAAAACTTGATAGCATGGCAAATTCATTACCAGCCCTACAAGAAATGGATGACCGAAAATAATATACTCACACATTTTTTAAATACATTTGCAGAAATTATGTATTTGCCCGAACATATGATTTGCATTGCAGATGGTTAAAATTAATTTTTATGTGAATCCCTGAATTGTTTGTTTTAATACTTGTATATTTTAAATAATTGTGTGTCGTGCATTATTGTGTCCAATTATATTTAGAAAACATTGGATATTTAAGTGAAATTGAAAGATAAGTATATTGCGCTAATTATTTATATAAATTTTTTTAATCATATTGTATAGACTCCGTTTTTTGTCTTATTCTGGTACTTCTGCAGCATGTTCTCGGCCAAGAGGAAGTAACCATCCGCGTCGAAAAATAGAACTATACCTGCCGACGTTGAGCCATTGAATTATAACAGGCGCAACTTGAGCCAAGGGCAGGCGCAACTTTCCAGCATGGAGACGATCGAGGCTAGTGTAAGTTAGACTGTTTCAGTTCACAGATGATGGCCCACTCCAAGGTTCTGATGGATATTTCTATTTTATATTATATTACATTTCTTTTTTGTACATACATATATATTAGAATATTGAAATAAAATCAATATAAAGAATTGAAGTAAATAGTGTTTAATTTCAATTGGGATATCCGTCAACGCTGACCGGTCAGCAGTGACCGATATAACCATCAACGCTGACTATCACATGTATACGGAAGTTTCGGTAATTTTTCTCTTTTCTATTGCCCTTAAACAAATAATAGAAACTTTGGTCTACGAAATGACCGGTAATTCGGTCAACAATGATGGTCATATGACCGGTCAAATGACCGTCACTATTCTTGTAGGGAGGTAAACTCACGTATTTTTGTGCCGAACGTCAAAGTTTGTTTACTTTAGTGAAAAAGTTAAGAAAAGTGTTTCTAAATAATTTAATTATTATAATAACAAATTGCTTTTTGTAGTAATTAATTTAAATTTTACTTACATTACACTAATTTCACACGTTCTTTTTAGGTTATGTTATATTTAACAAAACACATGTATACAAAAATTTCACGTTCGGCTGCAAAGCGAATTGACGAATTTGCATTGCGACAACCTTGTCTAGTAAACCTTGATAATTGTAATCATAAGGCTCTGTTATTAGAAATAAATCGGCTCAGAGTCGATTTTTAGCCGCTGCCTGTAATTTTCTCCGCAGCCGCCAATTTTAAAAGAATGGGACCTGGGATTATTTAATTGCTTACCTCACAATTCACTTGTCTGTGCTTTTAATTAGTCGGATATAAAATACTTGTAAAACACATGGCGAGTTTCACAGACCTAATAAATAGCCCTTGGTAAGACTTATTTCATTTGAGAAGAGTTAAAACAAATTTTATTGGTTCGAGGTTTCAATTGTGGTTTTTTCGCAGAAAATATTAAGGGAAATAAAATGAGTTCTTTTACCAATGTCGATCCAATTGCTCTGAGCTTTAATGAGGTTTGTTTACGAATGTCGGATGTACAACTTTTGCAAGGGCCATATTGGCTAAATGATCAAATAATATCCTTCTATTATGAATATTTGGAGCGTGTTAAATATAAAGATAACGAAAATTTCCTTTTTGTTTCACCCGAGGTTACACAGTGTATGAAATTTGCTGATTATAGTGAGTCAGAAACACTGCTAACGCAGTTGGAAGCGCTGAACAAACCATTCATATTCTTTGTGTTGAACGATAATGAATCTACTCAGGCCGGGGGAACCCATTGGTCCCTCTTAGTGTTTTCGAAGTTGCAGAAAACGTTCTTTCATTTCGATTCATGGGGCAATAACAATTCGTGGGCTTCACAACAGTTTGTTTACCGTATAAAAAATGCTTTAAATTGCAGCTTCTGCCAAGTCAAACCTATAAAATGTTTACAGCAGGCCAATGGGCATGACTGTGGTATTCATGTGATCTGCATGACCGATAATATTGCGGATAATATTAAACATTTTAAACGCGTCGAGGATGTAGGCCCCTTACACCCCGATGCGATATCTGCTAAACGAACAGATCTTTTAAAATTGATACAGTCACTCGGCGGCAAGATATAATTACAATATCTGTTAATTTTTCTTTCTGCTAATAATTTAAAATTTAATAAAATTATTTATCTTCACACCTTTGTACTATTTTCTTTCGAAATTTTTTGTTTGTACAAGTTGTAAGTATTCATAGAATCTATTTGAAACTCATCAATTTGAATCTCTTGATAATTTTGACTCCAAAAAATTTAGATAAGTTTCGTCTAACTATTTAAACGTATTTTATAAAAAACATTTGTAAAACTTATAGTTGGGATTCACGGAACGCTTCATAATTTAAACTGGTAATATGAATGTGTTAGTGTGTTTGAAACAAATCGCAGAAAAACAAAATTCGCCTGCCTCTGGAATTACGTTGTTCGCTCACATTAATGATGTTTTAGGGTGAAACTATTAAGACATTCGGCGTTCTTTTCTTTTGTAAAATGAGACCATTAAATTTCAAAAAAAATTTCTTTTGCTTAAAGTTTAAAGTTCTTGTTGCTTTTAAATTTTTTCAACAACCATCTCTATCACATCAAGTCTCTGGATTAATGGAACTATTTGTCTACAGCCGACTTCATATCCGTGATTATGTGTGGCAAAGCCTTGGGAAAAAATATTTTTAAACTTAATGATTAAAGTACGAATTTTGTATGATAAAACGGGGTTTTGCTTTTATGATATAATATTTACTAGAATAACTAGTAACTAGACTTAAGTACGAAAAAAATCACTAATTTCTTATTGAATCAAGATATAAATGTATATATTCATGTGTGCATGTATGTATATATATAAATATATATGTATGTATAAAAAGGTGTGCATAATTTTATTTCCAAAATTTAATATGTAGTTTCGGTCTATTTTAGGAAACGTTATAAGAAAAGCATAAATTTTTACATATAATTCTTGTATTAAATTGGTTTAATTATACATGCGAATGATATTTAAAACTAAACATATATAGTGGGCCTCGGCCAACCTCCGAAAGCTTTTTCCAACTCCTCGGCAACAGCCAAACATAGACGATCTTGATTGAAGTTGGCAATAATTTGAACACCAATAGGTAATCCTTCTGATCCCAATTTTCCCAATGGAACAGCTGTTGCCGGAAATCCTAAGACGTTAATAATGCCGGTATAGGAAAAGTTGATAGGTCTTATAATAGGCTCATTATGGTAAGGAGCTACGGTGGGATGAGTAGGATATATTAGCACACCATTGTCACCTAGCAGCTTTTGCATTTCATCTCGCAATTCATCACGTTTTTTGACCAAATGATGATATTTAGGCGACCCATATTGACATTGAGACTTCTCTAAAATAGCAGTAAGTAGTCCAATCAACGTATGTTTTGAAGCTCCTACAAACCATTTAAACAGTTCAGTGTACGGATTAATGACATATTTTAAATTTCCTAATTGATATCCAAATCCATAACCGGAATTGTCCTTCATATTAGCAAACCATATTGTTGCAGATTGTTTAAATTGTGGTAGATGTATTTCTTCAACTTTCACCTTTAATTTATTTTGTATATGGTCTACAACGCGATGAATAGCATTTATAATATCTTTATCTACTGGTGAAACTAAACGGCCACCACCATCACTGATCTTGTAAAAGAATTTAATTTTTTGTAGATTAACCGGTTCATCAAGATTTAGCAAATCGGATTTTTCGCCGGTTATAATTTTTAAAACTAACTTCAAATCTTCAGCATGCCTTGACATAGGTCCGATGCCTAAAAATGAATTTTGTTCTTCTGAAAATGGAATGGGAAATTGACCATGGTTAGATATTACAAACTTTGTAGGTTTGTGACCAAATATGCCATTGAAAAAGGATGGCATCCGAATGGAACCCCCTATGTCAGATCCTAATCCAAGTGGTGAAGCAGCACACGCCTGTATGCATCCTTCTCCTCCACTGGAACCTCCAACAATACGATTTCTATCGTACGGATTGCAACTTCGTCCATGTACTGTGTTGTTGCTCTCCCACCACATACACACCTCTGAAACATTTGTTAAAGCAAATGGAATAGCTCCTGCTTGACGCATTAATGCAATAGAATCGGCATCCTCTTCGGATCTATAATTACGTCGTTCGTACAGCCCGGCAGTATGCAGCAATCCTAAAAAAAGTTCAAATATTTTAAAATATCACCCACACACATAGTATAACAATATTAATAAAATCTTTGCAAAATTATATATGTACATATATAGGTATATGTATGTACTATATACATACATATATACGTAACTATGGATGTACATTGTAGAAGTAGTAGTATTTTGCTAAAAAAAATCTTTATTTAAAAACCATATAAATTATTGTATTGCACTTACCCTTAACGGCTATACAATCTTTAGTTGATACTGGCAATCCTAATAAAGGCTTTAGCTTTGCTAATTCTTCTTCGGTATATGTATCAGATCTTATTAAATCATCAGCCAATTGAGCATCCTTCATCGCATCTTCAAAGCGGTCATCTACTACACAGTTCAATAGAGGATTAACATCCTTTATACGTTTAATGAATGATTCCAAAACTTGAACACTTGTCAACTTTAAATTAATATCGAAATCAGATAGCATTAATTATTTAAATTCTGGCGGATTTGAATTCAAATTTAAATAAATTTATGTTTGTTGTTTGATTAAGCTAATCTATATGGCGCATTCCATTGGTGTAATGCCAACTCATCAGCACACATTCAATCAATTGTTTTTAAATTGTAAGCTTAAGTCCTTTTAATTAATAACTGTAATTATGTAATATTGATATGACTTATTTCCTCAAGATGTTAATAAATTATTAATGAAATATCTTGAAATGAAATAAACTAAATAAAAGCTTAAAAATACCTATTTAGTAAATGGGCGAAAAAAAATAATATGGTATGTATATACACAAAAATACAAAGTTGTTAACGATAGAATGAAAAATAATTTATTGTTACTTAAAACTAAATATGTAGCTTTTGTCTACCCATTAATAAAGTACAAGAGTTTTTTTAAGGTCTTTTGAATTTTTCTAAGTGTGACACTATCTAAAACAATTTTCTACTATATACATGGATTTTCCTTCAATCTTAGAATAAAATACATTCTTACCTCCTTTTTTCGAATTTTTCTTGCTAATGATTTGGCAGATTCTAATAGAATTGGGTCTGTGATAGCAGGCATCGATTTTCCTTTAACGCCATAAATTAATTGGAATATAAATCGTGCGATAATATTTATCAAATGAAATCCCCAACTTTCGATTTTTCGTGCTAATGAAGTCGTTGTGTACTTGACGGGTACATTCGCCTGATTTGAGGACATATTGTGACTGTCAGTCTTCGACATCATAATTACGAAGCTATATATATATATGTATATGTATGTGTGTACTAATTTATACATACATATATATGAATGTCTATTGGAATGTTCAAAATAGTTCAAAATGCAACATATAAATAATCTAGAATAAATTTTATAAAATAAAAATACAAATAAAATAAAGAAAATATTTTAATTTAACTAATTATTTACGTTAAAGGTATTTTGTTCTTATAATACATAAATAATATTTATTTTTATTTCAATATTTCCCTAATTCTTTAATTAAATTAAAGGTATTATTGTTATTACTATTAATTTAAATTAAAGGTATTATTGTTATTACTATTTAATTTTTTTATCAATTGTTTTCTTCAAAGCTTTTATAGTTAAAATTAATAAATATAAAAATGAAAAAAATTACGTACGTATACATTGAAAGTGTGAATTTGTGAGAGTTCAATTGAGCTGCATTGGTAAATGCATTTTCAATCTAAATAAAGGTATTATTGTTATTACTATTACATGTTTTTATCAATTGTTTTCTTCAAAGATTTTACAGTTAAAATTAAAAAATATAAAAATGAAAAAAATTACGTACGTATGTACGTAAAAGTGTGAATTTGTGGGAGTTCAATTGAGCTGCATTGGTAAATGCATTTTCAATCTCGTAAGTCTTCACTTACTCAAAATCTTCTAGAACACACCTATTGTGTATATTGGTATTTGTTTTCCTTGTAGTTTACATACATATATTGGCACTGGTCATGTTAGATCTTGGATAGCCAGCAATTCTATGTCTGTAAAATTGACACACTATGCAACCAAAAAAAAAGTTTGCTTGGATGTATAAACATGTTGCATCGTCTGTAGCCACAATATATATAAGTATGTATGCATGTATATATTTCTTAAGCAATTGAGCCAAAAGTCCCACCCACCAATAAATAGATATGGATATGTAGATATCTAACTAGTTTTTGAATAAAAGAATACGTAAAACACAATGGAATTTTTCACATTACATTCATATAGTATGTATATGGATACGTTTTCCAATTGTTTATATTTGCATTTTCTGCCAAACCAACATAATATCAAAAAATCCACGTTTCTAAAATAATCATAAATAACTCGCAGCTTTTATTTTATTTATTAAAATTTTAAAACCAATTTACCTTTTTATCACTGATCGAAAAATGCAGACCGATTTTCAACAGCTGTGGTTACTAATCTACCAAATTGCATACGAATATTAATAAACATTGAAGCTGAATTGTCAAGCTTTGTACTAGTGCTGCTTACTTTCTCCAATAAATTTAATTTTGGTATTTTTAGACGCTTAAAATGCTTAATATTTTAAAAGCAAAAAAAAGCGAATTCATACTAGGTAATCTCGTCCCTACACAACTGCATTTTTTTTACAAATCCAAAAATTTTATTCAAGTTGTCAAAACAGTTTACGTATTAAGATGCTTTGAGTTGAACACAACTTCAAAAACTGAACTGATGAGAATTTTAGCTAATGCAGTCACCTGGTATGAATTCGCCTTGGCCGATCCGTTTTTACTAACTACACTAGTAAAAATATTTTCTGACATTTTATATCGCAAAACACAAACACACGAACGTCTGTAAAAGCTTTAAAGCTGCCACCTTAGCAATTGCATGATATATGTAATTTATACCCATCTCTATAATAGGTGTTTTTTTACTTTAAATAGGGCACCCGTGACCGCCTAAACTTGCCGGAAAGCGTTTTCTTACACAAAAATTGGGTAAATGCGGGACGTTTTGAGATAGTAATATTCTTGTTCTTCTTGCACGAAACTGCCCGTACTTTTTCTTCGGGCTAGTTTGGGCGAGAAGAACAAGCAACGAGCTGGTTTATAAGTAAACAATAATGAATTAAAATTAAAAGTTTCCCAACAATGCAATGAACAAATAATAGTTAATTTTATTTCATGATTTAGTTAAAAATTATTTGGGGTTTCTTTAATTAACATGTATAATTGTGTTTTTATGGATGTAAGCATGTGTGTAGATTTGTAATTGTACATGGTCATATACATTGGGTCTGTTCCAGGTGCATAACAAAAGTGCCCGAACTCGCACAAATTTCTTCTATATATATATATATATATATATATATAGTCTAATTTAAAAATTGTGCTTTTTCCGAAAAAAAAATATAATATATATATATATATATATATATAATATATAAATTTGAAATTATATTGCGCATGATTTTGACTATATATATTCAGAATCTAGATCAGTTCAATTGCGAGAAATGTTCAACAAGCTTAGATCTGAATGAATTACGTGTAAGATGAATGGAAATGAACGTTTTTATTTAAAAATTAAAAAAGAAGATTTTTCAAATAAACTTGAAGTTGTAAGTACATATATTTGTGCATATTTATCACTTTATTTAATAAAAAATAGATTTTACTTTTTTAAATTTATTTTCGTCCACATTTTACAGACGTTGCCAACGATGCAAATGTTTTGCTTTTCAAATATTATTCATTTAAAGCGTCTAAAATCACTAAAATTAAATTTTTTTTAACACTTTTGTTATGCACGGCCTTACTTTGAGGTAATCTCTATGGTTTTTTGCGTTTTCTTAGTTTTGTAAATTTTTGACTCTTATTGAGATAAATTACTCTCTTTTTAGCGAACTTTACAAGAAAAGTAGAAAAACAGACCTAATATAAGTAGTCAAAATCCAAGGAGAATTGATAGCAGGTAACTCGAGTAGAACAATAACCAAAAATCATTGAGTACTGTCAAAATAATTCGTACAATTTGACATTACACATTGAGCTATAGACGGACAGCTGGGCTAGTGAGTTCATCTGTTACGAACTCGCCTTGTCAAAGTCACAATACCTATGGCATAGAATACCCCTATGGTGAAAATTAATGAGAACTCTCGTGTTTTTAAGAAATTCTTTTTTGTAATATAACATTTTGATTCGTTGCGTGATTGTGGGTTAAAAACTGTTAAATTGTTATGCTATAGAGCTTTTAATAAAGGTACATGGATTTTGAAATCTAGAAGAGAATTAGCCGTTTATGGCTTATTAATATATTGATTTTTGTCCTCTGCGACTTTTTCAATTTGGTTCGGGAAAAAATTGTAAACATAAATGGGTGATAAAAAAGCTTCTGACAAATTACTTATGCCACCAAAGGCTTGCATATCGACGTTATCTGCAGAGCCACCTCCAGAATTAATACGATGTACCAGCTCAGCTACAGGAAATCCACGAAACAAATGTGCATTAAAACCTGGACACTCATTGATGGATTGGATACGGCTTAGTAATTCAGGGAATGATTTATCTGGTACTGGCGGACGTTTAGTATCTGTATCACAAGAGGAATTGGTTAAACACAACACTAGAAATGATGCTTGGATGGCAATAGGTGGTGTTGTATACAATGTAACACAATATATAGAGTTTCACCCTGGAGGTATGTACATATATACATACAAGAATTTATATTCCCAAGAAAACCCTAATTACATATGGACATACATATTGGCATGATAATGCACACTGATGGGAAAGTTGATTCTGCCGTACTTTGTTTGATATTATTTGAGTTTAAGAAATTTCGTAGTACGCCTCACATATTTTCCCAATTCTTGAACATATGTACATATATACATTTCTTGCTTTGATATAGCGTCTTCATTTTTATTAATTGTTTATTACAATGGAAGCTCATATTTTGTACCCCTTTTGACAAAAATACACATTAAGGGACTAGCTGCCGTAGACGAATTAAAGCCATGAATAATAGAAAATATGTACAAGGTGGACCAAAAGAAATAACCCTATTGGAAGGTGCTCTTGGCGGCGAATGACAAATCTGTTTTGACATTTGTGAACTAGACAGATGTAGAATACAAGTGAACAAGACATGGAGCGATACACAAGAACGCGGAATAATCGTTCTATTTTTTTGCGAAACAATTCGTCTGTGGTGTTGGCGCAGCGCGAATTCCGTCGCCGATCCCCTTGTCGTCCGACACCGACTGCGCAAACACTGCGCCGTTTGGCCACCAACTTTGAAGAGTGTGGGACCACACGTGACGCTGCCAAGAGTGGCCGGCCCCGGATTTGCACTGGCCCGCAAGATCGCCCGATTTAACCGTTTCAGACTTTTTTGTAGGTTTTTTTGAAGTCCCGTGTTTACGTGAACAAGCCCAAAATCCTGGAAGCCCTCAAAGACAACATTCACCACGAGTGCGAGAATCTGTCGCCCGACGTGATGAAAAATGCCATAAAACGAGCCCGTATAGCAATCAATTGTGACTGCGCCCATTTGGCCGATATCATCTTCTCGACTTGACCAATAAAATTATAACGGTTCAGATAAACATAATCAAAAAACAGAATCGAAGTTTTTCATTTAGAAAAAAATGAGAGCCAAACAACATCGGCCCATTTGGCCGATATCATCTTCTCGACTTGACCAATAAAATTATAAAGGTTCAGATAAACATAATCAAAAAACAGAATCGAAGTTTTACATTTAGAAAAAAATGAGAGCCAAACAACATCGGATATTTGCTTTTGGCCCACCTTGTACATATCTGTATCCATTTTCTGGACAAAACTAAAAACTTTAAATGGATATGTGTTTTCTGATGTTACAAGACTTTCTTATGGGGTTTTGATCTATACGGTAAGTTATCATAACCAGTCACCAAACAGTTGTTAAACACTGTAACTCATCAAGCCCTAAAGTAATTTTTTTTTGGACCAGCACTCAGGAGATGACGCCACACATGCGGTGCATTGCGCCGAAAATAGAGAAAAGGGATAGTAGGAGAAATTATAGGAGGTGAAGCTTCAATATCTTACAACATTGTTTTTTGCATGTTATTTGATTTCATAGCAGTGTTGTAGCGTCTCTGATGTCAAGGAGACGTATTAAATTTTTTAGTAATTATTTTACTTCGCCGATGCTACACACTACTGACGAAGGAGGGCGTTCTGATTAGCCTGTGAATTGGATACAGCTGAAGACGATACTGTTCAGTGGTCAGTGACTATGCCTTTGCCACTGAAACCTTGCGACAACAACTGACACAAAGTCACACACAAATGCACATCAGAAAAAATGCGAGATGTTTTTATGAGTCTGAAACTGGGGTTGAACTAAGGAAAAATTTTTGGTTTTGTAGTCAACGTACAGACTATTTCGACCATCGCCACCCTCAATTTGCCTGATTTTTTCACCATTGGATGGATCTGAAAATTGAGCCCAAGATGTCAACCTTTGTCCGTGTTACTAACAGTCTTATTAAGTTGAAAATAAATTCTATGTCTGCAACCGTTTTTCTCAACAATTAATAAATAATATTGTTGTGCCAACTGACAGCTAGGGGCCTAAAGAAGGTAACATAGCCAACTTCACTATCTATCTAATAGTGAAAAAATTATTAATCTTTCCAGCCGTTAACAATTCAGGGCAGGTATGCCATACCACTAGTTTGGTTTTAGTTCGCATTTAACCATCTTGCAGTGTTTTTTGTTTAATTGTGAATAAGAGTAATACTTTTAATCTATCTATAAACGTTGTTCTATCGTTACTATAATGGGATGTGTTCTAATGAAATCAGGGAACTTGTTCCCGAAACCCGGTTATTCGCGCGCACGACGCGATCATCATTAAGAGCGCATCCATTTGTGGTCGATTTGACGGCGACTCGCACTACGCATTACAGGGAAAATTCGTTTTTTGGCCGAACGGCACGTATGTGGAATAGACTACCCGCAGAGGTGTTTCCTGTCACTTTTAGCATGGGAAAATTTAAATCAAATGTCAATAAACACTACTCCCTCTATCCTCCTCCCCATAACCTATTTTCCTAGTTCCAGCACAATGCATCGTATGTGTAGGGGTCATCCCCTGAGTGCCGGTCCAAGTCAAAAAAAAAAAAAAAATAAGATTTATACTTTTATGAAAGGTTGGTGCATGGTAGTCGTGGGAATTGGCCCATACTTGTAGAATGGTCTTAGTAGACGATGTTTCTATTTATGAAATGGTCTGCTTGGTTAGATATTAATTCACAATTAAATTGATTATTGTGCTGATTTTCGATCGAATGTGGGGAAAACTTTTCAGTCTATACGAAAGATATGATAATAAGAATTAATGTACATACTCTGTGGTTATGGCCGTAATATTTAATTGAGAATTTTTATAAGTCTATAAGGTATAAAAACAACAAGTATGTGTGTACAGACTTAATGACATTTTTTAATATACTTGGATGATTCCAATACGGATTTATGTATGACAGTTCTTCAGCCATGCGTAGGAATGTACTTTGTGTGTGACTGATGGCGGGAGGTTACTCTCTATGTTCACAGTCAGACACTAGCACTAAATACTTTGAAAGAGACTAGACGTCAAATCGAAACTTGCTACGAACTACAGGAGAACGCCGACAATTAAGGGGGTTGAAGGAGAAATATATTGTCAGGCTATATGTTTGCGACTTTCGTAGGTGGTGGAAGAATGATACATTAATATCAAAACGATAGGTCCATTTTCCATTACTGATAATGCATAAGTCAAACTGGACTGATGTAATTGAATGACAGAAATGTTCTTAATTGAGTTAAGTTGAAGATTGTAACGAAAATACATAAATATGTATATATCGGGCTATAATCACCAAAAAACTGAATGCGAATGTTGTCTGACCTCTCGCTGATATTGGAAGATTTATTTTTTCATTCTGCCTTTTAAATATAATTATTGTCCACCAAAGTGTCGACTAATTGTAAGAAAGGTTTAGAAAAATTAAATAAATTTAAATCAAATAATAAAATGTTTGTTGTATGAAGAAAATTTTTAAAGAAGCATAATTCTCAAATATTTTTTGGAAGTTCTGGTATAAACATGTGAAATTTCTTCTTCAAGAATTTGGTTAAATATCTACTGAGGATTTTCGTATTAGCACCAAATGAAATGTGTATATAGACCAAGGGGCTTATTCTGAATTGCGATGCGAAAGTCAATGCGATGCGAAAATATATAAATGCGAACAATTGGTATTCTGTGTTACGGTGTTCGCAAAGTTCCTTTTTTTTCGCATTTAAAATGCGAAAAAGTGGCAACTCGGTATTCTGTAATGCGAAAATAATTGTCAAAATCGCAAAATTTATTCGACCGCAAAGCAGCATTCGCAAAGCACAAAAATGTGAGTGAAAAATTATACTTTTATTTTTTTCATTTATTTATTTAATATGCTGGGGACATAGAATCTTTTCTATTGCGAAGCATACTTCCGCCAAACATCGCTACATTGTTGACTGTGATATTCCAAGATGATGATCTTGACCAATTTGGTGTTGGTAGACACTAAAGAGCTGTACAAAATGTATTGAAAGTTTTGCATTCTAAAGCACACTACTTCCAAGCCGTGTATTCCTCTATAGTTTTGTTTGTGCTTGTGAGTTCAAATGAAGCAGCACATCAAAACAAAAACATACAATGAAATAAAAAAACGGTAAATTACACCAAAAGCATCGAGTACACAAGAACAAACACAAAAAAGCGTAAAAAGCACGTATGTATATAATTTTTTTCATAATTTCAACTTTCTGATTTTCGTGATTTTTCTAAATTTTAGTAATCGTAAATATATATTGAAATGGATGCATTAAATGTAGGTGAAATTATAAATTTTTAAAATTTTTTGCGAAATTTTAAATATTTTTTTTTAAAGAACCTTACAAACGAACCTCAAACCTAATATGAATTGTGATATTTTTATTTTATTTGTATACATTCGATTTTTTATGTTCATAAAAAATGCAAAAGTTTCTTTGCAAGTTTGTCTACGAGTTATTCAAACATGTTTTGAATGTTCCAAAATAGTTTTGATCTTCTACTTCAGCGTTGTTTTTTTATTTTTACATTGTTTTGTTGTACTTGTGTTCTCTTCTTCAATGTTTTGATCGTGGAACAAAAGAAATATTTTTGGAAGTATGTGTTTTGCAATGAGCAAGTAATACATACACACTGATTGCAATTTCATGAAATGCTTGTAAGATATTTTTGTGGTGTTTGTGCCACACTTTAGTAGACACCTTGTCTAAGAAATTTTAACGCAGCAGCTAATTTGATAATTGGCGAAATCGCAATCGCACTCGATTTCGTAATCTTGCATTCGGAGCTAATATTATTTAAAACATATACATACATATAATTGCCTTTGTTCAGCCTAAAGTTTTTTATAAAGCTGACAAAAGAAATATTCTGCGTAAGTAAACGTTTTTTTTCGCAAACTTAAAAATAATTTTCCTTTTTTCATTCAAGCTTAGAATATCGGATTTGCTTTTAAGCAATCTTCTCTGCATCATTTCATTTTGTTCATGTCTTTCTTTGTCTTCAAACCATAGTACTACAGAATCCATTTTTGGCAATTATTTAATAAATCAAACCGCAAAAAAAATTTCAACTTAATTTGACGTTTATGTACTAATTTTTACCAGTCGTGCCACGATTTTAAATAAAATGCGAATGCGAATACGAAAGTCGTATAGAATACCAATTTTCTTTCGCATCGCAATTCAGAATAAGCCGCCAGGTAAACCATATAACAAACATAGATATATAATCGTAATGAATTTTGACTAATGTTAAATAATTGAAAGAATAGTTATATAGATAGTTTCGAATAAAATTTAATTTGTGTTGAAAAAATAGCGCTTGATTTGTAAAAACTTAATTTGAGTTGAAAGTTTTTAAATTTTAGAGTAAAAGCCTGGTGTTGTTAGTCAGAAATTTTTTTTATGTTTAGAGTTATAGTTTTCCTTCTTTTTATCTCTTTATTATAACTGTGAATTCTGGCCTTACGATTTCACCTGTAAAATTTGCTTTTTGGCGTTTAAGGCTCGATATGTATGTACGTACATACACACATACATACACATTTAATATTATAAATCCATATTTATTATATAATATGAATTTTTACTAAAAAGGTGTCGAAGAATTGATGCGTGGTGTAGGTTCCGATGCCACTAAACTGTTCAATGATACACATTCTTGGGTGAATTATTCGCAGCTATTATATAAATGCCGGATAGGAGCACTGACAACTACAGTTAAACTTTCTTCCCGAATTCAAAAGTCATTGACTCTGCCACATAACAATCCTTTTGTAAATGAGCCAAAACACGTGCAGCAAGCTGATATTTTTCCCCGTTTGGACTGGATACAAAATCGTGATAACTTAACTTTATTTTTTTATACGAAGTACTTTTGTAATCCAGGTACACTAATACGAAACTATTTTCAAGCAGACAATCGCATTGAAATATGGATTCTCATTAGTCTTTATGTACATATATTCAATTTTGAATTACATGGAAGTATTCAGTGGCCACCTAAAAACATTATAATTTCCGCAGAAAGTGGTAAAATTGAAGTGAAAGTAAACAAACAGGGTAAGGATGTAAATCTCTGGAGTGATCTAGGAAAATATAAAATGTCGACAACTTTGGCTAGTGCTCTAGAACTTGAAAAACCTTTAGAGTTCGAAATTCTTTCGAATGATAAATTCAGCAATGATTCGTTCGTAATGTTGTTGCAAAAAGAGAACGTCATTTATTGCTCTCCAGTCGGATATCACGTTATAATTGAAGATTTTTTAAATGGTAAAAAAGTAAATAAAAGTTATACGCCTGTTCCTAAAATTTACGCTGAAAGATATGTTAATATTAAAACGGACACGATATGTATGTATTTTTTAATAAAATGTTATCCGAATGCCAATAGTTTTTCGGAACACTTATGCAGTTTGCAAAAGGATACCACAATCAAAGTTTCATTGCCGAAAGGAAATTTAAACTTATCGACTTTATCAACTCATAGAAAATTTTGTTTTCTAGCAGCGGGCAGTGGTTTGACACCATTTTTAAGTCTCATTGACCATCTACTAGATAGAAAGACCAACCGAACGTAAGTGCGTTTAAACTGCAATAAGGTTTTGTACATGTCACATGTTTTCCATTTCAGAGAAGTTATAAAATTATTATATTTTAATAAAACAATAAGTGATAGTTGGTGCAATGAATTACTTGTACATATCTCTACAAAGGATGGCAGGTAAGAATTTTTGTAATTTTATGACTTTCAATGTCGTTAATAATAGTGCAATGTTACTATTTTCAGATTTGAGTTTATTAATGTATTTTCAAATACCGATGAGTTGTGTACTGAATTGAAAGGAAGAGTGAGTTTAGAATTATTATTTCCCATAGTAAACAGTACAATGGAAAATTGCACTTATATCGCTGCATGTGGTCCACTTGGTTTTATCAATGACGTGGAAAATATATTGAAGGATTTAAATTTTCCTAAAGAAAACTTATTTATATTTTAATTATATTATTAGTTGACCTTTTTTATTATATTTTTTGAGTTATATTCATTAAGCTTAAGGTTTTTTTTTATTTTATTTGGTTTTATTATTCGATATTTTGTTAACAGCTTGTTAACATCATCAGGAATAAATGAAATATCGAATAAAAAAACCAAATAAAATAAAAAAAAGACCTCAAGCTTAGTAAATATATTTCAAAAAATATTTATATTTTAAGTGAAATTATTTTTATTAAGCTTGCTATATATTAAAGTATCATAACTGAAGACGAATCATCATTGGTTACGTTTTTGAATCCAAAGGCACATAACATATCGTTGGTATCATGTAGAAAGATCCTAACTCGCATTTTTTCGAAATTTCCTTTTTCACACAAATACACCTTATCTCGGAAATATAGTGCAATAGTCGCAAAAATAACGGTTTGAGAAGTATTTCCATTTTGATTATTGCATTGTAGTAATAACAGTTTCTGTTATGTTGTTCCTTTTACTGTAAAATTTCAATTATGTTAATTAGGGCATTTCTATATGAGACCAAAGATATATAGAAACCAAGCGGTTATAGTTTTAAAATTTTGACACACCCCAAAATTAAGCGATAAAAGGCGTTTTTGTCTAAAATAATTTGGAAAAAATAAATAGCTGATTTATGTTGTTAGCGATGTGAGGCTCTTGAATATTTTCTTTTGTTTCAAGAACAGGCAAATTTTTGCTAAATAGCAAAATATGTTGTAAATAAATAAAAAAAAGGTAATATTTTTTTCCTTGAAGCTTCATTTTAATAACTTAAAAATGTGTACAAACGTTATCATTAGTTAAGAAGAACATTAAAATAAATGAAAGAAAACAAATTCACTTTTTCGCGTTCTATATGTAAATTTAATAAAGTTGAACTTTTCTAAACTTGTAAATAAAAATTTTGTGATTAGTTTCATAACATTTAATATGTTACGATGAAAGGAATTACATTGGGATTCAAGTTATGTATCGGATTTTGTAAAATTGGTAATTTAACAACGTTCAATACGAGCGAATTGCTGGTGGAACAGTTTGTACAGTGCTGTCCAAAGTTGAATCAATAACATTTCTGTATTTAATATCGACTGACCCTAAATCATCTGTAATCCACGTAAGTGTATGCTTTCGCCAATGCTCTTCCAAAGGTTTCTTCTTTTGACCATCTAATGGTTTGCTGTAGTCAAATTCATCAATACGCGTCTTGTAATCTTCGCGAGCATGAGCACCGCGGGATTCTGTACGATTCTCTGCAGCAACAATAGTCATTCGTGCATTCTCTAAAAGATTTTGCAATTCTAACGTTTCAACCAAGTCAGAATTCCAAACCATAGATCTAAAATTTCAACAGGAAAAATATTGCAATTCTGAATTTTAGAATTAAAACGCACGTTAACATACTTACTTGTCGACAACTTTGATATCTTTAAATTGCTGATAGATTTCACTCATTTTATCAACGCCTTGTTTAAGTACGGGTCCATCACGAAATACAGCAGCATGCTGCTGCATTGTTTTTTGCATTTTTAATCGGAGTTCAGCGGTAGTAATGCTGCCATTCGCGTGGCGTAATTTATCTAAGTTCGCAACAGATATTTCGCCTGCGTTCTGAAAAATAAATAATTAGTGCTACTGCACAAAAATGGACCTACAAGATAATTACATCTTTTAGAGAAGGCGCTGTTGCTCCAGGCTTGTTATTTTCGGCTATAGTTTTGGCACAAGCACGGCCAAAAACTACCAAATCTAAAAGGGAATTGGCACCAAGACGATTTGCACCATGCACAGACGAACATGCAGATTCACCAGCAGCGTACAACCCGGGAACAACTCTATCTGCGCCATTGTTGTCAATGGTAAGTACTTGGCCTTTGTAGTTTGTAGGAATACCACCCATATTATAGTGAACCGTTGGTAATACTGGAATGGGTTCTCGGGTTACATCAACACCGGCAAAGATCATTGCTGTCTCCGAAATACCAGGTAAGCGCTGAGCTAACTGCTCTGGAGGCAAGTGATGCAATTGTAAATAAACATGATCCTTTTCGGGACCAACACCTCGACCTTCCATAATTTCGATAGTCATTGATCGAGACACAACATCGCGAGAAGCCAGGTCCTTTGCAACTGGAGCATAGCGTTCCATGAAGCGCTCGCCATTGGCATTGACTAAATAACCACCCTCACCCCTACAGCCTTCAGTAATAAGGCATCCGGCACCATAAATACCAGTAGGATGGAATTGAACAAATTCCAAATCCTGTGAGGGTAAACCTTGACGGGCCACCATGGCGGTGCCATCACCAGTGCATGTGTGAGCAGATGTGCAAGAAAAATATGCACGTCCATAACCTCCAGTCGCAATAACTGTATTGCATGCCCGAAAACGATGAAGGGTCCCATCTTCCAAATTGAGAGCGATTACTCCACGGCATTCACCATTTTCAAAAAGCAAATCAAGTGCAAAATATTCGACAAAGTAATTACAGTCATAACTTAAAGACTGACCATATAATGTGTGCAATAATGAATGTCCAGTTCTATATAAAAAAGTAATAAAAATAACCGTTGCAGAAGATTAAATTATGTGAAATAATGTCAGTAGTTTTTTAGTAGTATTGGGCTTTTTTGGGGTTGAACTCGTTTAAAATTCGAAGATAATCTTTCGGACTGAGAGTTATAGACAATGAAATTGCAATGCAATCAAATTTAAAGCCTGTAATTCTTGGCTAGTTGTTCTGAAAACAATTTAGAACTGAGGTACCTGCTTCTAAAAGAGATGATGCTACTGTAAGACGTAAAAAATTACCTATCAGCCACAGCACAACATCTGTGAGCTTGTCCGCCTTTACCAAACTTCAAACTTTGTCCACCAAAAGCACGTTGATAAATTTTTCCATCCGGAGTACGTGAAAAGGGCATACCATAATTTTCCAATTCTATAACTGCTTTTGGAGCTTCACGAGTCATGTAGTGAATAGCATCTTGATCACCCAACCAATCCGAACCTTTAATAGTATCATACATATGCCATTTCCAATCATCTTCCTCCATATTACCTAAAGCTGCATTTATACCGCCTTGAGCAGCTATTGTATGTGAGCGCGTAGGAAACAGTTTTGTTACAACTGCAGTTTTAAACCCTTCAGCCACCAAACCAAAAGCAGCTCGCAAACCAGCTCCACCTGCGCCAACTACAACAGCATCATATGCATGATCTACAATAGGATATTCCTTAGATATGGCATCCGTGTTTGTAAATGCATTTTTCTTTTCATATGTAATATGGAAATCGCGATGCGGCACAACAGATGAAACTCTGAACTAGAATCATATAAACATTTTGAAAATTATAAATTACTTAATTGCAGTAATTTTGTTCATAAACCAATAAATTAATATGTTTGATATATCGCACAAAATAAGATAAAAATTATATGACGATATTAACGCAGTTGCATACATACACATGTATGTCTGACACCTTATTTTACTACCTTCACTAAACATATACATATGTTACATGATTTATTCTTTTTATTTAAATATCCAACATAGGAAAGCGATAGATATATAAACTGCTTAATTAGAAGAGGTGTTAGCAGAAACAAAATTTGTTTCCATTCCGTCAAATGAGCTATTTTAAATGCATATTAAAATCTTTAATAATGCAAGTTACATAACCACGAAATATTAATTAAAACCTTTCAATAGATACAATTTTAAAGTCGGTTTAATTGGGAAGGTAAGTTTCTATTAATTATAGTAAAACTTTTAAAATATGCACCAGCAATATTTTGAAATTGATTGTGTAATTAAAATTTTTTTAGCATAATCGTTTTATTACACCACCTACTGCAACCACGTACCATTATTGCTGCTGCATTTTTTGTCAATATCGATGGTACACGTATTAAACCTGCCATTATTTATTAAATATTTAACAAAAAACACTATTTAATCGAATTTTACCCTGCCACAAATTTTAAAGTTTGTTTCCGTCACTTCCTAATAAAATAAACCTTACTACTTTTTCAGCAAAAATCTCTTGCACTACCCTTGCAAAAGAGATTTTTGTAAGTAAATTAGTGTGCGAACTTCTGTGAAATAAAACTTAATAGTACCAACAAGGCTGGATTAGTATGAATTCGCCTTGAGTACCAAGGTCTATGCAGCTCCACAACGATGAACAACACAAAAAACAACAGACATTTTGTTTGTGAAAATTAACTTTGGGATGTCAAAAACAGAAGACTACTCCTCTCTCAAAAATAAACACACACAGGCTACAATAGCAAAAAAAACATTAATTTCCTTTATGTATGCCTTAATTGCTTTTGTAACGCTCTCTGAAAATAACGAAATTCAACTCGCCTTGTCTACAATCATAATTAAAGTAATGGGGTACAAAAAAAGAAATAACTTTTGACAACTTCTATTATATTTTATTGTAATTTTGTATATTAATGAATTCTATGGAGCTTTACTAAAGCAACTTAAGTCGACTTCAGATAATTTTTCAGATTTTTAAATCACAAATAAAAATTTTTCTTTGATTTATTTGGTAATTTGTACTATAGTAGGTTCGATTCCTAGCAGAGACTCTGCTGTGTATCAGTACAACACCAGAAAGTTTTTTTCACAACAGGTATCACCCAAGTTGGCTGGGACCTTTCCTTACCTTTACATCCAGCAACCTGCCAATCTAACCTTTGGTAGAAGTTATTAATCCGCACCTTCGAAAACGTGAATGACTTAATACGTGGTTCACGTATTCACGAGTTTACTTTCTTTCTAATAAAGAAGAAGATCACAAACAATTTTTGACAAAAGTAACTGGAGTGGCGAAAAGCTCACCTGATCGGTTGAGACTACCTGGTTTGTGTTTGCCATGAAATAGAAGTACTATTTTTGCAACTATGATTTTAAATTTTATCTTGACGTTGGACGATTGTTTTTATTTGGGCTTTGTACTTTGGTGTTGAAAATCTTGACAAAAAGAAAAAAGTTGACAAATGTGAAGTTAGAAGTAAAATGTCTGAAATTTGCGGTAAATATTATTAAATTTTATTTTTTATGCCTAACTTTCAGTAGGTATGAGTATGTAGCAAAAAAAAAAACCGCCAACAAACAGACTTAAGTTTCTATTAAGCTGAGAAATTACCTACTGTCGCCCCCGTACTGATACTGTATAAAGTAAAAGTTTGGGCATATATTGAGGTCATCGTTTTGGCCTTTCGCACGGAGAACGATTTTTTCTAAAGTTTTTAACCAAAACTTATGAGTAGAACCTATATGGACTCTATTTGAAGTCTAAACTTTTTTTGCTTCTTAAAGGCGTGTCTTCGTACCCAAGTCGAAGTAATATACATGTAAAATTACTGGACTGATTTCGTTTTTATAGATGAGTAATATTTTTCAAAAGCAACTCGTAATACTCGAATTTGTTTTACGAATATTTCTTTATGGTAATATGTATATTTCAAACAGAATCTTTCGAAGAATCGTGCGTAAGACGATTAAAATTGCTTGAGTCTGTCATATTGGAAAATGGAATGTCTCATAGTATTCTCTTGAGTGATAGCAAGGATACTGAAGATGAAATCCTTCCACCTCAAGGAAAAGCGATTTCAGTTGAAACATTATTAGATGCTCTACTTCTGTTGTATGATGAATGTTCAAACTCTTCTCTTAGAAGAGAAAAGACGGTATCAGATTTTATAAAAATAGGTACGTAAGATTTGATTGATACAGCTTTTATATATGGTTTTTAACATTATTTTTATTTAACAGTCAAACCCGTGGTATCGTTAGTGAAAAAATTACGTTTATCTCGAGATGATTTCGATATTATAAAAATTATAGGCCGTGGCGCTTTTGGGGAAGTGTGTGTAGTTCGTATGATTAGTACACAAAAAATATATGCCATGAAGATTCTTAATAAATGGGAGATGTTGAAAAGGGCCGAAACAGCATGTTTTCGAGAGGAGCGGGATGTCTTGGTTTACGGAGACCGTTTGTGGATAACTAATTTGCACTATTCGTTTCAGGATAACACAAATCTGGTTGGTAAAAAATGTATAGTGGGAATGACATCTCTCTTTAAAAGTTGCTATTTTTTAGTATTTAGTAATGGATTATTATTGCGGAGGTGATCTTTTGACTCTACTTAGCAAATTTGAAGATCGTTTACCAGAAGATATGGCAAAATTTTATATCGCTGAAATAATATTAGCTATACATAGTATTCATCAATTACGATACGTTCATCGCGACATCAAGCCTGATAATTTAGTGATCGATGTAAATGGGCACATTCGTCTTGCCGATTTCGGGTCATGCTTGCGTCTGGGTGGTGATGGAAAAGTTCAATCAAATGTAGCGGTTGGTACTCCCGATTATATATCACCTGAAATTCTTCGAGCAATGGAGGATGGGCAAGGAAGATATGGTTCTGAGTGCGATTGGTGGTCGCTTGGAGTTTGCATGTATGAAATGCTTTACGGAGAAACACCCTTCTACGCCGAAAGCTTGGTTGAAACTTATGGAAAAATTATGAATCATCAGAACTGTTTCGATTTTCCACCAGAAGAGAGTACACATAAAATATCAGATTCTGCAAAGGATCTCATTAAACATCTCATTTGCGCACCTGAGTTCCGTTTAGGTCGTAATGGCCTTGAAGATTTTAAATCACATCCCTGGTTTGATGGCCTCGATTGGGATCACTTGCGAATGGGAGCAGCTCCATATGTACCCGATGTATCCAGTCCAACAGACACATCAAACTTTGATGTAGATGACAACTCTATAAGACATTCTGAAAGTGTACCACCAACGTCAAATCCTGCTTTTTCAGGATTTCACCTTCCCTTTGTGGGATTCACATTTACGCAAGACAGCTGCCTTTCTGATTTAGGGAAAGTGGATATTAACTTATTGATTTCACAAAAAGAAACGTTCGACGGTATAAAAGCTTCTGTTTTAAATACATTAAAACAACAACTTAAAGAAAAGAACTTATCGCCAGAATGTACGCAAATAATTGTTAACGAAATTAAAAAGGTTAACAAAAATTCCCAAGGAATGGATGGCATCAGAACTGTGTGTGAGTCTCAAACATTACATGTAGAATCTTTGGAACTTGATAGCTTTTCAAAAGTAAAATTGCAAGAACTAGACAAAGAGATAAATGAACTTAAACGTGAAAAATTAGACTTAATTAAAGAATATAATGAAGCTATGGAGCGAATAAACCAACAAGATTCGGAACTAAAAGATGCACTAAGCCAAAGAAACCTAGCAATGATGGAGTATTCAGAAGTTACTGATAAACTTTCCGAACTTCGGAGTCAAAAACAAAAACTTTCAAGACAGGTTAGTAAACAGGAAATAATTAAAAAGCAGCTGAATATTTTTAGATAGCTATCGTTATTGAATTAGTTTTGTTTACCCTGCAAAAAAAAGACGTGCAAAAGAAATACGTAATGCATGGGTTCTATTGCAAATGAACTGGTTCAACTTAGCTGAAGAACGCATGATTTTAACACTGGGCTGTCAGCGGCGAGCACGTGTTCACCTTTACCAAAGAATTCTCCATGAAACCTTTATCTGAATTCATTATCAATGCAGTGTTTCTCAAGAAGTGCTTTCGAAGACGTGAGAATATCAATTCATAGTGAACGGATTAATTTTTTTCTTACTGGGTATGCACGTATTGCTGCTCTTCGGTAACATTTTGATGTAAAATTATGTAAAACTTAATCCGTACTATTAATGCATATATAGAAAGATATTTCCAAAAGCTTTCGAATGATAGCAATACTGGCCAATGGGTGGCGATGGTCGAAGTAGTCTGCATGTTGATTACAAAACGAAAAATTTTCCTGGGTTTAACTCCAGTTTCAGACTCATAAAAACATCTCGCATTTTTTCTGCTGTGCATTAGGGTGTTTTTTTTGTGTCAGTTGTTGTCGGAAGGTTTCAGTGGCGAAGTCACTGATAAGTGAACAGTAACGGCTTCAGCTGTATCCAATTCACAGGCTTATCAGAATGCCCTCCTTCGTCAGTAGTGTGTAGCATCGGCGAAGTAAAACAATTACTAAAAATGGCTACTAAAACGAAGTTTAAAAAATTTAAAACACGTGCAAAAGCAGTGTTGTAAGATAGTGAAGCATTATCTCCTGTCATCTCTCTCACTATCTCTTTCCTCTAGTTCCAGCACACTGCATCGGATGTGTAGGGGTCAACCCGTGTGCGCTGGTCCAAGATAAAAAAAAATTTTATTGGTGAAATATATTTAGAAAGGAAGGTGATCGCTTTTTAGAATGTTACAGTTTTGTCGGAAAGGAAAACACAAATTTCGTTTAATGCATGCCAATTTTACTACACATTTTCTGCAAAATTTTAATTAAGAAATGTTTTGTAATGGTAACACTCATTATAAAACAGGTCCCAAATCGTCGTATTCGTGATCGAATGAATTTGATCGAAATTTGACTTTTTGAGATCGTCATATTCGTTATCGAATAAGACGTATCGAAATTTCAGATCTGGAAATGTCATTCGATAGACAGCTTTTAAGCTTTCGTAAACTAGTTTTTTGCTTGCTATTTAAGAAAGAAAACTTTTATTTTATTATTCAGTTAGTACATACATAAATAAATAAAAAAAATTCTGCTAACATCCAAAATTTTCATTAGGACAAATTAACCAAAATATATCATAATCAATCGAAAAGTCGATTTTCAATAGGAGGTACCACGCCTACTTCTCCAATCCCTCCCAGTTTTTACTGATGATTTGTATTAACTACAGTCATTTGGACCATATTCAGAAACTCCAACCGTTCGCAAGATATACAAAAATATATATTTTCTTTTTATGGCCGTAGGAACGCCCAGTTGAAATTTTTGAATTTTATATAGCCTATAGATCCTTCCACATATCAGGGATACTGTGAAAATTTCAAGAAACACACATACATACATACAAACATGTCATTTTCATATAGAAAAAATTGTTACCATATGTTTTTATTCTATGACAAAGCACAAAAATCGTTTAAATTTTAAAACAAATTTCGATTCGAACGCTATCGAATGCCTCGATCTGACTATTCAATATGTCACGAAATGTTATTCGATACGAAAGCTCATTCGATATCGAATACGGCGATTTGGCCCCGGCTTTTTCGATCATCTTTAAGTTATGCAGTAACAACCATTTATCAGATTGAGAGTTGCCACTACGAAAGATTTCTTAATTAAATTTTTGCAGCATAACTTGAGGATGATCGAAACAGCTGATTTATAAATTTGACTCATCTGACAACAGCTGTCCAGTAAATCTTTTAGTTTTACTTCAACAGTTGATCAAGTCGAGTGCGATTGAATTGAATTAAATAGTGAAAATAATTTATAAAATTTTATTTAAAATCTGTAGAAAAATATGCATGCATAAAAAATTATGTATAGAAAAATGTGAATGCATAAAAAATATTTTGCAGAAAAATACATATATTGAATATTGGAATGGCAACTGTAATTTATGTGAAGGGTTATCTATGTCGAGGTAACGAAATATACGAAAATATTAATTGTTTAATTTTATTTATTTGTTTATTATTATTTAAAAACAATAAGGCTTATGTCCAGTTTACTGAAGCAGCTGCAAAAAATAAAAAATAATTTAAATACGGCCCGAAATTACTCAAAGAAAAAAATCGTGCAAGTTGGCACAAGAAATTAAAAATTATACTCTCTCATTTCCTCGCAGAATTGCACAAAAATTGTTATCTGGAACGCTTTGGGGTAAATTTGCGCGAGTTCGGGCATTTTTGTTATGCACCTGGGATACCCCTATACCCTCAGAAAAAATAATGAAAAAGTGGTGTTAATCGCATCATTAACAGCCGTATTTCGTGATATACAATAAAGAAAATTGCCTTGCCTTAAATTCATTATTTCGGTGACTGTGTTAGATATAGCACGGTCCGGTTTAAACTACATTTTAGTCTTTTATCACCAATAATATGCAAATGTTTAGTTGGTAATAGCTTCAATTGTTGAGAAAATGGATTAATTAACAAATTCGAATTTGGTCAATACTGCAACTCAAAGCTGATGTAGAGATTTCTTATAACTTTATTATTTTTATGGTTTCGTTTTACGAACGAATCTCTCATAAATATTGTTCTGAATTTTTAATTTGATTTTGCAAAAAATAGCCAATAATCGGCCAGATAGTTTTGGAGCAGTATATACATATTTCTTCTCAACCTGGTTGAAAAATAATTTAGTTTATGTTCTCATTTCATTAAATTCGGTGGAGCCGTTTCTGAGGTGTGCGACCACAAACGTCGTCACACGAGATTTTTATATAGTTCATGTTATTATTTCTTTAATTTTATATAAAAATCGTTACATTCTTCAAAAAATTTAACAGGTACGCGATAAAGAAGAAGAACTTGAAACAGTTATGAAAAAGATTGACAGCCTAAGACAGGATCTTCGAAAATCAGATAAAAGTCGGAGAGAGCTTGAGATGCGAATTGAAGATGCATTGACAGATATAGCAACAGAGAAAAAACAAAGAGAACGCACCGAAGATTTTTGCCGTCAACTACAGGATGAGTTAAGTAAAAAAAAGAATTCAGATGTATCGTATTCTGGATCTAATTTCAACTCTGATGCATCTCGTTATGAAATTGAACGTTTTGAAATACAATGCACTGAGAAATTAAATCAACAGCAAGCCAGATATAACATGGAAATATCAGCACTCCGGGAGCAACTGAAAGAAGGCGAAAAATACCAAGAAACACTTCTTAATGAATTGCAAAACAGCAGAGAAAAGTACGAATCAAGCAAACTGGAAACATTTAGTGACACAACGGATACAATATCTGAATTAAAAGAAGATTATGACAAGGAAAGAAATATTTGGATGGAGGAAAAGCAGAGACTTCTCTTGGAAGTTGAATTGCAAAATCAAAAAACGCTTCAAATGCAAACCAAACAAAGCGAATTTGAGGATAGCTTGGAAGAACTAAAGTAAGTGTACTGAAAACTTTGAAATGAGTTTCAACATGTACCTTTTTAATTCTTTTATAAGATCCAAACGTCAAGCAATAAGTCAATGGGAGAAGCAAATGTCTGAAATTATACAATGGGTATCAGATGAAAAAGATGCAAGAAGTTATTTGCAGGCTTTAGCAACAAAAATGACGGAAGAATTGGAATACCTAAAGCATTCTGGTAAGCCTATTTTTATTATATTTCAACTCGATTAAGTAAATACTTTACAAGTTCTTTACAAATACTTTACAAACATTGGAATCTTTAAATTCAGGTGTACCAAAATTAACCCAAGCTTTGGATTTATTCCCTTCTTCGAAAATACACATTTTAGTTTTCACATTTTTTTCATTGATAGGGTTATAGAATAGGGATGATACAGACGAGAACATCATAAAAAAATTTTAGTGGATCTACTTTACACGATTTTATGTATTTTATTTTTTTTAACTTCTCTTTATAGTTACTGGTTTTTCACCAATTTTCGAAAAACGTGTTTTCATTATATTACTGGACTTTGAGCTCTAAAAATTTTTTGTTATATTAATTTAAAAAAAATCATCTGCAAATGTAAATAGGGATAGTCTGCAAGATCCACCTTATTAGCAAACTATAGTACATAATATTAATTTATTGCCCGTGAAGGCTTCCTTTGTATTGATATTAATAAATAAATAAAATAAATAATAATTCTGTAACATGCAGTATATTAAAAAGGAATATATTATAGAACTATTTTGGTTTTGTGTATTATAGTTTTTCTATTGTTGTTTGCGTGCAATTGTATTTATTATTCGTTAAAATTTTATAGGGCCCTTCTATAAGAAAAATAACGATAATAATAAGAACTGGCGGAATAGAAGATCACAGAAATTAGATAAAATGGAACTACTGAATTTACAATCCTCATTGCAGTCAGAAATTCAAGCAAAAGCAGCTATATCGGATGAACTGAGCAAAACCAGGGCTGAGCTGATAGCAACTCAAAAGTAAGTTCGAATAAATTAAAAACCATATTCAATAAAATTAACTATTTTATGAACAATCTATTTAATTAAGCTTTAAGTTTGTTTGTTTTTTTTTTTATTTATTTTTTTTAATAGATTGTTCAAATAATAAAAAAGGTTAAAAAAACAAGTATTAAGAAAAATTAACTATTTTACTTTTGCTGTTTATTTTTATTCTACAACGTCTGTTTTTTTATGTACAGGGTGGGTCAAAAGTCACCATGGGGTTTAAAAATTTAATAACTTTTTTTGTTTATATATATAGAGGGTGGCGATGGTCGAGAAGTAGTCTGCACGTTGACTACAAAACGAAAAATTTTCCTGAGTTCAACCCCAGTTTCAGACTCATAAAAACATCTCGCATTTTTTCTGATGTAGATTTCTGTGTCTTTGTGTCAGTTGTTGTCGGAAGGTTTCAGTGGCGAAGGCATAGTCACTGGTCACTAACAGTATCCAATCCACAGGCACATCAGAACGCGCTCCTTCGTCGGTATTGTGTAGCACCGGCGAAGTAAAATAATTACTAAAATGGCTACTAAAAAAACGAAGCTTCAAAATTTAATACGTCTCCTTGACATCAGAGACGCTACAACAATGCTGTAAAAACAAAATAACGTGCAAAAAGGCGTGTTGCAAGATAGTGAAGCTTCACCTCCTATCATTTCTCCTACTATCCCTTTCCTATAGTTCCAGCACAATGCATCGTATGTGTAGGGGTCATCTCCTGAGTGCTGGTCCGAATGGAAATTTTTTACATCAAGTATGGAAAATAATGTCACTTAAATGACTTCCGTTTTAAGCTTCACAATTATGAGTTCGTTTTATATCCCATGGTGACTTATGGCCCACCCTGTATATATAAAAGTTATTTTTTTTAAATTAAATTATAATATTTTTCAAGATTGAGGTCAATAAAGTTCTTACAATTTTTATTTGTTCAATATTTCGACACTTTTTGTGGCTTCTTCAGGAAATCGGTTTAAAATTATTATTCACAATAATAAGGAAAAGAAAAATTTTTTTATTTAAATTATTAAATCTTTAATTATTTTTTTTATTTTATTTATCTCATCATATTAATACACAACACATTTCTATCGATAAAACGTATCTTCAGTAAAATAAGTTTCAAGCACTAATTAACAATAAATATAATTTTTTTTTTTTTTTTTTGAAATATATTTATTAAGCTTGGGGTCTTTTTTTATTTTGTTTTATTATTCGATATTATATTATCATTTATAATATATATATATATATATATATATATATATATATATATATATATTAAACAATTATAATTTCCTATTATTCCTGATGATGTTAACAAGCTGTTAACGAAATATCGAATAATAAAACAAAATAAAATAAAAAAAAAAGACATCAAGCTTAATAAATATATTTCAAAAAATATAATAAAAAAGGTCAATTAATAATATAATTAAAAATAAATATAAATGTAATTTACATAGCTTAAAAGTAAAAAAAGTTTGATTTCATCATCGTCATGCTTAAAATAATAAAATAGGGGAAGATCGTTACTACGGAATGTTCAACGTCTTCATGGAAATTTTCTCAATTTTAATTGAATTGAAATATTTGAATTTGTTTTGTTGTTTTTATTACCGTTTATATTAAAAAACTGACCTTGTGCTTAAATATAATTTATTAACAAAGATTATAACGTACAATTATAAAACAAACATAAATATATGTATATTTTATTTTAGGGACTTAAACGATTGTCGCAAACGTTGCGAATCGGCAATTTATGAACTTCATTATAAAGAAAATCAGCTAAGAGACATTCAAAAGGGTCTGGAATCATCTAAGGGCTGTAAGTATGCACTTAGTTTCTATTATTGTTATATATACATATGTATGTACGTACATACTTAGTTGATTTAACGTTTTGTGAATTTTAACCCAATGAAGAAATATTAATTGGCATTAGATGTGAAAAATGGCTTGCTTGAAGTCTTAGAGAGTCCCAGCTTAACATTTTTTTATATTAATAGTAACAACTTTTGTTCTGTGTTTTATTCAAATGCTGCATGATTTTCACGATTTCAATTGGTTAAGTTCTTACGTTATACAAATTAAATAGTTTAATTTTTTTAACTTCACTTAAAGCCCCTGTAGACGTTAATCTCAACGATTTTAATGCTGAGTTTAAAAGTCTGGAATATTTCACGTTAACGGACAAAAGGCAACCTCGTTCAAAATTTACTATGTGTGCCAAATGTTATCAGTTTACACGTACTAGTGAAAAATGCAAAGAAATTTTTAAATCCGATACGGAACTGGAAATTCAGCAACAAATTATAAGTCAAAGCCAAAACATCAGCAACAATAAGAGACCTTACTTAAGTTCCAGCTGTAAAAAAAGAGATGACGTTTTAAACGATTCGCATATGGTCCTAAACACATCTGCAGCTAAAACCAACATAAAAGATATAAAGGCACAAAGTAGAGTCTACACCTGGGTTGGATTTACTTCATGTTTTTTGGGCATGTTATATCTATTTTTTCGCAATAACGCAATACAATAATAGTCAAATGAGCGAAAAATAATTAACGACGATACTAATTGCACCCAACTTTATATATTAATTTTGTTACCAGAAATATAGTTTTGTTGCCAAATATTTATCGATCACTCGTTTATAGCAGTTTGGTCTAAAAAAAAGCTGTTGTCTTTATTTAAAATTTACTGTGGTAAATGTGAAAATTATTATGCGTCCATGGTAATGTATTTCGATTGAAGGATTGAAATCGAACTTAACCTAATAACCGAACCAGTCAGAACTTATCTATATGGAAATATTAACTATTTATAACCACCTTGTTCCTTATTTAACACTGCCAACATAATTCTGTTTCGTTATTAATTTAAATTATTGCATACTTATTTTTAGGATGACATTGTGTTCGGTTTCTATTCATAGTTTATCGATATTTACAATATTTTGTTGCTTTGCATTCTTTTCTATTTAAATTTCAAATATATTCGTGAATACATTACGTATTTCCAATTGTATAACTATTGCTGCATTCCCTTATGTAATTATATAACCCAAAGATATTGATTGCATTGATGAATTTTTAGAACTGATTTACGGACAACAACAAAATACCTAAGCTAACATCTTAAACTAGAATATCGCAACTGATCAAATGACTTTGAATTACAGAAAAAGATATGTTTATGATACCACTTTGATGGCTGCTAATTAGTGTTTATTTAAGATTTGTGAACCTAAAATGTTCGTCCAAACTAATTAACTGATTGGCGTCTGCATGTCGACATACTTATTAAATCTGGCAAGAAAGTGTTTCTTTTGTAATAATCATACATATGTACATATTTTATTATTCTTCATTTCCTCAAATAAGTATTTATAAATACGATATTAAAACAAAGCAAAATCGTTCCATTCTTCATTGGGATTTGTCATTTAACCTACGAGTAAAATTTGGCCAGTATATGCTTCCATTTGTCGGTTTAATTACACACTACAACACGAAGAAAATAACAAGGATATGCCAACTTATTCTAGTAGAGTGGACTAAAAAAATACGTACGGGACGTGTACCGCCGTTTTAAAAGTTTTCGTCTGCAACTCGTTTTACAACCGTTTTAAAGTTTGATCATTGTACAGTAAACCGACATAGAAAATCGTGTGATACTTACGTTTTTGGTACGTGTGTTCAGAAGATTTATTCAGAACATTACAAGGAACATTTTGTTAGTAACCCTCTGTGCGCAATATGGCCTGGACACCCTTCGCCTATTATATTTTATCTTTGTATTTTATAAATTAATTTATGAAATATATTTCTCTAAATAAGTAAATATTAACCCTCTACCTCATTACAGAATAGATCTTTTTGGTATTTTTTTTAAATGCTGACTGCTTTTGAAAAACAAGATGATCATATGTCCACAAAAATTAATTTTCTGAATTCTCATATTAATTTTCATATTACATTCCTGCTTTAAAGGCGATTTTTGACATTTTTCAGAAATAAAAAACGACCAAAAAGACCCATTCTCTGAAGAGGTAAAGTGTTAATATATTCTAACAAAATATTTCTTGTAATGTTCTGAATAAACGTAAACTTTTAAAACGCCGGTACACGTATTTTTGTTTTTGTGCGCTCTACTAGAATCAGTTGGCAGAACCTTATTATTTAAAAAAAGTCTTTTTGTTGTACAGTGTCTTTATTATTTTTTTATACATATATTCCTTTTGTAACTAAATATTCTTACTATTTTTATGTTGTATTTTTTACTGTTTATATTCTACCGCACATATACAAACCACATGCTTGCACATAACGTTGTATGTGCTTTTTCGCAATGTATTCATTCCATATCTCAATGCCAACTTGACGCAGTTTTGGAGAGATCTAATTCTCAGGTATCTTATAATTATTTCAATAAAGAAGCAGCGGATCTTTTCAAAGAGTCAGATCCAAATATTTGTGGAATCTCACTAGGTGATACAATGGTAAGCAATATTTTTGTTAAACTTATATATAGTATGTAGCAAATAACGATTGTTTTTCAAATTTGAACTAAAAAAATCAAACTAAAAGTGTCGTGCTACATGCAAATGGAATCATGGACTACCTGTCACTGCCTTAAATTTTATTTGGTTGAGTTTCATTAAAAAAATTAACTTGACTGATTATTTTCCAAATTTTATAATTCTTCAGAAAATAAAACTTATTTACTGAGTTTTATTTTTCGCTTGGATAATAATGGATAATAAAAGTTATTTCTTGAGTTTTAATTATTCCTCAGAAAATAACAGATATCTTTTGAGTTTTATTTAAAGATTAGAAAATACATAATAAGCATTCATAATTTAAAATTTTGTTGTACTTTTTAAACTTAATAAAATATAAGGAAATGAATTTAATTTAAAATGCTAGAGTTTTTGCGTACTCTGGTTACCTTACATTGGTTAATATTAACTTTTGTATAGAAAGTCATCTTTTTTATATTTTAAAACTTTTTCTAAGAAAAAAAAAATAAAGTTCAAAAAGTAACTGTTATTATTACTTATCATCTGTTTGTTATATGGTTTAGATGATCTACATGTACATTTCATTTGGTGCTAATATAAAAATCGTCAGTAGACCTTAAACCCAGGTGCAAAAACGTCAAATCGTCCACAAGTGTTATCGATAAAAAATTACCAACTGTCAAAGAAAATGTAAAAAGTTTTAACTTAAAATTGACGTTTCGAACTTAAAACCTTTTATATGTTAACCTTGGTTTTTTAATATTTATTTTTCTTTACCGTTTTTTTTTAATGAAAATAAGGAGGCTTTTGATGTCCCTTTTTATCAATTTTATATTGATTAATAAAATTTAAATGTAGTCTCATACGGGCTTAAGAAGGGGACGGTGTCAATGAGCCAATTCAGACGAGAACACTTTTTAAGCCAAACAATTTTCTTTCCAAAACACACGAGACTAGTTTATCTGACATAAATTGTATAAGTATATATAGCTTTGTGTGCGTCAGTATTTTATTTATTCATTTCGTATCTGTATATGTATTAGTTTTGTGCTGGTAATACGGGGTTGTAGTTCACCGAATTTGCCAACAAGATGCCATGTTATGTTATTGTTCTCATGTGAATTGGCTCAATAAGTTAAAAAATTATTTGATAGATTACAGCTATACATGTCATGTTCTAATATAATGACTGAGAGGCTACTTCTAATGGAAGAATTATTCCATTCTCTTTTTCTACTTCTTTACAAAGACTTCGAAAAATAATGGAGATATCTAGTGGAATGCGCTTGTAATGAAATAACCCAATCGTTTTTTGTATTAGTAACGCCCGAGAATCTCCAAATGTTCGAAAATAATCCAGTCTTACTACATACCTTTTTCAGTTACAAATAATTATCGAATTGATTGCAATTCAATTAATTTTATTCAATAATTTATAAAAACAATGTTTTCAAAATTATTGCAATCACAAAAGATTGCAATTTTGGGAAGATTTCATTTTGAAATCTAAGAAAGAAATCATTTCGGTTCAAGTCACTTTGATTGCAGTTTTTTTACCAATAAGTTGGCAATAATTATTTATTACAAAACTGGAAATGTGATTTGCTTTAATTTGGCGTATAACTTAAAAATGCGGAATTCACAACAGATTGCGTATCTTTTAATAGCGGTTTTTGTCAAGACAAAGATCACTCAGACCAAACCATCACAGGAAACCTGTAGCGAACGCAATTTACTCCATAGAACCAAGCATTGGTCGAAAACGCCCAGAATATTCAGGCAGACATGAAATCGTAATACACCATCATGATAACGTTCGGACATATGTTGTCGGCTAATTGTTTTCGCCTCCAAAGTGTTGGAAAAGTAAAATGAATGTTTTTCAACAGTGAAAAATTTTACATAAAATGCTGATATTACAACTTTTTCTTTCGTTTTAAAAAATTGTTCATTTACAATCTATACTTTTATTCTTTTGTTCCAAAAGAAAACTAACATGATTGCTTCTTTCCTTACGAATAAAAATTCGAAAGTTTGGTAGGACCATGTCAAGGAAGAGGTTTGTTAGCTTTGTTCCAGACCTTGCCATGGCCGACTACTATTTGTTTCGATTCGTTCTTAGCCTAAAAAGTTTAGCAGTTATTTTGGCGCAGAATCTATGTTTTCAGTAAGGTAGAGAAAAGTCATAGATAGCAATGGCGAATAGTTCGAATATACATATATATATATATTGTACAAATGTTTCAAAATAAAAGCTAAAAATTTTAATAAATCCCTCATTTTTAATTTATACTCATACACCCAATATGTATGTTAATTTATTTCCTACTGTTGCCATTTGTTTTAAAAATAACTGTTTGTACAATAGCATGAAATAAGTAAGTCATTACTTGACCACGTCCTCGTAATGTAGATGGTATGTAGTATATTATTGTTGCTTGTTAATTACGACATATTACCAAGGTTTCGGGATGTTCTTGGTACAACAATTTAAATACATACGTTCTATATGGCTCTAATGCATATTTCGTATACGAAACTTTAATGTTTTGTACCTTACATGACATAAATTAACTACTAAAATTTTGTTTTTCATGAGTTCTGTTCTGTTAATCTTCATAATATTGAAGATGGTTCTGGAAAAGGATTAAGCCAGATAAATGCGTCATAAATTTTCCTCAATCCATTTTAATATTTTTAATACTATTTAAATGTATTTTTGTCTATATATATGTATCAGATGAATTCTTCATCAAATATTTTCTTTTCGGATGACGAGCAACGGCAGCAGCAATTGCAACAAATGTCATCAATGTTCACTGGTAACAATTATCCAATGAATATATCACCTGAGCATAATTTATCTTATGGTGAAGAGGGTAAAACTCATATTAGTAATTCAAGTTCAAAAAGTAATTTGAGTTGTAAATCAACAGAGCTTCATCAGCAGCAGCAACAGTCGTCAGGCTTGCACAAGCAGAAGATTCATCAGTTTTTGGTTCGCACTTTCAGTAGTCCCACTAAATGTAACCACTGCACTTCATTAATGGTGGGATTGACAAGACAGGGAGTTGTATGCGAGATTTGCGGTTTTGCGTGTCATACCAACTGTTGTCAAAAGGTTCCTACTATATGTCCTGTACCCAACGATCAAACAAAACGGCCATTAGGCATCGATCCTACACGTGGTATTGGAACCGCTTATGAAGGCTATGTAAAAGTACCCAAGCAAGGTGTTGTTAAACGCGGTTGGGTCCGCCAATTTGTTGTAGTTTGTGACTTTAAGTTGTTTTTATACGATATTTCGGCTGACCGTAGCGCTTTACCATGCGTGAATGTATCACAAGTATTAGATATGAGGGACACCGAATTTGCAGTTACAAGTGTAAGAGAAAGCGACGTTATTCATGCAGCTAAAAAGGACGTGCCATGTATCTTTAAGGTATTTTCACAAATGCAAACGATTCTAACTAATTTAAGTAAATGTTATTTTAGATAAAAACATCATTAATTGATGGAGGGCCATGCTTAAACACACTTATGTTGGCGGATAATGAATCGGAAAAAACCAAATGGGTTGTGGCCTTAAGTGAATTACATCGAATCTTAAAACGAAATAATCTTCCAAATACAGCAATATATAAAATTAATGAAATATTAGATAGCTCGTTGGCTCTAATGCGGAATGCACTCAGTGCGTTTATTGTTTATCCCGATCAATTGTTACTAGGTACGGATGATGGTCTGTATTGTATAAACTTCGAGCAGTATGAAATCGCACGCATTGGAGATAGTAAAAAGATAAATCAGATATGGTATATTGAAGAGGAACATATCTTAGTTCTTCTCTGCGGCAAACAGAGACATATCCGTCTTCTTCCGATTCGCGCTCTAGAATGTAGTGATGTCGAATGGATAAAAGTGGTCGATTCGAAAAATTGTGTTGCTGCTTGTACGGGCATAATCAAACGCATGCCTTCCATAGTTTATTGTTTTGTTGTTGCCCTAAAAAAACCAACCAACCAAACGCAAATTATAGTTTATGAGATAAATCGCAATCGCCTAAGACACCAAAAAATGTGTGAATTCACCGTGGCTTATACAGTACAATGTGTTCAAATACTCTCCGATATGAGATTGGTAATAGGCCATCAAAGTGGATTTACTGCATATTTACTGCAAGGAGAAGCAACAGCTATGTGTAAGATTTTTATAATTTTCAGACGTTAATTAATTAAAACAAACAATTTATTTAATATCAAAACTAGCATTAATACATCCTGAAAATCAACTCTGTGCCTTTCTGAACTATTCTGGTGTTGATGCAATAAGAGTTATAGAAATACAATGTGCAGGAGGAGGTTATGGAGAATATCTCTTAGTTTTTCAAAGTCTAGCCATATATGTTGATTTACAAGGTCGTAAGTCGCGCGATCGTGAGATTATGTACCCCGCTATTCCTACAAACATAAGTAAGATCGACCATATGTACCGTTTCTTTTGATTTAAATTTATATATATATATATATATATTTGCATATATTTACAGCATATTCGGAAGGACACTTATTAGTGTTTTCAGAAACTCATTTGGATATATTCAATACACAGACAGCTGAATGGGTACAATCTATTGGTCTTAAAAGGTCATCTCCTTTAAGTCAACAAGGAAATATAGTTTTAACACATATCAACGATACTCCAAACGTTGTTTATTTAGCCAACATTCATACAAGTAAGTCATGTTAATAAATTGAAGTTGTTTGAAAAGGCTTTCGCCAACAAGACATGAAAGATAGAATTACTATTTAATAAACTTAATGTTTCAGAGGGATTATTTCAGTCCAAAAATATAAAACGCATTAGCGGAATCAACACGAAACGTCGATTTTCAATGAGAGAAATTAATAAAACTGTTAAAAAGTGAGTATATTTCTGGGTTTTTTATTTTAACTTTATTAATTAGATATATATTTATCTTTTATATATTCATACATAACAGTACTGATAGGAGATCAAAAATGATTTCCGCTCCTACAAACTTCAATCATATATCACATATGGGACCTGGGGATGGAATTCAAAATCAACGTCTTTTGGATTTACCGACATCTATAGAGAGTCCTAACGAATCTCGAAATCAATTGTTAAGTATGATACAGCCCGATTTAGCTTCGCTGAAACAGTTCAGGCAACTCAAAATAGGTCACAACAACAACGGTAAGTGCATGTTAAACAGAAAAAACGCGATGTTTTTTATAAATACATATATAGGCACTGAGTAACTTATACATAGTATGTATGTATAAGCACAACAGATATTACTCGGAAAATTTCAAGAAAAATAAAAGTTATGTTACAATTTTAAGTTAAGGCCCTTTCAGACTACATATAATTTTTGTATTAAGATATGACAAAAATTCAAGTATTACATGCAAGTGTGAATGCAATGTGTTATGAAAATAACAAATAATACGGTAATGCATTTGACATCCTATAACCCTTTCTCATTTTTTTAAATTTTGCAAAACTATAAGATTTTTTATTTTATCCGTCTTGTAGTAGAACAGAAGCAAACAAAGAAAATAACAAGAAAGTCATTTACTTATAAACCGGTTTTGTTCGTACTACTTATAGTTTTCATTTTATTTGAAGTGGGATAGTGTGGCTTTGTGTCAGTTGTTGTCGGAAGGTTTCAGTGGCGAAGGCATAGTCACTGGTCACTGCACAGTAACGGCTTCAGCTGTGACGAATCTACAGACACATCAGAACGTCCTCCTTCGTAAAAAAAAGTAAAATGTAATATTACTTTAGATTAGATTTTTCTCTCACAAAGTATTATGAAGGTCGTAAGACTTGTGTTATAGTGTGAAAGGGCCTTAAGTGATACTTTATCATTAAGTTTTATGTTGAAATACTATCAATTTGTGATAATTTCTATAACCTGGAATGAGTTTATTTATAACAAGTAAAGTCAAAAACAATTCTTGTAGATTCCATTTGAAATAATGTGACAATCAAATTAATTCATTTGAATGAAGTCAAAATCAATTCAATTCAAATGAATTGCAATTCACTTTGACAAATTCATTTAAATTATAAACAAATTGCAATTCATTCTACAAATTCATTTGAATTCAAAAGTTAATGTTTCATTTACAGCCCTGGTACATATATTTATGGTTCTTAATTGGCTGATTTAATTACATACATATGCCTATAAGTTTAATTCGGTTTTTGCCAAAAGAATTTCAAAAGATTATTATAAACAAAATATTAATAACAGTTTTGCCAAAGACTATAAATATACAAATATGTTTTACTACTCATAAATAATTTTTTTTATATTTTATATTATTTTATTTTAATAAGTTTTGAGCGAAAAAACACACAAAAACTAATTTTGTTAACAAGTACAATTTATCAATTTACATGTGTATGTTTAAATTAGTTTTGATTTTTGGTCTCAATAATTCTCGAATTTAACATGTTAGTACGACATTTGGCTTTTCCCTTCAGAGAGAGTAGAAAAACTTTCCAAAAAGGAAATGCACATGGTGCATCATCTTTGTATATTTATAGTCGTTAGTTTTGCAATTTTCAAAACAAATATGAGAAACATTTTTGTAAAAAAAAAATTTTTTATATGTTTCATTTAGGAATGTTACAAAAAAGCACAGTGCATGATCAGCAATCTGAACACAACTATTCAGAATCTCGATCACCAAGTCCGTTTGGAAATGAATCGACATCTTTTAAAGATATGTTCGAGGTAAATATTACGCTTCCATATGTTTAAAAAATATATATTGTATTATTACAAAACTTTTGTCTTAAAATTTGTGTTATTACATTATTATCAAATTTTATACTTTCAAGGACGAGTTATCTTTTAATTCTCAGCTTATGAATGATGGAAATCAGCAGTGACATTCACTCCGTTCGATATTTTCTATATTTTCTGAACAACATACCTAAACATGTGCAATAAGTACTAGGTTGAGGGAAATAATCATACTTCAACTTATAAGCAAGCGTAAGGAGAAATTTAGCTTTTTAAAACTGATCTCATCAGTATATAAACAGCTTAATTTATTTCGAAAGGAACGTACTACATAAATATACATATATAAATATTTAAAAATTTTACAATTCATCAATTAATTTTTATACTTAACAATATCATTATAAACTGAGAATTATTTATACTTACATATTATATATAAACCCAACATTAATGCATACATACATCAATTAATATTGTAGGATATTGAGATTAACATACATATATGTATGTATAATTTACATTATAAACTTATACATAATTCACGTGACCACTACATACACTTAACAGCAAAACCTTAGATTATATAACGCTATTAGTTATATATACTTGGTATATTAGGTATTGTATTTTTTTTTTAATTAATTTATAGTATTATAATGACTTCACATGGCTTAGGACATGGGAATTTTAATCAGTGTAAGAAATAAATTTGAAAAATGTTTCAAATGTTCCACCACTTTGTGATGTCTATAAAATTATGTACAATAAAGTACACAACTTATACATTTCGTTGCTTTAATTTTTAAAGTGTACTCTTTTGACGTAGGCAAAATAATTTCTTCGCTTATTAGTAGGGCGAACAGTTTTCAGCACGAAAGCTATTTTAACCACTTAAATGTTTAGAAATGCTGTCTATGCTTATGGACAGCATTTATTTTTATGAAGTAAAAATATAAAAAAAATTTTAAAAATGTTAATTTTAAAACTAAAAAATGTATCTTATAGTCGAACTATGTTCTATATCACGAATACAATTGAACAACAAGAACATTTTTAAATTTTCCATATTATAACTCCATTGGTTTGCAGAAAAATTTTCAAAGTGACGTTTTACGTCACACGATGAAACGAGGGCGTATTTAAATATTGCTAATTCACCTGGCGATAATTTACCGGTAAAAAAACTAGTACTAGATTTATTGATTTTTTATTAATAAAATAAACTTAAAAAGTAAAGAATCTAAAAAATACTATAAAAACTTTTTAATTAATGACAAAACGCGTTAAAATGCACAAACTTATAATATCAACAAAATACCTTGAAAACAAGTACTTATGAGTTCTTTTTTAAACAAGAACTTTTTTGAAAAAATGCAAATTTAGAGTGTTTTTGTTTTTGTATATTTTCTTTTTCAAAAAAGATTTTACATTCATTTTGTTTTATTCCATGAATATAAATTTCAAGTTGATAGGAATTAGATTTTATGTTTTTGGCGATAAGCAATTTTGATTGAAATACTTTAAAAATTAAATTGAAATCAATTAAATATATATTTATCATTAAGAAGAATTTAATTTCATGTTTTAGGTATCACGTATTTGAAAACGTAGAAAAAACAAGTAAATATTCGTAATTCATTTTAACTTTGTTTTAATATTTATGATTTAATGAAACTAACCACTTTACGGTCAAATAATGAAGGCAGACATTGCTGCCATCTGGGTGTGACGAAACATTATGGAATTGCCATTTTAAAATCGAGAGTTTATATACCAACTTTCCACAGAGTTGCAACATTCTAAAAATCAACATGTATTTAATGTGAAATAATTCCAACGGAAATGATTTAAATAAAAATAATTGCGGTTTGTGTAATTCTCTAAAATTTTATGAAATTCATATATTTCATTTGTTGTAATATTTAAAATCATTGAAATTTCGTCAATGATAAGTGAACAAAGTTCGGGATTACGGCAATTCAACTTTATGCCAATCACCCTGTTTTATAAATGTTTACTATGCAGCAGCAATTTAATTTACTTGACAACATTATTATTTCTTGAGTATTATTCATGGATTAGTATAGATAAATTAATATATATTGGATGTTCTAATTATGAATACAAAAATAAAAGTGAAATCGTTGCTAACATAATAATAATAGTTATATGTTTTGTAATACATAATAATATAAAATTCTTTCAATAAGTGTAAGTTGGTGTTAATAAAAAATATTTCAATTAAATATAAAGTAAAACGAAAAATATCTGATATATTTTATATGTTGAATACAACTGTATACATATGTGCTTGAAGTGATATGCTTTTGTTCATAAATAAATACGTATGAATATATGTTGTATATAAATATTCTATGAAAAATAATAACGAATGGAAAAAGTGTAACCAAAAAAATGTTACCCATATGTGTAGCGATGAGTGTATATTACTTTGGTATATGTACTGTTTTCAATTGTAAAAACATCTTCTGTACTATATACATATGTATATACTATAAAAAATCGGACATTATTTTAATTGTAATTGTTGATACAAAAACCAAATTATTAAAATCTATTTTCGTTGATTAGGAAGATAACCAAAGTTAATATATCCAAATTGAAACAAGATGGCAGATTTGGAAGCTGTTCTGGCAGATGTTAGTTACTTGATGGCAATGGAGAAATCCAAATGCACACCAGCGGCTAGAGCAAGCAAGAAATTAATATTGCCTGATCCAAGGTAACTGTTTTTTTAAATTTATATTTTAATGCTTTTTTTGACATCTGCATGGACAATAAGGAGTTATGTCCAAAGAATTTTATATCACAGCAGCCTTTCATTAATGAAAGTCAAGCCTGCAATTTTTGATATAAATAAATAGATATAGGTAGCATTTTGCAATTCTATCACTACATCAATATATGCATTTATGTACATATATCTATATGTTATAACTGATGAAAGCATGTACATACATATATATTTACATAGTTACGCAGTTTTAAAGTCATGTGTCTTAAGCATTTGTTATAGGTACTTGAAGTAAGTAAATATTGCAGATAAAGTAATAAGATAAAAAACCTAGAAGCAAATGGAAAATGTACAAATAAAATTCTAAAATGTTTTCTATCGAGAAAGCGGAAGGTTGTCTTATTTCTCCCCACCTATGGTATTACGAACGCTGTTGGCTGAGTAGATAGGTCGTTGACTTCACAGCTAACAGCGTCTTTCTTCATCGGTTTTTGAGTAATATAAACCCTCGGCGAAGTCATTTCCAGAGTGCTGGTCCAAGATAAAACAAATTAGTGCGTTAACATAACCAAGGAAAAAGGCATGCAAAAGAAATAGTTAATGCATGGGTTATATTGCAGATAAACTGGTTCAACTTAGCTGAAAAATGCATGATTTTAACATAGGGGTGTCATTGGCGAGCATGTGTTCACATTTAACAAAAGAATTTGTTATTTATATGAGCGCTTCGAATTAATGAAAGTTCCATGATTTGATTACGTAACAACTGCGCAGTTGATAATATGAATTAATCCGCAGAGTTGAATGCGATATGCAAGAATTCAAAAGTGAAATCTAGATCTTACTTTTTTTTCTTGCAACTCCAATTGGTGTTCAAACAATTCATGTCTTGTTGACGACGTACATATAGTTTTTTTACATCTTCAAATTAGAATGAGAAAGCAATACGTACTGACAGTTCATGAACATGAGTACTCGTTACTCTCGCCTATAAAGTAGCAATCATGTCGAAAAAAAACATGAATCGTGTGAACACAGACTAACATTTCAGATGCTATTACAAATTAGTCAGATAAAGGAGTGTTAAGTGTCTTCAAATTCCCCTCCTAAGTCAATTCATGTCTTGTTGACGACATGTATATATAGTTTGTGTGGATCTTCAAATTAAGAATGAGAAAGCAAAACGGACTGACAGTACATGCACATGAGTAGTCGTTAGCCTTCCCCTCGTTACTCTCGCCAGTAAAGTAGCAATCATGTCAGTAAAACATGAGTCGTGTGAACTAATTTACGTCAGACTAATTTACTTTCTGGTTTATTACGAAAGGAAGTAAGCAAGTAAATTTTTGGTACATAGACCAACAACAAAAAAGTTTTTTAAAGAATGGATATGTCCTATTGTGGTGTTACTGCGGAAATACATAATTCAACAATAATCGAATGTATTAAAAGTGGAAAAAGAAAATTTTCATTAATTTGTAATAACTGTACTTCGATTAAATTCTAAATATTCAATAAATATTATACCTTTAATCAAAAAAATCCGCCGTGTTTAAGATCTTAATAAATATAGTAAATTTGGACCAAAAAAAATTTTTTTTTATCTTTAAAGATTCTTTTTGTTTTTCGACAAATATTCACATTTGTCTTTAAATTCAACCATTTATCGGACTATTTCAGAAATATTAAAACTTATTTCTTATAAGTATAGCCTTTCATATACATACCTATAGCACAACTAAATTAACTGCTCTTCTCAGATTAAAAGAACTCCAACAAATTTAATATACATAATTTTAATGCAATACGTTCACGAAATGTCCGTAGACACTTTCTATTTTTTACTATATATTTTTTTTTTATCTTCCAAATTTTCTAATTAAAAATATATTATGTTTATTATATGTCCACTTTAACATTGAAAAACTTTGTTACTTGTTTTGCAGTGTTCGTAGTGTCATGTACAAGTATTTGGAAAAAGAAAATGAATTGGAGTTTTACAAAATTTTCAATCAAGTTATAGGTAAAAGTAAAAACAAAACGATGTTTGTTTACTAAAATAATTTTCTTATCTTAAAGGTTACAATTTGTTCAAAGATTTTTGTGAAAATGATTCCGAAGAGCCAATACAACAATTTAAATTTTATGAGCAGGTAAATATACACATGTATACATAGTATTGTTATTACTTCGATTCTTTTTATTTAGATAAAGCTTTTTGAAAAAACCGAATGTTATGAAGAACGTAAAAAAATGGCCCGAGAAATATATGATAATTTTATAATGGAAGAATTGCTAACGCACACATATGTACGTAAATAACATTTCATAATCTGCGTACTTTTTCACTTAACCTTGATAAAAGATATGCATATGGATACTCCTTCAGATTTTGCAAGTTATCTGGCTCCGCCATTGTAGCCAGCATACTGGCAGTCATTTGTCATTACCTATAGCATAACGATAAGAAAAGTTAAAAAAAAGCTTTCAGATTCTGAACCATGTCCTTTTTTACAAATATAACAATTTTTATTTAAAGAATTTACTGTTTTTTTTGATTATTATTTTCTAGGATTATTCCAAAGATGCCGTAGGAAGCGTACAGAAATACTTACTTAAAAATGAAGTACCAACAAATTTATTCGAGGTAAATATCGAGTGACTAAATTAGTAAATTTATCAGCAAATTTCTATATTATATGAAACATTTTCAAATTCATAGCCATACATTGACGAAATATTTAGTTATTTAAAGGGAAAACCATTTAAAAAATTTTTGGAGAGGTATTTGTGATTACATGCATTTAAAATATTCGTCCAATGTTTAATTAATATTTTTTAGTGAAAAATTTACGCGATTTTGTCAATGGAAGAACTTAGAACTTAATATACAGGCAAGACTTGTAACATCAAATATATAAATATATATATATATATTTATATATATATATATCTGTATTTCAATATCCAATTCGTTATTTTCAGTTGACTATGAATGATTTCAGTGTTCACAGAATAATAGGCCGTGGAGGATTCGGAGAGGTATATGGATGTCGAAAAGCTGATACAGGAAAAATGTACGCAATGAAATGTTTGGATAAAAAACGAATTAAAATGAAACAAGGCGAAATGTTGGCATTAAATGAACGGTCCATGTTACAAGTTGTTAGTACTGGAGTAAGTAAAATATTTTAAACGGCTTATTGTCTTATTTCTACATATATTTTAAAATTACTCCATTGGGTTATTTATTTTTTTAATTTTGAGTTGTTATTCAGTCCAATCATTTTTAACAACAAACGCTAACTGCGAAACGCTTTTCGTTTTCGCAATCAGTGTCCTTGGCGGGAAAGATAGTATATCATCCAACACTTCTCAAAATGCGTCAATTATTTTGAAAGAAATCGGTTTATTTACTCTTCATTTATTGATTTTTTTATAAAATCGTCTTTTCCATTTTCATTCTACGTGCAGAACTGAACGCTAAGTGTCTTGTATATATTAACAAATATATATAATACACTAATTGTTAGGGCGAAAACCTTAGGTGTTAGTCGCTTGTACCATACATAATTCATTATGTATATAAAAATTTTTTAAATAATTAAATACATTATATACATATGTATATGATTCTAATTTCAATATTGTGCTTTTTCGAGAAAAAAAAATATATTAAATGTATTATTAAATACCTTATGATATTTATGTTTGATTTTAATATTCTCTTGTTTTATTTTTTTCATTTGATTCTAAATGCCTTATGTTTGCTGGCCAATAGACAGCGTAGTGTAGATAGAAGAAAAATATAAAAATAGAAATACGAGTGTGTATGTACATATGTATGTGGAAAAAGTAAACTACAGGATTGTTGTTTTTTGTTTAAAAATTTTTGGTTTTGTGTTTCGTATTCAAATTGTTATTCTCGATTGATTAGTTGAATTTTGAATATAAGAATCTTAAGTTTGTAATCAAAAAGTTTGTAAGCGAAATAGTACTACATATATGGATATGCTTTCCTCCTCAATAATGAAATTTGTAAAGTTTATTTAAAAAAAATACTTTACGAGGATGTCATAAGGAATGTAATAATGTATTTTATTTATTTATGTATTCGTCGAAAATACAATAAGCCTTCAAGGCCAAGACGTATTACTAGAAATTCAATATACAAGCACATACATATGTATATAGTAATAAAGAATATTTAATTTTTATTATATGAGTAGTATAGAAGCAAATATGATAGATACAGCGTGTCTGGTAGCAGATTTATATTTAATCGTTGCCTTGCCACCAAGCAAATTATAATAAACGAGAAGTAAAGTAAATTTAGAGAAATGTATTAAGAAAGGTTAATCGTTGCTATCAAGCACATTATAATAAGCGAGAAGTTTTGCCCTATAAACACTATAAGAAAATGAAAAAAGGCGAAGGGAGTATGGCAGAGAATTCTAATTTCGAGCAGTCCGGATGTAAAAAGATCGTTCAAAAAAGGAACTAGCCATATTTCATATATTTTTTCGGGAAAAAGCACAATTTTGAAATTAACTGCCTGTTTCATGAAGACAAGTGAAAATAATCGTCCGCCCATTTATATTGAAAACAACAATAAAAAAAATTCAAATTGTTTTTGTTTTCAATATAAATGCCCGCACGATTATTTTTACTTGACTTCGTTAAACAGGCTGGAATTTTTTTTATTTTATTCAACTCGAGTCAAAATAATTACGGTTATTAATTTGTTTGTTGTTCGGTTAAGTAGAATACAATACAAATTATTTTATATCTTACCTTTAATATTTATTAATGTATTTAAATAATGAATTTTATTTTAAAATTTTTTCCAAACCAGAATGACTGTCCCTTTATTGTGTGTATGACATATGCTTTCCATACGCCAGACAAATTATGTTTCATATTGGATCTAATGAATGGTGGTGATTTGCACTATCATTTGTCACAACATGGCGTCTTCAATGAGGATGAAATGAAATTTTACGCTGCTGAGGTAAGCTTCTTAGAGAAATATTGGGAATTCTGTGTAAAAATAAATAAATTTCAATGTGAATCAATCAAGGTAATCCTGGGCTTGGAACATATGCACAAGCGTTTCATTGTATACAGAGACTTGAAACCAGCAAATATTTTACTTGATGAAAATGGTCACATTCGAATTTCGGATTTGGGATTAGCATGCGATTTTTCACGAAAAAAGCCACATGCTTCCGTGGGTACACATGGGTACATGGCTCCTGAGGTTTTATCCAAAGGTACAGCGTATGACTCCTGCGCAGATTGGTTTAGTTTTGGTTGCATGCTTTACAAATTGCTCAAAGGCCATTCTCCATTTAGACAGCACAAAACCAAAGATAAACATGAGATAGATAAAATGACTCTTACAATGGTAGGTAATAATGGGTTTAAAGTCACACGAACTATACTTCTACATATATTCTTCATATTTACATGAATCTGATTTTTTATTGGTTTAGAATGTTGAACTTCCTGATACATTTAGTCCAGAATTGAAAAATTTATTAGAATTACTACTACAAAGAGATATTGACAAACGTCTTGGTTGCTTGGGAAATGGGTATTTTAGATTATGTTATTACAATTATTTCTGTGTAATTCAATTTTATGTTCTTTAGCGCTGAAGAAGTTAAATCTCATCCGTTCTTTTCTGGTATTGATTGGCATCAGGTGTACATGCATAAATATACTCCGCCATTGATACCACCCCGAGGTGAAGTAAATGCTGCTGATGCTTTCGATATTGGATCATTTGATGAAGAGGACACAAAAGGCATCAAACTCACTGAGTCTGATCAAGAACTGTATAAAAATTTTAATTTAACAATATCCGAAAGGTAAAAGAATGATACACACATATCAGCAGCAGTATGACATGGTAACTTAACTCTAATTCAATCGCTTGTCAGGCGGCCACTTTTAAACTTAAAAATTTATATTTTTGTAAATTCAATTGTTTTATACTTTTATTACTTAGAGTTCCTACTAACAAGAGTTTAGGCTGTTCTAATATTTAATAAATGATTTATTATTAGAATTTAATATAATATAATTTCTGGCAAGTTAAGTTACATTTCCATATTGCCACAGATATATATATGTGTATATGTACCACTCACATTTCAAATGATTAATTGTTACAGATGGCAGCAAGAAGTGATAGAAACTGTTTATGAAACTATTAACCAGGAAACTGACAAAATTGAACAAAAGAAGAAATCTAAGCAAAAAATGCACTTTGATGCTGATGACAAAGAATCTGATTGTATTTTGCACGGATACATAAAAAAATATGGTGGATCATTTGCTTCTCTATGGCAAACCAAATATGCGAAATTATATCCCAACAGGTATGAATACACATTAAAATGAAAAAAAAATTTATTTATTGAATTACATTTATCTCTTAAGAATGGAATTACATTCAGAAAGTGGCAATAACAAACCAGAATTGATATTTATGGATCAAATAGAGGACATATCTTCAGACTTTGTAATATACAAAGGTGAACAATGTATTCAAATTCGAGTCAATGATGGCTCGCGTGATGGTCGCATTTTATTAACAAATTCAGTAAGTTTAAATAATAACTGCTTGCTAATTATATATAACTTTTTTCTCTGCTTTATATACAAAATATAAAAAGGTAATAAGTAAATTAATGACAACAGTATTACCGACAATTATTTTTGTTCTGTGGCACACAGCACTTAAAAATTCAGACTTTAATGTAACACAAATTTTACTGTGTTAAATAGCCTTATATAATTGAGCCACAATGATTGGTTGTGTGGTTAAGCTGTTATATAATGTGTGATGAAAATCGGTTCGATTTGAAATGAAATTGTAAGCTCAACCCGTATAAAGTGGAGGCAAATTGAGGCACCCTAATTTTGATGTTTTTGCATCAAAATGCCATGTTTAATGTATGAAAAATTAAGGAAATAGTTTCCTAACCGAAATGTCACGTAACTGTACCGTCTCAATCTGTATAGGTTGCGTGACACTTGTACTTTGACAGCTATGAGCTGGTTTTGTATATTTCCAACCAAAATTGGTTATATTTTTTCACTGTGAAGATTCGAATATTATTTTTAATTTTTTCACATTTTTTATATTTTCCTTGTTAAGTTTTAAAATCATGTTTTAACAATCTATTTTTTTAAGCTTTAAGGTTTTTTCTCTTTGTGGTACCAAAAATAAAATACTAAAAGAAAAATGAAATAAATAACTCAATTTAAGTAAATATTTTGTACGGCAATTTTATTGAAGCTGTTCAAATGTTTCATTGCGATAAAAAAGAAACAAGTGCTTTAATATCTGTCAACTAAGTGCTCATTTACGTCCGTCGTTCTCTCAATATCAGCTGAGAAAGGCGGTTGTACATCGGCCTTAACTTTTAAAAAGCCAATTTATTCGCAAAAAAAGTTGTTAATCCTAAAATCATTGTTAATCGTCATTTATTTCCAATTTTAATTAAATAATCATCTTTTTTTGTTGAGTATTTATATGATTTCCCCTATAAATATTATTTTATGGGTATGTAGATAAATCTGTGTTAATTATTTTAAATAATTTTACTACGCGCACTTTTTTTCTAATTTGCGTTTAGTTGGTGCTAATGTAAACTAAAGCTTCGTCGTGCGAGAACGAACGAGTTCAGTTGAACGATATGATCCGCTCTTTTTACTGAGCACTTTTGGCTCATTGTCGTTCAATTTGTATTTGAACTGAACGAACAGGTTCATAATTGATTTTTTAACGAAAATGGGCGCTTATTAAAGTGGACGATTTGGCACAGCTCTAATTTCAACTTATCACTAGACCTTCAATAAAATTTTAAGAAATATCACATGTTTATTCCAATAAAAAATTACCTGCATACTCGGAATCAGAAAAAGTTAATTAGCCTTTCCAATAATCATTTTATACAACAACAAAAATGTAATGGACTTACATTATGATATAATAAGCATGGTAACGACGGAAGCGTAGCTGTAGCTGCGTAATTTGTTTCATAAATGTTGAAATTTTTTCTGCGTTGGTTTTTATTTTTCAAATTACAAATTTATTCGAAATTTTTATCTTCAAAGAAAAGTGCATCTTTTTTCCAGGATGAAATCGGACTAAAAGAATGGGCTTATTCTTTGCGTTCGGCGCACAAAGTGTCTCAAGAACTTTTAGGTTCAATGGCGAAAAAAGCAGGAAAAATATATGGGAGTGATGGCAATAAAGCGATGTATATAATAAGTGGCGGTAATTCAATGCCAAAAAATACAAATGGAGCAAATTAGCACCAAATATAGTATTAAATATAAGTAAAAATTTTAATTTTTAAGTTCGTAACTATAAAATGTAATAGAACACACAAATCAACAAAAATTAACATTACAACAGCATCTTTATAACAGTAAATAAGGAAACAAAATAAATGCCAATTAAATGTGGTTATAAAACTAATTATAATAAAATAACCCTAAAAAATCCTGTGTACTAACAAAATCTAGTAAAACACGTTAAACGCATTTGTGTGACACAAAAATAGTAAATAAAATAAAATTTTAAAATAATACATCTCATATATTTTTTCGGGAAAAAGCCCATTTTGAAATTAGAATCATAAATTAAAAAAAAAAACACATCCAAGAGTTTTATTTAAATATTAATTTTTGAAAAACAGAAAAATGCAATACGAGTGTACGCATTTACATAAAATCATCAGAATCGTTTCCAATATCGTAATTAGACGTCATATTTTCAGCTTTCAACAACGATGTGTAACTTTTGAGTTCCTGCTCTTGAAGTCTTTGTTTTTCTAGTTTCTTTTCAAGTTCTCTCTGTGATCGAACGTGTGCTTTTTGTTCTTCTCTGTCTAATAAATCGCGTTTCTCGCGTTCTTGCCTAAAGTCTGGAGAATCCTCCGTTTTGGTTCTGTTTAGACGATTAATTATTTCATTACGTCGTTTTTCAACTCGTATTTTTTTAACCGCTTTCTCATTATGGTATGCAACTTGACCAGCTTCCATATCTGGAGTTTTTTTAAGATTCTCCCACATTGTAAATACAACATCTATATTGTTCAATTTATTCCCTTGAATACTATTGGCTTTGACTAATTGAACTGCATCTTCAATAATTTCCTTTGGAATCTCATCAATAGTCTGACCCTGTTAATATGTAAAAAATTATTTTTAATGAAATTTTTATCCCCTAATTTTTTTGGCACACCTTTTCCAACCGGAGGTAAACATGAGCTGATGAATAATTATGCACGTGGAACCAAACATCTTCTGGCCAACCCCATTTTATTAGGTCTTCATCTAAATGTAAACAAAAATTAAATATGTTTGAATTATTATAGCAATTTACTATATTGCATTACTCTCATATTTGTCGCGTCCCATATATAATACGGCTGGTGGATCAACCAGATTACTTTTAAAATAAAACACCATATTGCATTACTGAAGATTTTAAATAACCAAATAGCACCTCTATGGACTATGGCTTGCAAATAAATATAACCTGTATTATCACAATTACAGATGAGGACCACAGGATGAAATATTTCTCTTTTTGTGAACGACGGCGCTTAAATAATAACAAATCAATGTACAAGGCGAATTGATTACCAGGTGTATGCTAGGTTAATTAATACAGAGTTGTCGCAAAGCGAATTCGCTTTTCGTCCAAACGTCAAATTTTTTGTACAAATGTGTTTTGTTAAATACAACATAACATAAAAAGTACGTGTTAAATTAGTGTAATATGTGTTAAAATTATTTTAATTACTGCAAAAAGTGATATATTTTGCATTCTTATTATTATAGTATTATAATTATTAAATTCTTTAGCGCCACTTTTCTTGACTTTCTCACAAAAGTAAACAAACTTTGACGTTCGGCACAGAAAATCGCCCCCCATATAATAGTCGCACTTCTATTTTTATTTGACCTTTATTAAATTTTTTAATTCGATTTCTTTTTTGAGCGATGATCTTTTACATGAAAAGTTTTTTTATTATTTATTTTCAATATTTCGCTTCCAAATAGGTAGCATCGTCAGGAAATAATAATTTGTATTAACAATATTATTTTTTTTATTGTTTTTAAGAAAAAAAATTATTTTTGAAAGGAAATGAAAATTTTTGTCATTGATATTAAAAATTTCTTTATACACATGTATAAATCTATGTACATGTATACATAAATAAACATGTTTTCAAAATTTTTCTCTTTTGTACATACCTTTATATACATGTATATATGTACAAAAGAACCACAACTTCGACAACTGAACAGAAATCAGCTGATGAGAATTTCATTTAATGCAGCCATGAAGCCGATTTCATAATTTATTTGTTAGCAAGTATTTATTTTGCAGATTTATTCTATGTTGAAATTATTTCACTAGTCAACAAATATAAATGCTGCAGGTTTTAAAAATATATACATTTTGTGTATTTTTTATATGAAAGTTTAAATTAAAAGTTTTTATTAGCACCATTTGGACTAGCAATTTAACTTACATAGAGTGTTGCCATTTTTATATCCCAAAAATCTGCTAAACATTTTCTTTTCTTGTTCAAAAATTTTCTGATTTAATTGATACGTATTAAATTCAGTCAAAAGGTATTTTGCTCAAATTAGAATAAATATTGCTTTATAAAAAAATTCTTTCAGCGTTAACTGTTGTTAGTGTTATTTACAAAAACAAATAAAAACTCTCAGAAGAATCGATTTCCATTCCAAATGATTTTAAAAAATTATTCAAAAGATTGAAAGACAAAATTTTTCGTGTAACACTCATGTTACCATTCTCTATTGTAAGCAGCCAACATTGAGCAGTTATTAGTCAGGTAACACTAAATCAGAAAGCTACCACAGAAGGAAACCATTTTTCGTAGTCTGGCTACTATATATTAACAGAACAAAATAAGCATCACGAACGACATCGGAGTGGACACAAAAGTTAATATAAAATTTGTTTTATTTTGGAGTAAAGGCACATTATTGGCTAATGAGTTTCAAATAAAGGTGAGAGTTTATATTTGCAAATAAATTGTAGCATTTTCACTAAGACTAATTTTCATGTATTTTACAGAAAGTGCCGACATTATAGGCTATGAAAAATTTTGAAGTATTGAAGAAAACATAGCGGCACATAACGGTATTTATTTTTTACATTTGCCGAATTTTTTCTTTTAGTTTAAATGTTCTTCCAACAACAACCAGAAAATTTGGTGAGTGCTAGTTATAGTTCCATATATGATTTTGTGGAAATTATTAATAATGGTAATTAATTGCTAGATCAGACAGGCCAATTGTAGTTGCACAATTATAGAGTTAATAGAAGAATACGGCGAGGGGAATAAAAAACTTGTTGCTTTCGGTTTTTGTTAAAAATAAATTTAAATCAATATAATAAAAATGAAATTAAATATCTGTGATAAAAAAGTAAATATTTGTTTAAAATATATAGTGTTAAAAAACAAAAATGGCATTGTAAAAGAAGAAGTGTGTGAAATAATAAGAAAATTAAAGCTAAAGAAAATTGCTATATATAAAAATATTCGTGTCTAAGAGCAAGTTCAAAAGAAAATTGAGAAAAATTGCGCAATTAAAATGCCTTTTGAGTCGTAAAGCAGCGTAATTACGCGTCATATAATTAATTTTTAAATGCGGTCAGGCTTGTGTTTGTTGTTTGGCTTTCGAGAGTGTTGCGTCTCACTCGCACTGGTTAACTGCCGCGTCACGGCTAATTCGTGATTCACACACATCATGTTCACCTGATCAGTTGTTAAATTTTCTTTTGAATCTGCATTTACGTTCATACACGAAAACATTTTGATGTCAAGTTTTGCTTGTTTTACAATACTATGGTTATAAAAAGAAGAGAGAAAAAAAGAAACTTGACGAATTCCGTCAAGTCTGTACCCGTTTTCATTCCCTCTTGTAGCATTCTCATTAACATTCATACCTATCATGAATACTTTTTCACCTAAACTATTTCACTGTTCCTTAAATTTGCAATCGTGAAAAAGTCACTGTGAATAATTTCACGTCAAAATATAACTCCCCCTATCGCGAATGATTTTTTGCCGTGAAATTTTTCACTTTCTACTTTAATTTATTCAATAGATTTTTGCTGGGGAATTGCATACAAAATGTAGGTAAATTCTTCCTTTATTTATATAGGTGTTTTGATAAGTATAATTTTATTATATCAAGATCATCTACTATAGTGAAACATAAATAAATAATATTCAAACTAATTGGGTGTTTTGTTAGAGTATACAAAGATATCACGGCCCAATTTTAGACTTGTCTGACGGATTAACTTAAACTGCTAGTATATCATAGTTCCAAGCGTAAATTTTTTTTAAAATGGAGTATTCTATTTTGATTTCTTTCTTTTATTTTTAAATTCTTTAATTTTTGCTCTTTTATTAATTCTTGCATTCAGGTATTGTTAGTGTTCAAATTCAAGACTTTATGCGGGTGACTAATTAACTGGCCCCAGAATATTAAAAACGCACGAATTTTTATTTCTGTATTACATTTACATTGGTTTGCTTTTTAATTAATTTGTATGTTTTTAAAATCTTCCCTTTTATAGTGAGAAAGATAACGTGAAAAAAAATCCACGTAAAATTCATGATACCTTCTTTCACCTCGAGTGGAATGACACATTGTCTCATGTATCTGTTGATTGTTTAATATTTTCTCTAATAACAAAACAATATATTTCTAATTCATAATACAGTAGTTTAAGAAGTTTGTAAAATAATAATAAATAATTCATGTACATATTTCCTTTTAATTCATTTATATTAACTAAAAGTAATAAGAGGTTTATTATTCCTCGAAACTTTTTCTATATTTTTTGTTCAAAATTTTATTTTTATTGACTTATTATTATTATTAATATTCTTGTTATCGTTTGTCTTACAGGTACATCCAATGAAAATGAGGTGAACAGTTTTATTTAAACGCGGGACTAAATTTCTTTACCTCTAAATTTCTTTAACCATCAACACTAAAATTTGGTGAGTGCTACTTGTAAGTTATATGAACTTTTAAAAATTATTAATGACGGTGCTATTAGTAATTAAGTGTTAGACCAGACAGGGCAATTATAGTTGCGCAATTATTAAGTTTATAAAAGAATGCGATAAAAGGAATTAAAATCTTGTTTTTGGTTTTTGGTAGAAATAAGTATAAAACAATATAAAAAATATAGAATACCTGATACAGTATGTGACAAAAAAGTAAACATTTATTTCAAATAATATAGTGTTAAAAAAACAAAAAAGGATCAAGAGATATAAAAATTGCATACAAAATTACATACATATATAGGTATTTATTAAATCTTTATTCAGTCTCTTTTTGTCATGGATGGAAAAGCTTTTAGCTTTACTGATCGGATGTTTAATGAAAATGTGCAAAAAATTTTGTCTAAATAAAAAATATAATTTTGTTATATATAGAAAGATATTTTAAAAATCTTTCACCTAAAATACAAAAGGGCCTATCATCACTTAGAAATATTGCAGGAGAGACAAAAAAGTTAATAAAATAAAAAGTGCTGTGGTTACAAACATAATTTTTTAATAAAATAAAAAGTGTTGTGGTTACAAATATGATTTTTTCGCAATATCATCCAAATAAAATGACGAGTTTATTTACAAAGTTAAAAATTATGTCTTATAAAGAGTAAGCTGATAACATTTTTCCAATGTTTCATTATTTGTCAACAGCAAGAAATGCATTGATTTTGAAAGGTTAGCAAAACCTTGGAAATAGAAAGCTAAAAATTTGTAAAGACGTGTGTGCCTTCATTAAAAACTTAATTTGGCGTTTTTGGTTTTTGCGCTCTTTTGCATTTCAGGTGACGACATGTAAGTCCGTGTTTAAAAATTTACTCTTTATTTTCATGTCAAAAAGGTGGTAACATTTAATTTAAATAAAATACCTAATTAGATTTCTTTTTAAAAAGTGTCCTTATTGCCAGTCTTTAGAAAATATTAAGCCCCTTAATTTTTTTAGTTCAAAACTAATTTCACTTAAGTGTCAAAATGTATACACACGTCTCTGTACAAAAATCAAATAAGCTACAAAAATAGCTAGTTGTCCCTATTGATATTTCCTATTTGAAAAATCTAAAAAGAACATATCGACCCCTGTGCGCGAAATTATCGTATATTACAAAAACTAAATTTCACAGGGGAGCGTTTTTATTCGTCTTTTTTTTATTTGCCTGACAGCAGTAACTGTTACATACGATAAAATGTACATAGTGTTATCTCCATAACTATAACAATTATCGCTATAATACTTTATCTGCAGATGAATTAATGGATTTAGAACCCTTTTGCATAAAAAAGTCGATTTCGAAAAAAGTGTAACATACGATAATTACGCGCACAGGGGTCGATATGTATAACGGAAGATTGTTAATAAGTCTAACAAATGTGTATACATATATATATATAACAGTAAATAAATGCATCATCATTATGTATATAATAAAAAAGAACACATGCAAACAATCCACTATGCATTGTGTGCTTTTTATTTATAATCCGTAATTTTTTTTGCTCTCCCAGTTTGTCCTGCCCAGTTTCTCTCTGTACATATATATTTATATGCAATTCGCTATGCTATTCATCCATATTCCCTATCACACCAATATAATCATTCTTTACGCTCTCGCTCTTTCATAATTTTCTTCTTTCCTTTATATAAAAAATTCTTTTGCCAGAGCATGCAAGTAGTAGAATGATATTTGTAAATACTTCGCGTCGTCGCTAAAAGAAAAGACCAATAAATAGGAGCAGAAATTTGTTCTGTTTAATTTGCCAAGCGTAAAGTATTTAGTTTAATTACTGCTGTAAGTCCCCGTCCATATTGTGAAACAGTTGCTGCAAAACTTTTGAGTTTGTTGATGAGAAGGGGAAGAGGAGTGGAAGTATGTACGCTGTTTCATGTACATGCAGCTTTTGTTGAATTTCTTATTTGCATCTTTTGAGATGAGGTGTATTTGACGTTTCATTTTATTTCTTTTCGTTTGGTATACTGTTAACTTCTATCATAATAATACCTACTTTGTTTTATTGTTAATTTTTTGTGAAATATAATCAAAAATTTAAAAAAAAAATATAAAATTATATAAAAATTATTATATAATTTTTCTTCTTAGCGTCCATTTTGCTTCAAATTATACCTTGTGCTTCAAATGTCTATCCAAAAAAAAATATTCACACCTATCACAGGGTAGTTATTTTATATTTACATTCGGTATTGAGAAATGTCAAAAAAAATTAAAGAAAGAAGATAGAAGGGAGGAATAAAAAATACTAAACATGAAGCAAAAGTTTCATGTATGGACACTGCTGAACCTTCAAAAGAGAATTCAAAAAAGTTTTGCAGCAAATGTTTCACAATATGGACGGGGACTTAGCGTCCGTATAAAACTCTTACACGCAATACATATGCAAAAAACCAACGGTTCTTTCTTGGCTTTGTATTTTTGAAAACACTTTTTTTACACTGTTGAAAGTATGCAAAATAATTTTGTAGCGTTGTTGTTGTAATATGTTCATAAATTTGTCAAAGTTTCGACGCCTGCTTGTCGACAACATACAAAACAACAGTTGTAAAAAAAAAAATTCACAAATATACTGATATTGTTGTAAATATTTATTTAAATTTAAATTCTTAAAAAATTTTTGTTTTTTTACAAACTGTATATACAGTGAGTCAAAGTAATATTGGGACAAAGCTAAAATGATTTATGTGGAGATAATTAAGCACTATGTTAACTGATTTTAATGCAAAATTTTCATGCTTTTGTGTAGCTAACACTGTGCTAATTGCCATCTCAAAAGATTATGATTCTTAAGTTTGTCAAAATTAATTTATAAATAATTATTCACAATAAGTTAAAAATGAAGTACAAAGTAATAATGGGACAGGTGGCATCACTATATAATCTAGGCTTTATAACGGAACATTTTGCAAAAATTTTTTGTTTAAAAGTTGCTAGAGTGTATTACAGATTAATTTTTGATAAGTTTTTAAAAAAAATTAAAATATGGCGCCACAGGGTTCACAAACATCGCCTCAAATCAGAAAACTGATATTAGAACATTCGAAATCAGGAAAAACCGTGAGAAATATTGCGGAAATAGTAAATAAACCAAAATCTACAGTGTTTAACATCATAAAGCGATATGGAGGTACAGAAACTTTTCAAAATGTAGCAAAACCAAGCAAACGAAAAATATTTTCCGACGCGGATGAACGATGGCTTATGCGACAAATCAAACAAAAACCCTACTTAAGCGCTTCCAGACTTGCTGCTGAAGCGGAAATACATCTAGCAAAGAAAGCTAATCCCGAAACGGTAAGAAATGTGTTAAGGAAACACAATTATAATGGCCGGGTAGCTAGGAGAAAACCTTTTATTAATAAGGTTAATAAGCTTAAACGAGTGCGCTTTGCTAAAGACCACAGAAACAAGGATTTATCATTCTGGAATAAGGTAATATTCACTGACGAAAGCAAATATAACATATTCAGATCGGATGGAAGGTCATTCGTTTGGAGAAGACCAAATGAAGAACTGTCAGAAAAAAATTTGAGACCTACTGTTAAACATGGCTTGGGGTCAGTTATGGTGTGGGGTGCAATATCAGCAGCTGGTCCCGGTAACCTTCACATTATTGAAGGAATTATGGATCATAAATATTATATCAACATCCTGCGTGCTAATTTTGCAGAAACAGCAGAGAAATTGGGACTGGCGAATGATTATTACTTCTACCAAGACAATGACCCCAAGCATAAGGCTCACAATGTAAGGTGTTGGTTGCTTTACAATTGCCCACATGTGCTCGAAACGCCTCCGCAATCACCCGATCTCAATCCGATAGAGCACGTATGTGCCTATTTGGAAGAAAAATTAAGAAATTACCAAATAAGTTGCAAATCGGACCTAATTAGTGCTCTGAAAGAGGAATGGGGTAGAATAACCCCATAATTCTGTCAAAAACTTGTGAAATCTATGCCGTATCGATTGAAGGCTGTAATAGAGAAAAAAGGCCTTCCAACTAAATATTAAACATTATATATTTAATACTTAACTTGTTACTTTATTACATTGTCCCATTATTACTTTGACAAGATTTTCTGTGTTGTTTTAGTTTTTTTGTTTTTATATCCCAGTGACGGTAGTCAATGTATTTTTTATTTATGTTCTTAATAAATAATAAAAATAAAAGTATAAATATAATTTTATTTTCTTCTTAAACCAATAAGTTCAAAAAAATAATTCGAAAGTTATTGGATAAACAGCTTGTCCCATTATAACATTGAGTCACTGTATATAACAGTAAATAAATGCATCATCATTATGTACATACATATATAATAAAAAAGAACACATGCAAACAATCCACTATGCATTGTGTGCTTTTTATTTATTCTCCGTCATTTTTTGCTCTCCCAGTTTGCCCTGCCCAGTTTCTCTCTGTACATATATATGTACATGCAATTCGCTATGCTATTCATCCATATTCCCTATCACACCAATATAATCATTCTTTCCGCTCTCGCTCTTTCATAATTTTCTTCTTCCCTTTATATAAAAAATTCTTTTGCCAGAGCATGCAAGTAGGAGAATGATATTTGTAAATACTTCGCGTCGTCGCTAAAAGAAAATACCAATAAATAGGAGCAGAAATTTGTTCTGTTTAATTTGCCAAGCGTAAGTCCCCGTCCATATTGTGAAACATTTGCTGCAAAACTTTTGAGTTTGTTGACGAGAAGGGGAAGAGGAGTGGTAGTATGTACGCTGTTTCATGTACATGCAGCTTTTGTTGAATTTCTTATTTGCATCTTTTGAGATGAGGTGTATTTGACGTTTCATTTTATTTCTTTTCGTTTGGTATACTGTTAACTTTTATCATAATAATAGCTACCCTGTTTTATTGTTAATTTTTTGTGAAATATAATCAAAAATTAAAAAAAAAAATATAAAATTATATAAAAATTATTATATAATTTTTCTTCTTAGCGTCCATTTTGCTTCAAATTATACCTTGTGCTTCAAATGTGTATCCAAAAAAAAATATTCACACCTTCTATCACAGGGTAGTTATTTTATATTTACATTCGGTATTGAGAAATGTCAAAAAAAATTAAAGAAAGAAGATAGAAGGGAGGAATAAAAAATACGAAACATGAAGCAAAAGTTTCATGTATGGACACTGCTGAAGCTTCAAAAGAGAATTCAAAAAAGTTTTGCAGCAAATGTTTCACAATATGGACGGGGACTAAAGTATTTAGTTTCATTACTGCTGTAAACGTTTGTAGTGTTGGACGAATTCGTCGGTAAAAGTTCGGTGCGTTAATTCGTTAAAATTAATAAGATAGAGTGTTATTGTTAAGCCTCAATATTTGTCATTTTGATCGTTATTTTATAAAATATAGTCACACTTATACGTATATGTGTGACTATTTTTTATAAAATAACGGACACAATGACAAATATTGAAGCTGAACATTGATCGTGTAGCATTCGCTTTACAAATATGATTTTTTTTAACAAAATAAAGTGTTGTGGTTACAAATGAGATTTAAAAAAAAAAATGATGTGTTGTGGTTATAAATATGATTTTTTCCCAATATCATCCAAATAAAAGGATGACTTTATTTACAACGTTAAAAATTACATCTCAAATATAGTAAGCTTTGGAAATTTTTCCATTGTTTTAATTATTTCTCAAAAGCCAGAAATGCATTGATTTTGAAAGCATAGTAAAACTGTATTTTTGAATTTTTTTCATTGTTATTTTTAAAAATAGAAATACATGATATTAATATAATTGTACTAACGAATATCCGTACACATATTTCCAGCATGTTTTGAACATCTATAGTGGAATTGGTTTCACCACTCGACGTTGTTCTGGCACAAATGAACAAGTACAGCGGAACTGGGCCAGGCAAGAAATATAACTATCGATCTGAGGAGGATATAAAGCTATTAGATGGCACTTTAAATCATCCACCGAATAAAAATACACATATTACACCACGATCGAAAGCCGAAAATTGAAGTAAACTGTTCGGAATTTGAAGAAATACTTTAAAATCAATGGTAAGTTTATACTTTATTTATTCAATTCATTTGCAATACATATTGCTAATAAACACTTAAAACTTAAAGTGGATGCTACACGATCAATATTCAGCTTTAGTATTTAGCTTTGTGTGCGAAAAATAGTAAGACCTATTCGCTCTGTGTAATATTGACTATCAAAATTGTTTTGATATTCATCAAAATATTGAAGCAATATGACGTAGTGTGGCAGTGTTATTGTCAATATTGCTTTTATTTCTGGTAACTTTGCGTGCATATCGTAGTTTGACTCATTACAAATTGAGTTAAAAATTTTTTTGTAATCGAAGTAATTGAAGTATATCGCTCACTAATATATTTTTGGGCCGTGCAAATTACAAAATGTAGTGACAAAAACAAAAGAAAAAATATCATCAGTGCTTTTTTTTTTTTTTTTAAATAAATAGATATGTATTTTGCCGACGGAACTTCTATATGTTTACACTTGAAAAAACACAAAAAAAAATGAATATTGATGGGAAATGTTGACGTAGTGTGTCATAGGCTTCAATATATATACTAACCCAAAGACAAATATTGATGCTGAATATTGATGCGTGTAGCATTCGCTTAAGGGCCACCGAAACTATACAAGCGGGTTGCCAAACACAAAAATCTGTGCTTGTACTTTAAATTAGTTTTTTTTGTCTGCGTGTAAATTAAAACTGAAAGTTAAAAATTATGTCTTATAAAGAGTAAGCTGATAACATTTTTCCAATGTTTCATTATTTGTCAACAGAAGGAAATGCATTGATTTTGAAAGGTTAGCAAAACCTTGGAAATAGAAAGCTAAAAATTTGTAAAGACGTGTGTGCCTTCATTAAAAACTTAATTTGGCGTTTTTGGTTTTTACGCTCTTTTGCATTTCAGGTGACGAAGTCCGTGTTTAAAAATTTACTCTTTATTTTCATGTCAAAAAGGTGGTAACATTTAATTTAAATAAAATACCTAATTAGATTTCTTTTTAAAAAGTGTCCTTATTGCCAGTCTTTAGAAAATATTAATAGCCCCTTAATTTTTTTAGTTCAAAACTAATTTCACTAAGTGTCAACATGTATACACACGTGTCTGTACAAAAATCATAAAGCTGTAAAAATAGCTAGTTGTCCCTATTGATATTTCCTATTTGAAAAATCTAAAAAGAACATATCGACCCCTGTGCGCGAAATTATCGTATGTTACAAAAACTAAATTTCACAGGGAAGCGTTTTTATTCGTCTTTTTTTTATTTGCCTGACAGCAGTAACTGTTACATACGATAAAATGTACATAGTGTTATCTCCATAACTATAACAATTATCGCTATAATACTTTATCTGCAGATGAATTAATGGATTTAGAACCCTTTTGCATAAAAAAGTCGATTTCGAAAAAAGTGTAACATACGATAATTACGCGCACAGGGGTCGATATGTATAACGGAAGATTGTTAATAAGTCTAACAAATGTGTATACATATATATATAACAGTAAATAAATGCATCATCATTATGTATATAATAAAAAAGAACACATGCATACAATCCACTATGTATTGTGTGCTTTTTATTTATTCTCCGTAATTTTTTTTGCTCTCCCAGTTTGTCCTGCCCAGTTTCTCTCTGTACATATATATTTATATGCAATTCGCTATGCTATTCATCCATATTCCCTATCACACCAATATAATCATTCTTTACGCTCTCGCTCTTTCATAATTTTCTTCTTTCCTTTATATAAAAAATTCTTTTGCCAGAGCATGCAAGTAGTAGAATGATATTTGTAAATACTTCGCGTCGTCGCTAAAAGAAAAGACCAATAAATAGGAGCAGAAATTTGTTCTGTTTAATTTGCCAAGCGTAAAGTATTTAGTTTCATTACTGCTGTAAACGTTTGTAGTGTTGGACGAATTCGTCGGTAAAAGTTCGGTGCGTTAATTCGTTAAAGTTAATAAGATAGAGTGTTATTGTTAAGCCTCAATATTTGTCATTTTGATCGTTATTTTATAAAATATAGTCACACTTATACGTATATGTGTGACTATTTTTTATAAAATAACGGACACAATGACAAATATTGAAGCTGAACATTGATCGTGTAGCATTCGCTTTACAAATATGATTTTTTTTAACAAAATAAAGTGTTGTGGTTACAAATGAGATTTAAAAAAAAAAATGATGTGTTGTGGTTATAAATATGATTTTTTCCCAATATCATCCAAATAAAAGGATGACTTTATTTACAACGTTAAAAATTACATCTCAAATATAGTAAGCTTTGGAAATTTTTCCATTGTTTTAATTATTTCTCAAAAGCCAGAAATGCATTGATTTTGAAAGCATAGTAAAACTGTATTTTTGAATTTTTTTCATTGTTATTTTTAAAAATAGAAATACATGATATTAATATAATTGTACTAACGAATATCCGTACACATATTTCCAGCATGTTTTGAACATCTATAGTGGAATTGGTTTCACCACTCGACGTTGTTCTGGCACAAATGAACAAGTACAGCGGAACTGGGCCAGGCAAGAAATATAACTATCGATCTGAGGAGGATATAAAGCTATTAGATGGCACTTTAAATCATCCACCGAATAAAAATACACATATTACACCACGATCGAAAGCCGAAAATTGAAGTAAACTGTTCGGAATTTGAAGAAATACTTTAAAATCAATGGTAAGTTTATACTTTATTTATTCAATTCATTTGCAATACATATTGCTAATAAACACTTAAAACTTAAAGTGGATGCTACACGATCAATATTCAGCTTTAGTATTTAGCTTTGTGTGCGAAAAATAGTAAGACCTATTCGCTCTGTGTAATATTGACTATCAAAATTGTTTTGATATTCATCAAAATATTGAAGCAATATGACGTAGTGTGGCAGTGTTATTGTCAATATTCCTTTTATTTCTGGTAACTTTGCGTGCATATCGTAGTTTGACTCATTACAAATTGAGTTAAAAATTTTTTTGTAATCGAAGTAATTGAAGTATATCGCTCACTAATATATTTTTGGGCCGTGCAAATTACAAAATGTAGTGACAAAAACAAAAGAAAAAATATCATCAGTGCTTTTTTTTTAAATAAATAGATATGTATTTTGCCGACGGAACTTCTATATGTTTACACTTGAAAAAACACAAAAAAAAATGAATATTGATGGGAAATGTTGACGTAGTGTGTCATAGGCTTCAATATATATACTAACCCAAAGACAAATATTGATGCTGAATATTGATGCGTGTAGCATTCGCTTAAGGGCCACCGAAACTATACAAGCGGGTTGCCAAACACAAAAATCTGTGCTTGTACTTTAAATTAGTTTTTTTTGTCTGCGTGTAAATTAAAACTGAAAGTTAAAAATTATGTCTTATAAAGAGTAAGCTGATAACATTTTTCCAATGTTTCATTATTTGTCAACAGAAGGAAATGCATTGATTTTGAAAGGTTAGCAAAACCTTGGAAATAGAAAGCTAAAAATTTGTAAAGACGTGTGTGCCTTCATTAAAAACTTAATTTGGCGTTTTTGGTTTTTACGCTCTTTTGCATTTCAGGTGACGACATGTAAGTCCGTGTTTAAAAATTTACTCTTTATTTTCATGTCAAAAAGGTGGTAACATTTAATTTAAATAAAATACCTAATTAGATTTCTTTTTAAAAAGTGTCCTTATTGCCAGTCTTTAGAAAATATTAATAGCCCCTTAATTTTTTTAGTTCAAAACTAATTTCACTAAGTGTCAAAATGTATACACACGTGTCTGTACAAAAATCATAAAGCTGTAAAAATAGCTAGTTGTCCCTATTGATATTTCCTATTTGAAAAATCTAAAAAGAACATATCGACCCCTGTGCGCGAAATTATCGTATGTTACAAAAACTAAATTTCACAGGGAAGCGTTTTTATTCGTCTTTTTTTTATTTGCCTGACAGCAGTAACTGTTACATACGATAAAATGTACATAGTGTTATCTCCATAACTATAACAATTATCGCTATAATGCTTTATGTGCAGATGAATTAATGGATTTAGAACCCTTTTGCATAAAAAAGTCGATTTCGGAAAAAGTGTAACATACGATAATTACGCGCACAGGGGTCGATATGTATAATGGTAGATTGTTAATAAGTCTAACAAATGTGTATACATATATATATAACAGTAAATAAATGCTTCATCATTATGTATATAATAAAAAAGAACACATGCAAACAATCCACTATGCATTGCGTGCTTTTTATTTATTCTCCGTACTTTTTTTTGCTCTCCCAGTTTGCCCTGCCCAGTTTCTCTCTGTACATATATATTTATATGCAATTCGCTATGCTATTCATCCATATTCCCTATCACACCAATATAATCATTCTTTACGCTCTCGCTCTTTCATAACTTTCTTCTTCTTCGCATATATAAAAATTTTTGATTTGCCAGAGCATGCAAGTAGGAGAATGATATTTGTAAATACTTCGCGTCGTCGCTAAAAGAAAAGACCAATAAATAGGAGTAGAAATTTGTTCTGTTTAATTTGCCAAGCGTAAAGTATTTAGTTTAATTACTGCTGTAAACGTTTGTAGTGTAGAAAAAATTCGTCGGTGAAAGTTCGGTGTGTTAATTCGTTAAAGTTAATAAGATAGAGTGTTATTGTTGAGCTTCAATATTTGTCATTTTGACCGTTATTTTATAAAATATAGTCACACTTATACGTATATGTGTGACTATTTTTTATAAAATAACGGACACAATGACAAATATTGAAGCTGAACATTGATCGTGTAGCATTCGCTTTACAAATATAATTTTTTTTTAACAAAATAAAAAGTGTTGTGGTTACAAATGAGATTTAAAAAAAAATGAAGTGTTGTGGTTATAAATATGATTTTTCCCAATATCATCCAAATAAAAGGATGACTTTATTTACAACGTTAAAAATTACATCTCAAATAGAGTAAGCTTTATAAATTTTTCCATTGTTTTAATTATTTCTCAAAAGCCAGAAATGCATTGATTTTGAAAGCATAGTAAAACTGTCTTTTTGAATTTTTTTCATTGTTATTTTTTAATTTGTGAAAATTATTATTATTAATAATGGTATTTTGCAGAAAGTGCTGTTTATATGACGACATCGTAGGCTATGAAAAATTTTGAAGCATTGAAGAAAACATAGCGGCACATAACGGTATTTATTTTTTAATTTGCGGAATTTTTTCTTCTTTTTTAAATGCTCTTCCAACATCAACCAGAACATTTGGTGAGTGCTAGTTGTAGTTACATACATATATGAATTTGTGAAAATTATTAATAATGGTAATTAAGTGCTAGATCAGACAATTATTGAGTTAATAGAATACGGTGAGGGGAATAAAAAACTTGTTGCTTTCGGTTTTTGTTAGAAATAAATTTAAATCAATATAATAAAAATGAAATGAAATATCTGTGATAAAAAAGTAAACATTTGTTTAAAATATATAGTGTTAAAAAACAAAAATGGCATTGTAAAAGGAGTGTGTGAAATAATAAGAAAATTAAAGCTAAAGAAAATACGAAAATTGCTATATATAAAACTATTCGTGTCTAAGAGCAAGTTCAAAAGAAAGTTGAGAAAAATTGCGCAATTAAAATTGCCTTTGAATCGAAAAGCAGCGTAATTACGCTTCATCGTAAATAATTTTTAAATGCGGTCAGGCTTGTGTTTGTTGTTTGGCTTTCGAGAGTGCCTATTGGTCAATTTACTTAGTTAGTATTACTTTAAAAACAAATATAGTGGAACAAGTTCAGTTTAGTGAAGCAGCTAAAAAAATCTTATGTGATAGAAGTTTGAAAATTAAGGAAAAAATATAACTTAAAGAGTTGGCGGCAACCCATATATTCCATATTTTCAACGCAGTATATGGCCAATATTGGTATCAGTTGGAAGATATTTGAAATATCTTTCTATATATTTAAAAATTCTTAATACTTTAAATGCTAATACAGTTTGTGTTTATTTCTTAAAATAGCCAATATCAAAATCAAATATTTTCTTAGAGGACGCTCCACCTCCCCAAAAAAAATTATTCAAGATACGGTTCAAAATTTGTCATTGTGTGTCTCTGTAATATTGACGAATATCAAAATGGTTTTGATATTCATCACAATATTGAAGCAGTTTGAATTAGTGTGGCATCGTTATTGTCAATATTCATTTTATTTCGTAGTTGTGACGCATTACAAATAGAGTAAAAACAATTTTGTAATGGAATTAATTGAAGTATATCGCTCATTAATGGCTTTTTGGGACGTGGAAATTAAAAAGTGTAGCGACAAAAACAAAAAAAAAATGGTGCTTTTTTTAATAAATAAGAAATTAAATAGATATGTATTTTGCCGACGGTAACTTTTATATCTTTACACTTGAAAAACCCTAAAAAAATTAATATTGATGAGAAATGTTGACAAATATTGAAGCTCAATATTAATGCGCGTAGCATGCGCTTAAGAACTAATAAATTTAGCATCTTCATACGGTGCTTAAAGTATACGTTACTTTCCTCAAACTAAAAGGATGTATTTTTGGTACCATTTACACATTGTTCAACAATAATTTTTTTGTGTTTTTTATTTCTTTACAATTATAAATATATTTTCTGAAATTTTTATGTGAATCTTACAACATTCATTTAAGCAAATCTTACAGAAACTTCCAAAATCTGGTTATTATAATTTTTTGCATGAAAAAACATTTTTGAAGGATACATATTTCATATATTCTCATATTTCCAGCATATTTTGAACGTGTTTAATGGAATTGGTTTAACCACTCGACGTTGTTCTGGTACAAATGAAAATGTACAGCGGAATTGGGAAAGAAGTATAATTATCGACCTCAGTAGGAGATAGAGATATTAGATGCAACTTTAAATCGTCCACCGAATTAAGATACACCTAATTAGACCACGATCGAAAGCGCAAAATTTAAGTAAACTGTTCGGAATTTAAAGAAATGCTTTAAACTCAATGGTAAGTTTATACTTTATTTATTCAATTTATTTGCAATACATATTGCTAATAAACACTTAAAACTTAAAGTGGATGCTACACGATTAATATTCAGCTTTAGTATTTAGCTTTGTGTGCGAAAAATAGTCACACCTCTTCGCTCTGTGTAATATTGATGAGTATCAAAATGGTTTTGATATTCATCAAAATATTGAAGCAGTATGACGTAGTGTGGCAGTGTTATTGTCAATATTGATTTTATTTCTGGTAACTTTGCGTGCATATCGTAGTTGTGACTCATTACAAATTGAGTTAAAAATTTTTTTGTAATCGAAGTAATTTAGGTATATCGCTCACTAATGGCTTTTTGGGCCGTGCAAATTAAACAATGTAGTGACAAAAACAAAAGAAAAAATATCATCAGTGTTTTTTTTTTTTTAAATAAATAAATATGTATTTTGCCGACGGTAACTTCAAAAAATGTTTTGCCGACGGTAACTGCTATATGTTTATATTTGAAAAAACCTAAAAAAATTAATATTGATGAGAAATGTTGACGTAATGTGTCATAGGCTTCAATATATATACTAACCCAAAGACAAATATTGATGCGTGTAGCATTCGCTTAAGGGCCACCGAAACTATACAAGCGGGTTGCCAAACACAAAAATCTATGCTTGTACTTTAAATTATTTTTTTTTGTCTGCGTGTAAATGAAAACTATATTATTAAATGGACCATTTACACTGTGACATGAAAAAATTATATTTTAGTAAAAAATTTTTCAATAGTGATTAAGTTTTTATTTAATATATTCGTACTGTTTCACGCTGTTGTCATTATTTATACCAACTTTTCGTTGATTGTTACTTGAATCCAAAGTATATTTATTCAAGTATCGGGAGATTTTTTAGCTGCATGAGAAATATCGGTATCGATAAGTATGTTTTGTCAGCTGAAACTGTTAGCATTTTTGTTAGTAAGTTTTGGAAAGTTGTCATGAATCGTTCAACGCTTCCAATTTGTGGAAATTTATTTAAAAAAAAAATCCGTTCGCAAATATGCAATTCGTGCAGTTATTGATCGTTGTCGCCCCAATTTTACTATTCTCGATTCAAAACCATTAAGAAGATAAAGAAATGTGTCCACCGAAGAGAATATTGCCGCGTTTCAAAATGAGTAAGGAGACGCTGTTTCGGTGAGCGCTATCGAGCCATGCTGACTGGCGCCACTTGCCATACAGTGCTTAAAACAATTGGTTACAACTTTATTTCGAGATGTGGTTCTATTCAGTGGCTGCTTCGTGCGTGCAATTACTCTGGATTACTTTTTATGGAGCTATATTAAGTGATTGGTTTATGCCGACAAATCAGCAACTCTTGAAGCATTGGAAGCCTATATTCAATCTTTGGAAAAAGAAGTAAAAAATTTAACTGATCGTATGGACCATAACTCATAGGCGAGCCGTACATATGCCGTAAATCATAAATATAAAAAATATTATTGAAATTATCTACCAATTTATAATAAAAAAAATTTTATACCAACAATATTTCTCTTGTATTATCATTTAAAGTTTGCATGCAGCTAAAAAAACCCCGTTATATGCAACTCTGCCAAAAAAAAACAAATTACGACTTGTCTTTGGTTTTTGTAATACAATTTCCGAACTGTCAAAACTAGCTGCCTATAGAAAGAAGAAAACGTGCGAAAAGAGAAAACAAAAGCAAAACTTTTTAGTATGTTTGTTTCAAATAAATTTCTATAAAAAAATAAATTATAGTTTATGTAAATGAGCTTGAGATCTTTTATTATTTTGTGTTTTGAATTAAATTTCTTCGAATATTTCATTTTCACAATGTAAAATTTCAAATATCATTATAAATTATTTTCCCTGAAGAAGTTGTATATTCTGAACACGAAGTATTGGAAAAAATTAAATAATTTTTCTATTTTTTGACCTCTTTTTATATTAATAACACTAATTATTTAAGCTGAAGGTCTTTTTAATATATTTAATATTTATTCCGATTCGATATTTCGCTACTCCTTTGTGTAGCTTCTTCAGGAAAATTGGTTAAATATATTAATAATATTAAATATATCAAAAAGACCTTAAGCTTAAATAATTAGTGTTATTAGGAAAAAATTAAATTTAAAACACAAAATAATATAAGAACTCAAGCTCATTTAAATAAACTATAATTCAACAAGGAAAAAAATCGAAGGAATTAGAATAATATATCAAAAAAATAAATTATGGTTTGGAAAACTAAAAACCACTCTTTTATAGAGGTAGGTGTGAAGGGAAAAGAAATTAGGGAATTAGACTGGAAGATATAGAGGGCTAGAAAATGTTCTAGCCAAAGAAACAAGCGTCCGCCTTTCAAAAATTAATATCAAATAACTTCGTCGGATTTAGTACTTCGAGGTCGTCAGGATTTTCCGTAAGCGATAATGATTTTATGTACATTTTTTTTTGTTTTTAGTTAGATTAGCTATAAAAGTGTGGTTTTAGTTTATTTATATTGTAATTTATTTTATAATTTTTAGTTAGATAAACGCTCAGTAACTATGCCAATATCAACAAGGAAGCATGTAAGGCAACTTTTCAATATCGTCGCGCTTAAAAATATACAAGAATTTTTGTGATTTATTTATTTCGGCAGTTATTGTATATTAATATATTACTGTATTCTAGAAGGCGCTTCTCGAACATTACGTACAATTTTGAAAACTTATCAATTACATAGCATCTGCAACTGCGATTAACTTTAATATAAAATCAGAGAGAACGTCAGCAGAATAATTAGAAAAATATTTATGCAAATAAATATTAATAGCAAGCCGTAGAAAAGGTATTTAGGTAAATAGCTTAATATTTCATAATAATCTGGCAGCCGAGCAGGAAACATCATTGTGTAATTTGAATAGGCTGTGTGTTTTATTAACATTTTGCCATTTGTTTTCTAAATTGTGTGGAATTTAAATAAAAAATTAATTTTTGAACAAAAAATTTGTACAAAATGCACAAATGGGCAACACATTTCTTTTATCTATGTATGGATGTGTATGATTTTGACACTTCATATTATATCATCAGGATCTATTAAAATTAAAATATTATTTTTATTTCATAATTTATAAATTTTCATTTTTAAAATATTTTAAAATTATTGTCTGTGTATATTAATAAATAATGTAATTTAATGTCTAATTTAAATTGATTATATTATATTATTTTACGTTTAATTTTATTTATATGTTAATCTTGAAAAAATTTAATTTTTATTGTCTTATAATCAAAGTAAAGTTACATATCCATACACAGGTAATAATTTTAAAAATTAAAATTTATAAATTACAAAAGAAAAACATAATTTTAATTTTAATAAATGCTGATGATGAACCTTATGGTTCGATATATATAGATGGAGTAAAAATTTAAATGTGTGTTTTTAGTTAAATCGAAGTAAAAGAAGCTAAACAAAACTAAAAATATTAAATAAATATATTCAGCAATACTAATATATATTGATTTCAATCTGTATAATATATTATAATATCTGTTATGGCAATAACATTAATATTGAAGTCCACACGAAATATGATAAGAAATTTTACGTTTTCTGCTCTAAAAATGTTTGATAATCAGTTGTAGACGCTGTGTTACAAAGTCTGTGGAATTATAAAAGACTAAAAACAAAATGTACGAAAAATGTTAACATTTGACAGTTCGGAGATAAAAAATATTTATAAACTATGACAATATGCAAAAACAGATTACGTCTATTTCAATTGATAGATATTTAAAAAAAGTTAATCAGTAAAATAATTGCATTAATATGCATTTTATTATCGGTTTTCATATATATTAAAAACACAAAATAATACATTAGTTATCATTCATAACAAATTGCGCCTGGCAAAAAAATGCAATTCTATAAATTTCTCAATCCTAGGTTAGTAAACATACATATTTATGTTTATAAAGCAAAAGGTAAGTTTTATTAAACATAACATTTTTATTATAACTTATAACAAATATTTTAAGATCTCTTTTTTTAACCCCTCTCTTACACAAATGCTGATTTCCACCCATCAAAGTCTCTTTTTTTCTAATATTAAGCATGAAAAAATAGGAAACATGACGATAGTCGGAACGTCCAGTAATAATTTTTTTTATATACCTATACACATATGTATATTAGAATTTAAAAAATAATTCCAGAAATTTATTATGTAGCAAATTCGGTAACACTGCGCAAATATTTTACATTTTGTGTGTAAGAATGTGTGTGGGTGTGTGTTTTAGGGTAGCATCTTTACTACGCTGCAGATAATGTGACTAGACTAGTTTACACATGCATGTATAGTGTAGTCCACGGAGCCTGCTGAACTATTTCAAGAGTAACACAATATATTAAAATTACGATGTCGTAATGGAGTGGAATATATAAAACCAAAACTATTTCAAGGAGCACCTGAGAGAGTAATTTTTATGAGACGGAGTAATCGTAAATATCAAGAAAAGCACGAACTCTTGTCGTATAACTAGAAGCTGCTGTTTTCAATTATATGGTCCCCGGCTGCATTACATACGGCCATAATCACCTATGGACGTGGTGTCCCGTTTTTTTTTTTTGTTGGTTAGTTGTGCTTTTAGATGACACTATTATGTATTGACTGACTAGCAATAGTGTTTTCAGTGTGCATCATACGAGCAATTCATGGTGTTCCTTTGCTTCACTCCCGAAATGAACCGAACAAACACCATGATTTTTCCAGTAATTACTTTTGCTTTGTCTCGCTGTAAATGCGGACTCATCACAGTTGTTAGCGCTCTAGGTGTCTAACGGCCCCCAGCTCTGCGGCACAGTTCTATTCAGGGTGTATAAGGGGCTGCACTATTGGAGCGGTGACACGGTTACAAATGTAACCAGTTTAGAAACGTAGGCTTATGTCTTTATAAAGCAAATTAATAAATACTTTTTGCTGTGAGTGTGTAATGCAAACTGATTTAGCTGTTGCATAGTGACGACTACTATTAGTGTAGAGTACCAAATGCCGCCGTCGCCGCTATTCTCAATTTAAATGTAGCGGCATATGTAGATAGCACAATTTAGTTTCGGCCGATATGAACAGATATATTGTACCAACATGCGATAGTACAAAATTTATTATTGGAGGTTATATTTCATAATAATCTGGCAGCCGAGCAGAAAACATATTTGTGTAATTTTAATAGGCTGTGTGTTTTATTAACGTGTTGACATTTGTTTTCTAAATTGTGTGCAATTTAAAGAAAAAAATTAATTTTCGAACAAAAAAATTTTAGAAAATGCAATAGTGAGACTGGCAATAGTGTTTTCAGTGTGCACCATACGAGCAATTCATGGTGTTCCTTTGCTTCACTCCCGAAATGAACCGAACAAACACCATGATTTTTCAAGTAATTACTTTTGCTTTGTCTCGCTGTAAATGCGGACTCATCACAGTTGTTAGCGCTCTAGGTGTCTAACGGCCCCCAGCTCTGCGGCATGGTTCTATTCAGGGTGTATAAGGGGCTGCACTATTGGAGCGGTGACACGGTTACAAATGTAACCAGTTTAGAAACGTAGGCTTATGTCTTTATAAAGCAAATTAATAAATACTTTTTGCTGTGAGTGTGTAATGCAAACTGATCTAACTGTTGCATAGTGCCGACTACTATTAGTGTAGAGTACCAATTGCCGCCGTCGCCGCTATTCTCAATTTAAATGCAGCGGCATATGTAGATAGCACAATTTAGTTTCGGCCGATGTGAACAGATATATTGTACCAACATGCGATAGTACAAAATTTATTATTGGAGGTTACCACTATTATTAAATTTACGATGATAGAAATTTATTTAGGTGTTAGGAAAAATTAATTCCATAATAATAGGTTGGTTTAGGTTCGCTGGCAGCCAAGTCCCCATTGCAATTTAAAGAAAAAAATTAATTTTCGAACAAAAAAATTTTAGAAAATGCAAGAATGTGCAATACATTTCTTTTATTTATATGTGTAAGATTTTGGCACTTAATATTATATCATAATGTCGTTATCTAAATATATATTATGAAAACAATATTATAATAATTTTTTAGTTTTGTTTTCCTTTTGGTTCGATTAACTTGTGTATGTATAGGACAATAGAAATAAAATTTTTCAAGAACAACATATAAATTAAATTAAACGTAAATAATATAATTTAATCATTTACATTAGACATTAAATTACAGTATGTATGTATTAATATAAATTTTTCTTATCACTTTTTTCATTGCGTGTGTATTTTTCATATTTTACAATTGGTTGACTTCATGTACTTGCAGTTTAAATTTATTCTGTCCTCTTTTCAGAATTTTAGTACTTTCAAAATCAAATTCATGCGTATTTAATTTTACACGTGTGGCCAATGCTGATAAATTAGATTTAGTAATTGATGTTTTACAATCATATTTATGTTGCCTAATTATTTAGATACAACTATTCATCGCAAATGTATTGGAAACATAAACTAATTGCTACCATAGCCGTATTTCAAATTATCACTCAACTCATATGAAAGAAAATACATGAAAAAACTTCATTTATAAAGTTTTTAGTCTCTCACGTAAACTATTTTGATCAAAAAATTTTAAAATTATTAAGCAAGTTTTTGAAAACTTAATTTCCAAAACATGTTATTCAAAAACTCATAAATTCGTCAAATATCATAAAAATAGAGATGGGGAAATAAATGTAACACAATCAGGTTAGGTTATCCTAATATCTCATTAACGTAAAATAATAATTCTGTAAATGACTCAGAAATTAATTATACAATGACTTATATTCCAAACTTATCTGAAAAATTATCTAAATCATGTCGATATTAACAGCAATGGCCACACGTGTAAAATTAAATACACATGAATTTGATTTTGGAAATGCAAAAATTCTTAAAACAGAGAATAGAATAAATTTAAATTGCGCAAGTACATGCAATGAAAAAAGTAATGAAAAATGTTATATTAATACATACTGAAATTTAATGTGTAATTTAAATTGATTATATTATATTATTTTAAGTTTAATTGAATTTATGTCATTCTTGAAAGAATTTTATTTTAATTGTCTTATAATCAAAGTAAAGTTACATATACATACATACATACACAGGCAATAATTTTGAAATATTTTAAAAATGAAAATTTATAAATTCTGAAATAAAAACAATATTTTAATTTTAATAGATCCTGATGAACCACCTTATGGTTCGAAATATATAGATGGAGTAAAACTTTAAATGTCTGTTTTTAGTTAAATCGAATTAAAAGCAAAACAAAACTAAAAAATTATTATAATATTGTTATAATATAAGTATATTTAGATAACGATATCATGATATAATATTAAGTGTCAAAATCATACACATACAAATCGTCATATAAAATGTAAAACCAATTATATAAGTGACAAAATTTAAAAAATCGGTTTCTCTATTGAATATTGTGTACCACGTAAAATAAAAGAATCTATTATATTTTGAAAAAAATAGTTTAATTTTATGCGAGTTTTGAAGAAACTTTCTTCAGGTTGTTACTTAAACCATGTTATCAAGTTTTTTTCCTCTCCTCTAATATCTAAAAAAGTGTATTTGCATGATTATACGTTTATATGACGACGTAAAAGAAATGTATTGCTAATTTGTGCATCTTGTACAAATATTTTGTTCGAAAATTAATTTTTTATTTATATTGCAGACAATTTAGAAAACAAATTAAAATATAACAATTGCCGAAACAAATAGATCACAAATGTCCTGTAGTATATTTTGAGGGGCAACGTAGCTGAAAAGTTCTCGTACACATTTCCAACTTTGCATTGTCATTGTTACTGCGTGTTCATAAAATATACACGTAATACAACAGTTTCAGTAATAAACAATGCATTATAGTTTATTTAAGACAGCTTGAGATTTTATATTATTTTGTATTTTAAATATTTTATAATAATTGGCAATTTTAATATTTTATACAAAGTCATTAAATCGAAAATTAAAAAACCTCAAATATTTATAACTTTGATTTCAATAAAATACTAAAGAGATTATAACTCAAACTAACAAATATTTAAAAAATGTTTACAATGTAAAATTATTTTAACTTTTATTATCTATTTAATTAAATGTCTAGAACATTGAGAGACATTGTAAAAATAATTGTTAATTTGAGTTATAATATTTTTGTATTTTACAGAAACAAAAGTTAATAATATTTGAGTTTTTTAATTTTCGATTTACTGTCTTTGTACAAAAAATTAAATTCATCAATTATATTATTTTGTATTTTATAATAAGATCTCAAGCTGATTTAAATAAACCATAATGCATTGTAGATTGCAGAAATTGTTGCATTACGTGTACAGATAATTTTATGAGCACTCAGTTACAATGACAATACAAACATGGAAGTAAGTACGGCAAGTTTTCAGTAACGTTGCGCCTAAAAATATACAAGACATTTGTGATTTATTTGATTCGGAAGTTATATGTCAAAAGGCTTCTAAAACTTTACATAAAATTTTTAAACTTTTAGTTCCATAGCATCCACAACTGCGAATAATTCATATGTATAATGTCAGAGTAAACGACGGCAGAATAATTAGAAAAATATTTATAATATTAAATATTAATAGCAAGCACGTAGAACAGGTATTTATGCAAATAGTTTATACCGTGTTCAGACATGCTTTTTTTTTTATTGAGTGGATATTCAGTTTATTGACAGTAATTTTAGTGTTCAGGCCAGAGCTTCGAACCGCAATTTAATTTTTTTCGGGTTTCGTTTTTCAACTTTTCTCGTTTTGGGTTTTTTTTTTCGGCTTTAAATTTTTTTTCGGTGCGTAACCGGTTTATTGGTTCAAAGTTTTTTCTGAGTAACATCTCCATAGGTTTATATAAAAACTCTCAAAAAATCATTTTGTTTGTATATTTTGTTGTTCTCAGGCATTTATTGGGAATTCTTGTATAAACATATGGAGTTTCATATTTTTAAGAATTCGATAAAAGGTATACTGATTATTTTATTAATAAAATACAATATTATCGACAACCTTTGTACAAAAAAATTTCATATAAAATACAATTTTAAAATAACAACTGTTGTAAACCATAATTGGGTCCTTAGCAAACTAAATAACCATCTGAGAACGTTGTTATCAATTGTCGATAAATATTTGTTTGTGTTACTATTTATAGATAAATTGTCTTAGTAAATACACTTTCGGTTTTCCATAAGGTTCTGGTTGAAACACAAAAATTACTTAACTCAATATCCGTTTGCCATTGTTGTTTCTTTTGTCGATGCTCATTTGTGACTCGCGTTGCTTTTATTAGATAATATTTCTTAGTAAAGACACTTGGCTTGGACACAGCTAAACAAAATTATGTACAAATTGTATCGTTGTCAAATGGTTGAGTTAGCTAAATTTTTTTTGCTGTTTTCCGGTTCAAACATTTAGCTAACACTAGATATTTCAAAACTTTATTTGTCTATATGGTTTTGTAATCCTTACATTTGCAAATAATTTTTCCTAGTTAAGACTTTCGGTTTCCGTACGGTTCAGGTACAATTGATCTAAATCGATAACCATTTGTTGCAGTCTTTATCATTTGGAGTGTCATTATCATTTTACAAATAATTCCGCTTAGTAAAGACTCTGTTTTTCATACGCTTCAGGATCACAAATTTAATTAGGACATAAAATTTTGCTAAACCAATACCCATTTGGCAACATCGTTTCCATTTGTTGCAGACTTCATCACTTAGCTGTCGTTGCCATTTGAAGATAGTTTTGCTTCGTAAAGACTCAGTTTTCTGTCCGGTTGAGGTTGTAACACAAAATTTAGCTAAATCAATAATCATTTGAGAACGTCGTTACCATTTGTAGCAGTTTTCATCACTTTTAGCTGTCGTAGCCATTTCTAGATAGTTTTGCTTCGTAAAGACTTTCAGTTTTCTGTCCGGTTGAGGTTGTAACACAAAATTTAGCTAAATCAATAATCATTTGAGAACGTCGTTACCATTTCCAGCTGTTACAATTTTATAAACGGTTTTGCTTAGTAAAGACTTCAGTACGGTTCAGGTTCATAGATATAAATCAATACTCAAAATTTAGCTAAATTAAACATTTGTCATCGTCATTACTATTTGTTTCAGTTTTTATTATTTGCAGTTGTCTTACCATTTATTTTTTTTTTTTTAATAGTTTTGCTTATTAAAGACAGTTGACATTATGGTATTTGAAGTTTTAGTCAATAACAGTTCCGTACTTATTGCTCAATGACTTGATTAATATTTTGTATGGCATTTTTAGGTCAATAATGGCAGTTATTATGTAAATGGCAAAGGTGCATGTCTGAACATCGTATTAATGTTTCTAATCTGGCAACTGATCACAAAACATCTTTCTGTAATATTCATAGGTTGTGTCTTTTACTACAATTTCGGCATTTGTTTTCTAAATTGTGTGCAATTTAAATAATAGCCTGTTCATACAAACAGAGGTGAAAATAATTGTTCGCCATTTATATTGAAAACAAAAACAATTCGAGTTTTTTTTTTATCGTTTTCAAAATAAATGTCGGACGATTATTTTTGTATTATGGTCCATAGCCAATTTCAGTTGTCTTGGTTGAGTTGTTACTGAAATTATGAATTATATGATAAAAGATAACCGAAGACAACTAAAATTAGTGGTGGACCATAATACAAAAAATTACTTGAGTTGTAAATCATGATAAGGACAATAAATTTTCGAAGAAAAAATTTGTACACAATTCACAAATGCGCAATATGTTTCTTGTATCTATGCATGTGTATGACTATGACACATCACATTATGATACCGTAATCTTAATATATATTGTACTCAGTTGTAGATGCTATGTTATAAAATCTGTAGAATTGTAAGAAAATAAAAGGCAAAATATAAGACATTTGACAGTTCGGAGATAAATAATATTCAATCACATGTGCACTTCCATATACCATGTACTTGAATGTATATATTTATATACTTGCACGAATCAATATATAACTGTATGGCAATAAGAAAAACAGCTTAAATCTATTTCCATTAATTAATTAATTATTCTATTAAATAACATTTGAAATGAAAAAGAGTTCATAAAATAATTACGTTAAAATGCATTTTGTTATAGTTTTTTTATATATATTCAAACACAATAATACATTATTATACGCCCTTCAACATCAACAATGATAAGTAAATTGCGCCTAGCAATAAAGTACAATATTATAAATTTCTCAATTATAGGTTACACATCACACATTTATGTGTATAAAGCAAAAGGTAATTTTCATTAAACATTACATTATTATTTTAAATTCTAACAATAATTTTAAGATCCCTATTTTTTTTGACCCACTCTCTTTCCTGAAGTTTAGTTTCGCCATAGAAAATTGTTGTTTATTACTAACAACAAATAGGAAACATGATAGTGGGAACGTCCAATAATAAATTTTGTGCTATTTTTAAATGTGGGCCGATAAAGATTATGTAGATTTTAAGAAAAGTTAATTCTTTTTGAAAATTAATTAATATAGGTAGATTTATATATAGATATTTTATATATAAATATATATATATATTTATATATAGATATTTTATATATAAATATATATATATATTTATATATATATTTATATATATATTTATATGTATATATATATATTAGAATTTAAAAAATAATTTCAGAAATTTAAACTAGTAAATTCGATCACGCTGCTGGTATATTTTATATTAAGGGTAGGGGTAGGAATGTTTGTGTACGTTTTAAGTGGTATTTTCACTACGCCGCAGATAATGTGAGTAGTCCACACAAGCATATATGGTGTAGTATATTAAAACCTGGTGGAACTATTAGCAGAGTAACAAAATGAATGCTGTACTTAACATTACGATGTCCTATTGGAGAGGAACATATAAGCCAAAAACTACTTCATGGAGCATCTGAGGGAGCAATTTTTATGAGACGGAGTAATCGTAAATATGAAGGAAAGCACGAACTCTTGTCGTATAACTACAAGTGCTGTTTTCAATGATATGGTCCACGGCTGCATTACATACAGGCAACATCAACAATGGACGAGGTAGATATCTGTTGTCTAACGGCCCCCAGCTCTGCGGCACAGTTCTATTCAGGGTGTATAAGGGGCTGCACTATTGGAGCGGTGACACGGTTACAAATGTAACCAGTTTAGAAACGTAGGCTTATGTCTTTATAAAGCAAATTAATAAATACTTTTTGCTGTGAGTGTGTAATGCAAACTGATTTAGCTGTTGCATAGTGACGACTACTATTAGTGTAGAGTACCAAATGCCGCCGTCGCCGCTATTCTCAATTTAAATGTAGCGGCATATGTAGATAGCACAATTTAGTTTCGGCCGATATGAACAGATATATTGTACCAACATGCGATAGTACAAAATTTATTATTGGAGGTTATATTTCATAATAATCTGGCAGCCGAGCAGAAAACATATTTGTGTAATTTTAATAGGCTGTGTGTTTTATTAACGTGTTGACATTTGTTTTCTAAATTGTGTGCAATTTAAAGAAAAAAATTAATTTTCGAACAAAAAAATTTTAGAAAATGCAATAGTGAGACTGGCAATAGTGTTTTCAGTGTGCACCATACGAGCAATTCATGGTGTTCCTTTGCTTCACTCCCGAAATGAACCGAACAAACACCATGATTTTTCAAGTAATTACTTTTGCTTTGTCTCGCTGTAAATGCGGACTCATCACAGTTGTTAGCGCTCTAGGTGTCTAACGGCCCCCAGCTCTGCGGCATGGTTCTATTCAGGGTGTATAAGGGGCTGCACTATTGGAGCGGTGACACGGTTACAAATGTAACCAGTTTAGAAACGTAGGCTTATGTCTTTATAAAGCAAATTAATAAATACTTTTTGCTGTGAGTGTGTAATGCAAACTGATCTAACTGTTGCATAGTGCCGACTACTATTAGTGTAGAGTACCAATTGCCGCCGTCGCCGCTATTCTCAATTTAAATGCAGCGGCATATGTAGATAGCACAATTTAGTTTCGGCCGATGTGAACAGATATATTGTACCAACATGCGATAGTACAAAATTTATTATTGGAGGTTACCACTATTATTAAATTTACGATGATAGAAATTTATTTAGGTGTTAGGAAAAATTAATTCCATAATAATAGGTTGGTTTAGGTTCGCTGGCAGCCAAGTCCCCATTGCAATTTAAAGAAAAAAATTAATTTTCGAACAAAAAAATTTTAGAAAATGCAAGAATGTGCAATACATTTCTTTTATTTATATGTGTAAGATTTTGGCACTTAATATTATATCATAATGTCGTTATCTAAATATATATTATGAAAACAATATTATAATAATTTTTTAGTTTTGTTTTCCTTTTGGTTCGATTAACTTGTGTATGTATAGGACAATAGAAATAAAATTTTTCAAGAACAACATATAAATTAAATTAAACGTAAATAATATAATTTAATCATTTACATTAGACATTAAATTACAGTATGTATGTATTAATATAAATTTTTCTTATCACTTTTTTCATTGCGTGTGTATTTTTCATATTTTACAATTGGTTGACTTCATGTACTTGCAGTTTAAATTTATTCTGTCCTCTTTTCAGAATTTTAGTACTTTCAAAATCAAATTCATGCGTATTTAATTTTACACGTGTGGCCAATGCTGATAAATTAGATTTAGTAATTGATGTTTTACAATCATATTTATGTTGCCTAATTATTTAGATACAACTATTCATCGCAAATGTATTGGAAACATAAACTAATTGCTACCATAGCCGTATTTCAAATTATCACTCAACTCATATGAAAGAAAATACATGAAAAAACTTCATTTATAAAGTTTTTAGTCTCTCACGTAAACTATTTTGATCAAAAAATTTTAAAATTATTAAGCAAGTTTTTGAAAACTTAATTTCCAAAACATGTTATTCAAAAACTCATAAATTCGTCAAATATCATAAAAATAGAGATGGGGAAATAAATGTAACACAATCAGGTTAGGTTATCCTAATATCTCATTAACGTAAAATAATAATTCTGTAAATGACTCAGAAATTAATTATACAATGACTTATATTCCAAACTTATCTGAAAAATTATCTAAATCATGTCGATATTAACAGCAATGGCCACACGTGTAAAATTAAATACACATGAATTTGATTTTGGAAATGCAAAAATTCTTAAAACAGAGAATAGAATAAATTTAAATTGCGCAAGTACATGCAATGAAAAAAGTGATGAAAAATGTTATATTAATACATACTGAAATTTAATGTGTAATTTAAATTGATTATATTATATTATTTTAAGTTTAGTTGAATTTATGTCATTCTTGAAAGAATTTTATTTTAATTGTCTTATAATCAAAGTAAAGTTACATATACATACATACATACACAGGCAATAATTTTGAAATATTTTAAAAATGAAAATTTATAAATTCTGAAATAAAAACAATATTTTAATTTTAATAGATCCTGATGAACCACCTTATGGTTCGAAATATATAGATGGAGTAAAACTTTAAATGTCTGTTTTTAGTTAAATCGAATTAAAAGCAAAACAAAACTAAAAAATTATTATAATATTGTTATAATATAAGTATATTTAGATAACGATATCATGATATAATATTAAGTGTCAAAATCATACACATACAAATCGTCATATAAAATGTAAAACCAATTATATAAGTGACAAAATTTAAAAAATCGGTTTCTCTATTGAATATTGTGTACCACGTAAAATAAAAGAATCTATTATATTTTGAAAAAAATAGTTTAATTTTATGCGAGTTTTGAAGAAACTTTCTTCAGGTTGTTACTTAAACCATGTTATCAAGTTTTTTTCCTCTCCTCTAATATCTAAAAAAGTGTATTTGCATGATTATACGTTTATATGACGACGTAAAAGAAATGTATTGCTAATTTGTGCATCTTGTACAAATATTTTGTTTGAAAATTAATTTTTTATTTATATTGCAGACAATTTAGAAAACAAATTAAAATATAACAATTGCCGAAACAAATAGATCACAAATGTCCTGTAGTATATTTTGAGGGGCAACGTAGCTGAAAAGTTCTCGTACACATTTCCAACTTTGCATTGTCATTGTTACTGCGTGTTCATAAAATATACACGTAATACAACAGTTTCAGTAATAAACAATGCATTATAGTTTATTTAAGACAGCTTGAGATTTTATATTATTTTGTATTTTAAATATTTTATAATAATTGGCAATTTTAATATTTTATACAAAGTCATTAAATCGAAAATTAAAAAACCTCAAATATTTATAACTTTGATTTCAATAAAATACTAAAGAGATTATAACTCAAACTAACAAATATTTAAAAAATGTTTACAATGTAAAATTATTTTAACTTTTATTATCTATTTAATTAAATGTCTAGAACATTGAGCGACATTGTAAAAATAATTGTTAATTTGAGTTATAATATTTTTGTATTTTACAGAAACAAAAGTTAATAATATTTGAGTTTTTTAATTTTCGATTTACTGTCTTTGTACAAAAAATTAAATTCATCAATTATATTATTTTGTATTTTATAATAAGATCTCAAGCTGATTTAAATAAACCATAATGCATTGTAGATTGCAGAAATTGTTGCATTACGTGTACAGATAATTTTATGAGCACTCAGTTACAATGACAATACAAACATGGAAGTAAGTACGGCAAGTTTTCAGTAACGTTGCGCCTAAAAATATACAAGACATTTGTGATTTATTTGATTCGGAAGTTATATGTCAAAAGGCTTCTAAAACTTTACATAAAATTTTTAAACTTTTAGTTCCATAGCATCCACAACTGCGAATAATTCATATGTATAATGTCAGAGTAAACGACGGCAGAATAATTAGAAAAATATTTATAATATTAAATATTAATAGCAAGCACGTAGAACAGGTATTTATGCAAATAGTTTATACCGTGTTCAGACATGCTTTTTTTTTATTGAGTGGATATTCAGTTTATTGACAGTAATTTTAGTGTTCAGGCCAGAGCTTCGAACCGCAATTTAATTTTTTTCGGGTTTCGTTTTTCAACTTTTCTCGTTTTGGGTTTTTTTTTTCGGCTTTAAATTTTTTTTCGGTGCGTAACCGGTTTATTGGTTCAAAGTTTTTTCTGAGTAACATCTCCATAGGTTTATATAAAAACTCTCAAAAAATCATTTTGTTTGTATATTTTGTTGTTCTCAGGCATTTATTGGGAATTCTTGTATAAACATATGGAGTTTCATATTTTTAAGAATTCGATAAAAGGTATACTGATTATTTTATTAATAAAATACAATATTATCGACAACCTTTGTACAAAAAAATTTCATATAAAATACAATTTTAAAATAACAACTGTTGTAAACCATAATTGGGTCCTTAGCAAACTAAATAACCATCTGAGAACGTTGTTATCAATTGTCGATAAATATTTGTTTGTGTTACTATTTATAGATAAATTGTCTTAGTAAATACACTTTCGGTTTTCCATAAGGTTCTGGTTGAAACACAAAAATTACTTAACTCAATATCCGTTTGCCATTGTTGTTTCTTTTGTCGATGCTCATTTGTGACTCGCGTTGCTTTTATTAGATAATATTTCTTAGTAAAGACACTTGGCTTGGACACAGCTAAACAAAATTATGTACAAATTGTATCGTTGTCAAATGGTTGAGTTAGCTAAATTTTTTTTGCTGTTTTCCGGTTCAAACATTTAGCTAACACTAGATATTTCAAAACTTTATTTGTCTATATGGTTTTGTAATCCTTACATTTGCAAATAATTTTTCCTAGTTAAGACTTTCGGTTTCCGTACGGTTCAGGTACAATTGATCTAAATCGATAACCATTTGTTGCAGTCTTTATCATTTGGAGTGTCATTATCATTTTACAAATAATTCCGCTTAGTAAAGACTCTGTTTTTCATACGCTTCAGGATCACAAATTTAATTAGGACATAAAATTTTGCTAAACCAATACCCATTTGGCAACATCGTTTCCATTTGTTGCAGACTTCATCACTTAGCTGTCGTTGCCATTTGAAGATAGTTTTGCTTCGTAAAGACTCAGTTTTCTGTCCGGTTGAGGTTGTAACACAAAATTTAGCTAAATCAATAATCATTTGAGAACGTCGTTACCATTTGTAGCAGTTTTCATCACTTTTAGCTGTCGTAGCCATTTCTAGATAGTTTTGCTTCGTAAAGACTTTCAGTTTTCTGTCCGGTTGAGGTTGTAACACAAAATTTAGCTAAATCAATAATCATTTGAGAACGTCGTTACCATTTCCAGCTGTTACAATTTTATAAACGGTTTTGCTTAGTAAAGACTTCAGTACGGTTCAGGTTCATAGATATAAATCAATACTCAAAATTTAGCTAAATTAAACATTTGTCATCGTCATTACTATTTGTTTCAGTTTTTATTATTTGCAGTTGTCTTACCATTTATTTTTTTTTTTTTAATAGTTTTGCTTATTAAAGACAGTTGACATTATGGTATTTGAAGTTTTAGTCAATAACAGTTCCGTACTTATTGCTCAATGACTTGATTAATATTTTGTATGGCATTTTTAGGTCAATAATGGCAGTTATTATGTAAATGGCAAAGGTGCATGTCTGAACATCGTATTAATGTTTCTAATCTGGCAACTGATCACAAAACATCTTTCTGTAATATTCATAGGTTGTGTCTTTTACTACAATTTCGGCATTTGTTTTCTAAATTGTGTGCAATTTAAATAATAGCCTGTTCATACAAACAGAGGTGAAAATAATTGTTCGCCATTTATATTGAAAACAAAAACAATTCGAGTTTTTTTTTTATCGTTTTCAAAATAAATGTCGGACGATTATTTTTGTATTATGGTCCATAGCCAATTTCAGTTGTCTTGGTTGAGTTGTTACTGAAATTATGAATTATATGATAAAAGATAACCGAAGACAACTAAAATTAGTGGTGGACCATAATACAAAAAATTACTTGAGTTGTAAATCATGATAAGGACAATAAATTTTCGAAGAAAAAATTTGTACACAATTCACAAATGCGCAATATGTTTCTTGTATCTATGCATGTGTATGACTATGACACATCACATTATGATACCGTAATCTTAATATATATTGTACTCAGTTGTAGATGCTATGTTATAAAATCTGTAGAATTGTAAGAAAATAAAAGGCAAAATATAAGACATTTGACAGTTCGGAGATAAATAATATTCAATCACATGTGCACTTCCATATACCATGTACTTGAATGTATATATTTATATACTTGCACGAATCAATATATAACTGTATGGCAATAAGAAAAACAGCTTAAATCTATTTCCATTAATTAATTAATTATTCTATTAAATAACATTTGAAATGAAAAAGAGTTCATAAAATAATTACGTTAAAATGCATTTTGTTATAGTTTTTTTATATATATTCAAACACAATAATACATTATTATACGCCCTTCAACATCAACAATGATAAGTAAATTGCGCCTAGCAATAAAGTACAATATTATAAATTTCTCAATTATAGGTTACACATCACACATTTATGTGTATAAAGCAAAAGGTAATTTTCATTAAACATTACATTATTATTTTAAATTCTAACAATAATTTTAAGATCCCTATTTTTTTTGACCCACTCTCTTTCCTGAAGTTTAGTTTCGCCATAGAAAATTGTTGTTTATTACTAACAACAAATAGGAAACATGATAGTGGGAACGTCCAATAATAAATTTTGTGCTATTTTTAAATGTGGGCCGATAAAGATTATGTAGATTTTAAGAAAAGTTAATTCTTTTTGAAAATTAATTAATATAGGTAGATTTATATATAGATATTTTATATATAAATATATATATATATTTATATATATATTTATATATATATTTATATGTATATATATATATTAGAATTTAAAAAATAATTTCAGAAATTTAAACTAGTAAATTCGATCACGCTGCTGGTATATTTTATATTAAGGGTAGGGGTAGGAATGTTTGTGTACGTTTTAAGTGGTATTTTCACTACGCCGCAGATAATGTGAGTAGTCCACACAAGCATATATGGTGTAGTATATTAAAACCTGGTGGAACTATTAGCAGAGTAACAAAATGAATGCTGTACTTAACATTACGATGTCCTATTGGAGAGGAACATATAAGCCAAAAACTACTTCATGGAGCATCTGAGGGAGCAATTTTTATGAGACGGAGTAATCGTAAATATGAAGGAAAGCACGAACTCTTGTCGTATAACTACAAGTGCTGTTTTCAATGATATGGTCCACGGCTGCATTACATACAGGCAACATCAACAATGGACGAGGTAGATATCTGTTGTCTAACGGCCCCCAGCTCTGCGGCACAGTTCTATTCAGGGTGTATAAGGGGCTGCACTATTGGAGCGGTGACACGGTTACAAATGTAACCAGTTTAGAAACGTAGGCTTATGTCTTTATAAAGCAAATTAATAAATACTTTTTGCTGTGAGTGTGTAATGCAAACTGATTTAGCTGTTGCATAGTGACGACTACTATTAGTGTAGAGTACCAAATGCCGCCGTCGCCGCTATTCTCAATTTAAATGTAGCGGCATATGTAGATAGCACAATTTAGTTTCGGCCGATATGAACAGATATATTGTACCAACATGCGATAGTACAAAATTTATTATTGGAGGTTATATTTCATAATAATCTGGCAGCCGAGCAGAAAACATATTTGTGTAATTTTAATAGGCTGTGTGTTTTATTAACGTGTTGACATTTGTTTTCTAAATTGTGTGCAATTTAAAGAAAAAAATTAATTTTCGAACAAAAAAATTTTAGAAAATGCAATAGTGAGACTGGCAATAGTGTTTTCAGTGTGCACCATACGAGCAATTCATGGTGTTCCTTTGCTTCACTCCCAAAATGAACCGAACAAACACCATGATTTTTCAAGTAATTACTTTTGCTTTGTCTCGCTGTAAATGCGGACTCATCACAGTTGTTAGCGCTCTAGGTGTCTAACGGCCCCCAGCTCTGCGGCATGGTTCTATTCAGGGTGTATAAGGGGCTGCACTATTGGAGCGGTGACACGGTTACAAATGTAACCAGTTTAGAAACGTAGGCTTATGTCTTTATAAAGCAAATTAATAAATACTTTTTGCTGTGAGTGTGTAATGCAAACTGATCTAACTGTTGCATAGTGCCGACTACTATTAGTGTAGAGTACCAATTGCCGCCGTCGCCGCTATTCTCAATTTAAATGCAGCGGCATATGTAGATAGCACAATTTAGTTTCGGCCGATGTGAACAGATATATTGTACCAACATGCGATAGTACAAAATTTATTATTGGAGGTTACCACTATTATTAAATTTACGATGATAGAAATTTATTTAGGTGTTAGGAAAAATTAATTCCATAATAATAGGTTGGTTTAGGTTCGCTGGCAGCCAAGTCCCCATTGCAATTTAAAGAAAAAAATTAATTTTCGAACAAAAAAATTTTAGAAAATGCAAGAATGTGCAATACATTTCTTTTATTTATATGTGTAAGATTTTGGCACTTAATATTATATCATAATGTCGTTATCTAAATATATATTATGAAAACAATATTATAATAATTTTTTAGTTTTGTTTTCCTTTTGGTTCGATTAACTTGTGTATGTATAGGACAATAGAAATAAAATTTTTCAAGAACAACATATAAATTAAATTAAACGTAAATAATATAATTTAATCATTTACATTAGACATTAAATTACAGTATGTATGTATTAATATAAATTTTTCTTATCACTTTTTTCATTGCGTGTGTATTTTTCATATTTTACAATTGGTTGACTTCATGTACTTGCAGTTTAAATTTATTCTGTCCTCTTTTCAGAATTTTAGTACTTTCAAAATCAAATTCATGCGTATTTAATTTTACACGTGTGGCCAATGCTGATAAATTAGATTTAGTAATTGATGTTTTACAATCATATTTATGTTGCCTAATTATTTAGATACAACTATTCATCGCAAATGTATTGGAAACATAAACTAATTGCTACCATAGCCGTATTTCAAATTATCACTCAACTCATATGAAAGAAAATACATGAAAAAACTTCATTTATAAAGTTTTTAGTCTCTCACGTAAACTATTTTGATCAAAAAATTTTAAAATTATTAAGCAAGTTTTTGAAAACTTAATTTCCAAAACATGTTATTCAAAAACTCATAAATTCGTCAAATATCATAAAAATAGAGATGGGGAAATAAATGTAACACAATCAGGTTAGGTTATCCTAATATCTCATTAACGTAAAATAATAATTCTGTAAATGACTCAGAAATTAATTATACAATGACTTATATTCCAAACTTATCTGAAAAATTATCTAAATCATGTCGATATTAACAGCAATGGCCACACGTGTAAAATTAAATACACATGAATTTGATTTTGGAAATGCAAAAATTCTTAAAACAGAGAATAGAATAAATTTAAATTGCGCAAGTACATGCAATGAAAAAAGTGATGAAAAATGTTATATTAATACATACTGAAATTTAATGTGTAATTTAAATTGATTATATTATATTATTTTAAGTTTAGTTGAATTTATGTCATTCTTGAAAGAATTTTATTTTAATTGTCTTATAATCAAAGTAAAGTTACATATACATACATACATACACAGGCAATAATTTTGAAATATTTTAAAAATGAAAATTTATAAATTCTGAAATAAAAACAATATTTTAATTTTAATAGATCCTGATGAACCACCTTATGGTTCGAAATATATAGATGGAGTAAAACTTTAAATGTCTGTTTTTAGTTAAATCGAATTAAAAGCAAAACAAAACTAAAAAATTATTATAATATTGTTATAATATAAGTATATTTAGATAACGATATCATGATATAATATTAAGTGTCAAAATCATACACATACAAATCGTCATATAAAATGTAAAACCAATTATATAAGTGACAAAATTTAAAAAATCGGTTTCTCTATTGAATATTGTGTACCACGTAAAATAAAAGAATCTATTATATTTTGAAAAAAATAGTTTAATTTTATGCGAGTTTTGAAGAAACTTTCTTCAGGTTGTTACTTAAACCATGTTATCAAGTTTTTTTCCTCTCCTCTAATATCTAAAAAAGTGTATTTGCATGATTATACGTTTATATGACGACGTAAAAGAAATGTATTGCTAATTTGTGCATCTTGTACAAATATTTTGTTTGAAAATTAATTTTTTATTTATATTGCAGACAATTTAGAAAACAAATTAAAATATAACAATTGCCGAAACAAATAGATCACAAATGTCCTGTAGTATATTTTGAGGGGCAACGTAGCTGAAAAGTTCTCGTACACATTTCCAACTTTGCATTGTCATTGTTACTGCGTGTTCATAAAATATACACGTAATACAACAGTTTCAGTAATAAACAATGCATTATAGTTTATTTAAGACAGCTTGAGATTTTATATTATTTTGTATTTTAAATATTTTATAATAATTGGCAATTTTAATATTTTATACAAAGTCATTAAATCGAAAATTAAAAAACCTCAAATATTTATAACTTTGATTTCAATAAAATACTAAAGAGATTATAACTCAAACTAACAAATATTTAAAAAATGTTTACAATGTAAAATTATTTTAACTTTTATTATCTATTTAATTAAATGTCTAGAACATTGAGCGACATTGTAAAAATAATTGTTAATTTGAGTTATAATATTTTTGTATTTTACAGAAACAAAAGTTAATAATATTTGAGTTTTTTAATTTTCGATTTACTGTCTTTGTACAAAAAATTAAATTCATCAATTATATTATTTTGTATTTTATAATAAGATCTCAAGCTGATTTAAATAAACCATAATGCATTGTAGATTGCAGAAATTGTTGCATTACGTGTACAGATAATTTTATGAGCACTCAGTTACAATGACAATACAAACATGGAAGTAAGTACGGCAAGTTTTCAGTAACGTTGCGCCTAAAAATATACAAGACATTTGTGATTTATTTGATTCGGAAGTTATATGTCAAAAGGCTTCTAAAACTTTACATAAAATTTTTAAACTTTTAGTTCCATAGCATCCACAACTGCGAATAATTCATATGTATAATGTCAGAGTAAACGACGGCAGAATAATTAGAAAAATATTTATAATATTAAATATTAATAGCAAGCACGTAGAACAGGTATTTATGCAAATAGTTTATACCGTGTTCAGACATGCTTTTTTTTTATTGAGTGGATATTCAGTTTATTGACAGTAATTTTAGTGTTCAGGCCAGAGCTTCGAACCGCAATTTAATTTTTTTCGGGTTTCGTTTTTCAACTTTTCTCGTTTTGGGTTTTTTTTTTCGGCTTTAAATTTTTTTTCGGTGCGTAACCGGTTTATTGGTTCAAAGTTTTTTCTGAGTAACATCTCCATAGGTTTATATAAAAACTCTCAAAAAATCATTTTGTTTGTATATTTTGTTGTTCTCAGGCATTTATTGGGAATTCTTGTATAAACATATGGAGTTTCATATTTTTAAGAATTCGATAAAAGGTATACTGATTATTTTATTAATAAAATACAATATTATCGACAACCTTTGTACAAAAAAATTTCATATAAAATACAATTTTAAAATAACAACTGTTGTAAACCATAATTGGGTCCTTAGCAAACTAAATAACCATCTGAGAACGTTGTTATCAATTGTCGATAAATATTTGTTTGTGTTACTATTTATAGATAAATTGTCTTAGTAAATACACTTTCGGTTTTCCATAAGGTTCTGGTTGAAACACAAAAATTACTTAACTCAATATCCGTTTGCCATTGTTGTTTCTTTTGTCGATGCTCATTTGTGACTCGCGTTGCTTTTATTAGATAATATTTCTTAGTAAAGACACTTGGCTTGGACACAGCTAAACAAAATTATGTACAAATTGTATCGTTGTCAAATGGTTGAGTTAGCTAAATTTTTTTTGCTGTTTTCCGGTTCAAACATTTAGCTAACACTAGATATTTCAAAACTTTATTTGTCTATATGGTTTTGTAATCCTTACATTTGCAAATAATTTTTCCTAGTTAAGACTTTCGGTTTCCGTACGGTTCAGGTACAATTGATCTAAATCGATAACCATTTGTTGCAGTCTTTATCATTTGGAGTGTCATTATCATTTTACAAATAATTCCGCTTAGTAAAGACTCTGTTTTTCATACGCTTCAGGATCACAAATTTAATTAGGACATAAAATTTTGCTAAACCAATACCCATTTGGCAACATCGTTTCCATTTGTTGCAGACTTCATCACTTAGCTGTCGTTGCCATTTGAAGATAGTTTTGCTTCGTAAAGACTCAGTTTTCTGTCCGGTTGAGGTTGTAACACAAAATTTAGCTAAATCAATAATCATTTGAGAACGTCGTTACCATTTGTAGCAGTTTTCATCACTTTTAGCTGTCGTAGCCATTTCTAGATAGTTTTGCTTCGTAAAGACTTTCAGTTTTCTGTCCGGTTGAGGTTGTAACACAAAATTTAGCTAAATCAATAATCATTTGAGAACGTCGTTACCATTTCCAGCTGTTACAATTTTATAAACGGTTTTGCTTAGTAAAGACTTCAGTACGGTTCAGGTTCATAGATATAAATCAATACTCAAAATTTAGCTAAATTAAACATTTGTCATCGTCATTACTATTTGTTTCAGTTTTTATTATTTGCAGTTGTCTTACCATTTATTTTTTTTTTTTTAATAGTTTTGCTTATTAAAGACAGTTGACATTATGGTATTTGAAGTTTTAGTCAATAACAGTTCCGTACTTATTGCTCAATGACTTGATTAATATTTTGTATGGCATTTTTAGGTCAATAATGGCAGTTATTATGTAAATGGCAAAGGTGCATGTCTGAACATCGTATTAATGTTTCTAATCTGGCAACTGATCACAAAACATCTTTCTGTAATATTCATAGGTTGTGTCTTTTACTACAATTTCGGCATTTGTTTTCTAAATTGTGTGCAATTTAAATAATAGCCTGTTCATACAAACAGAGGTGAAAATAATTGTTCGCCATTTATATTGAAAACAAAAACAATTCGAGTTTTTTTTTTATCGTTTTCAAAATAAATGTCGGACGATTATTTTTGTATTATGGTCCATAGCCAATTTCAGTTGTCTTGGTTGAGTTGTTACTGAAATTATGAATTATATGATAAAAGATAACCGAAGACAACTAAAATTAGTGGTGGACCATAATACAAAAAATTACTTGAGTTGTAAATCATGATAAGGACAATAAATTTTCGAAGAAAAAATTTGTACACAATTCACAAATGCGCAATATGTTTCTTGTATCTATGCATGTGTATGACTATGACACATCACATTATGATACCGTAATCTTAATATATATTGTACTCAGTTGTAGATGCTATGTTATAAAATCTGTAGAATTGTAAGAAAATAAAAGGCAAAATATAAGACATTTGACAGTTCGGAGATAAATAATATTCAATCACATGTGCACTTCCATATACCATGTACTTGAATGTATATATTTATATACTTGCACGAATCAATATATAACTGTATGGCAATAAGAAAAACAGCTTAAATCTATTTCCATTAATTAATTAATTATTCTATTAAATAACATTTGAAATGAAAAAGAGTTCATAAAATAATTACGTTAAAATGCATTTTGTTATAGTTTTTTTATATATATTCAAACACAATAATACATTATTATACGCCCTTCAACATCAACAATGATAAGTAAATTGCGCCTAGCAATAAAGTACAATATTATAAATTTCTCAATTATAGGTTACACATCACACATTTATGTGTATAAAGCAAAAGGTAATTTTCATTAAACATTACATTATTATTTTAAATTCTAACAATAATTTTAAGATCCCTATTTTTTTTGACCCACTCTCTTTCCTGAAGTTTAGTTTCGCCATAGAAAATTGTTGTTTATTACTAACAACAAATAGGAAACATGATAGTGGGAACGTCCAATAATAAATTTTGTGCTATTTTTAAATGTGGGCCGATAAAGATTATGTAGATTTTAAGAAAAGTTAATTCTTTTTGAAAATTAATTAATATAGGTAGATTTATATATAGATATTTTATATATAAATATATATATATATTTATATATATATTTATATATATATTTATATGTATATATATATATTAGAATTTAAAAAATAATTTCAGAAATTTAAACTAGTAAATTCGATCACGCTGCTGGTATATTTTATATTAAGGGTAGGGGTAGGAATGTTTGTGTACGTTTTAAGTGGTATTTTCACTACGCCGCAGATAATGTGAGTAGTCCACACAAGCATATATGGTGTAGTATATTAAAACCTGGTGGAACTATTAGCAGAGTAACAAAATGAATGCTGTACTTAACATTACGATGTCCTATTGGAGAGGAACATATAAGCCAAAAACTACTTCATGGAGCATCTGAGGGAGCAATTTTTATGAGACGGAGTAATCGTAAATATGAAGGAAAGCACGAACTCTTGTCGTATAACTACAAGTGCTGTTTTCAATGATATGGTCCACGGCTGCATTACATACAGGCAACATCAACAATGGACGAGGTAGATATCTGTTGTCTAACGGCCCCCAGCTCTGCGGCACAGTTCTATTCAGGGTGTATAAGGGGCTGCACTATTGGAGCGGTGACACGGTTACAAATGTAACCAGTTTAGAAACGTAGGCTTATGTCTTTATAAAGCAAATTAATAAATACTTTTTGCTGTGAGTGTGTAATGCAAACTGATTTAGCTGTTGCATAGTGACGACTACTATTAGTGTAGAGTACCAAATGCCGCCGTCGCCGCTATTCTCAATTTAAATGTAGCGGCATATGTAGATAGCACAATTTAGTTTCGGCCGATATGAACAGATATATTGTACCAACATGCGATAGTACAAAATTTATTATTGGAGGTTATATTTCATAATAATCTGGCAGCCGAGCAGAAAACATATTTGTGTAATTTTAATAGGCTGTGTGTTTTATTAACGTGTTGACATTTGTTTTCTAAATTGTGTGCAATTTAAAGAAAAAAATTAATTTTCGAACAAAAAAATTTTAGAAAATGCAATAGTGAGACTGGCAATAGTGTTTTCAGTGTGCACCATACGAGCAATTCATGGTGTTCCTTTGCTTCACTCCCAAAATGAACCGAACAAACACCATGATTTTTCAAGTAATTACTTTTGCTTTGTCTCGCTGTAAATGCGGACTCATCACAGTTGTTAGCGCTCTAGGTGTCTAACGGCCCCCAGCTCTGCGGCATGGTTCTATTCAGGGTGTATAAGGGGCTGCACTATTGGAGCGGTGACACGGTTACAAATGTAACCAGTTTAGAAACGTAGGCTTATGTCTTTATAAAGCAAATTAATAAATACTTTTTGCTGTGAGTGTGTAATGCAAACTGATCTAACTGTTGCATAGTGCCGACTACTATTAGTGTAGAGTACCAATTGCCGCCGTCGCCGCTATTCTCAATTTAAATGCAGCGGCATATGTAGATAGCACAATTTAGTTTCGGCCGATGTGAACAGATATATTGTACCAACATGCGATAGTACAAAATTTATTATTGGAGGTTACCACTATTATTAAATTTACGATGATAGAAATTTATTTAGGTGTTAGGAAAAATTAATTCCATAATAATAGGTTGGTTTAGGTTCGCTGGCAGCCAAGTCCCCATTGCAATTTAAAGAAAAAAATTAATTTTCGAACAAAAAAATTTTAGAAAATGCAAGAATGTGCAATACATTTCTTTTATTTATATGTGTAAGATTTTGGCACTTAATATTATATCATAATGTCGTTATCTAAATATATATTATGAAAACAATATTATAATAATTTTTTAGTTTTGTTTTCCTTTTGGTTCGATTAACTTGTGTATGTATAGGACAATAGAAATAAAATTTTTCAAGAACAACATATAAATTAAATTAAACGTAAATAATATAATTTAATCATTTACATTAGACATTAAATTACAGTATGTATGTATTAATATAAATTTTTCTTATCACTTTTTTCATTGCGTGTGTATTTTTCATATTTTACAATTGGTTGACTTCATGTACTTGCAGTTTAAATTTATTCTGTCCTCTTTTCAGAATTTTAGTACTTTCAAAATCAAATTCATGCGTATTTAATTTTACACGTGTGGCCAATGCTGATAAATTAGATTTAGTAATTGATGTTTTACAATCATATTTATGTTGCCTAATTATTTAGATACAACTATTCATCGCAAATGTATTGGAAACATAAACTAATTGCTACCATAGCCGTATTTCAAATTATCACTCAACTCATATGAAAGAAAATACATGAAAAAACTTCATTTATAAAGTTTTTAGTCTCTCACGTAAACTATTTTGATCAAAAAATTTTAAAATTATTAAGCAAGTTTTTGAAAACTTAATTTCCAAAACATGTTATTCAAAAACTCATAAATTCGTCAAATATCATAAAAATAGAGATGGGGAAATAAATGTAACACAATCAGGTTAGGTTATCCTAATATCTCATTAACGTAAAATAATAATTCTGTAAATGACTCAGAAATTAATTATACAATGACTTATATTCCAAACTTATCTGAAAAATTATCTAAATCATGTCGATATTAACAGCAATGGCCACACGTGTAAAATTAAATACACATGAATTTGATTTTGGAAATGCAAAAATTCTTAAAACAGAGAATAGAATAAATTTAAATTGCGCAAGTACATGCAATGAAAAAAGTGATGAAAAATGTTATATTAATACATACTGAAATTTAATGTGTAATTTAAATTGATTATATTATATTATTTTAAGTTTAGTTGAATTTATGTCATTCTTGAAAGAATTTTATTTTAATTGTCTTATAATCAAAGTAAAGTTACATATACATACATACATACACAGGCAATAATTTTGAAATATTTTAAAAATGAAAATTTATAAATTCTGAAATAAAAACAATATTTTAATTTTAATAGATCCTGATGAACCACCTTATGGTTCGAAATATATAGATGGAGTAAAACTTTAAATGTCTGTTTTTAGTTAAATCGAATTAAAAGCAAAACAAAACTAAAAAATTATTATAATATTGTTATAATATAAGTATATTTAGATAACGATATCATGATATAATATTAAGTGTCAAAATCATACACATACAAATCGTCATATAAAATGTAAAACCAATTATATAAGTGACAAAATTTAAAAAATCGGTTTCTCTATTGAATATTGTGTACCACGTAAAATAAAAGAATCTATTATATTTTGAAAAAAATAGTTTAATTTTATGCGAGTTTTGAAGAAACTTTCTTCAGGTTGTTACTTAAACCATGTTATCAAGTTTTTTTCCTCTCCTCTAATATCTAAAAAAGTGTATTTGCATGATTATACGTTTATATGACGACGTAAAAGAAATGTATTGCTAATTTGTGCATCTTGTACAAATATTTTGTTTGAAAATTAATTTTTTATTTATATTGCAGACAATTTAGAAAACAAATTAAAATATAACAATTGCCGAAACAAATAGATCACAAATGTCCTGTAGTATATTTTGAGGGGCAACGTAGCTGAAAAGTTCTCGTACACATTTCCAACTTTGCATTGTCATTGTTACTGCGTGTTCATAAAATATACACGTAATACAACAGTTTCAGTAATAAACAATGCATTATAGTTTATTTAAGACAGCTTGAGATTTTATATTATTTTGTATTTTAAATATTTTATAATAATTGGCAATTTTAATATTTTATACAAAGTCATTAAATCGAAAATTAAAAAACCTCAAATATTTATAACTTTGATTTCAATAAAATACTAAAGAGATTATAACTCAAACTAACAAATATTTAAAAAATGTTTACAATGTAAAATTATTTTAACTTTTATTATCTATTTAATTAAATGTCTAGAACATTGAGCGACATTGTAAAAATAATTGTTAATTTGAGTTATAATATTTTTGTATTTTACAGAAACAAAAGTTAATAATATTTGAGTTTTTTAATTTTCGATTTACTGTCTTTGTACAAAAAATTAAATTCATCAATTATATTATTTTGTATTTTATAATAAGATCTCAAGCTGATTTAAATAAACCATAATGCATTGTAGATTGCAGAAATTGTTGCATTACGTGTACAGATAATTTTATGAGCACTCAGTTACAATGACAATACAAACATGGAAGTAAGTACGGCAAGTTTTCAGTAACGTTGCGCCTAAAAATATACAAGACATTTGTGATTTATTTGATTCGGAAGTTATATGTCAAAAGGCTTCTAAAACTTTACATAAAATTTTTAAACTTTTAGTTCCATAGCATCCACAACTGCGAATAATTCATATGTATAATGTCAGAGTAAACGACGGCAGAATAATTAGAAAAATATTTATAATATTAAATATTAATAGCAAGCACGTAGAACAGGTATTTATGCAAATAGTTTATACCGTGTTCAGACATGCTTTTTTTTTATTGAGTGGATATTCAGTTTATTGACAGTAATTTTAGTGTTCAGGCCAGAGCTTCGAACCGCAATTTAATTTTTTTCGGGTTTCGTTTTTCAACTTTTCTCGTTTTGGGTTTTTTTTTTCGGCTTTAAATTTTTTTTCGGTGCGTAACCGGTTTATTGGTTCAAAGTTTTTTCTGAGTAACATCTCCATAGGTTTATATAAAAACTCTCAAAAAATCATTTTGTTTGTATATTTTGTTGTTCTCAGGCATTTATTGGGAATTCTTGTATAAACATATGGAGTTTCATATTTTTAAGAATTCGATAAAAGGTATACTGATTATTTTATTAATAAAATACAATATTATCGACAACCTTTGTACAAAAAAATTTCATATAAAATACAATTTTAAAATAACAACTGTTGTAAACCATAATTGGGTCCTTAGCAAACTAAATAACCATCTGAGAACGTTGTTATCAATTGTCGATAAATATTTGTTTGTGTTACTATTTATAGATAAATTGTCTTAGTAAATACACTTTCGGTTTTCCATAAGGTTCTGGTTGAAACACAAAAATTACTTAACTCAATATCCGTTTGCCATTGTTGTTTCTTTTGTCGATGCTCATTTGTGACTCGCGTTGCTTTTATTAGATAATATTTCTTAGTAAAGACACTTGGCTTGGACACAGCTAAACAAAATTATGTACAAATTGTATCGTTGTCAAATGGTTGAGTTAGCTAAATTTTTTTTGCTGTTTTCCGGTTCAAACATTTAGCTAACACTAGATATTTCAAAACTTTATTTGTCTATATGGTTTTGTAATCCTTACATTTGCAAATAATTTTTCCTAGTTAAGACTTTCGGTTTCCGTACGGTTCAGGTACAATTGATCTAAATCGATAACCATTTGTTGCAGTCTTTATCATTTGGAGTGTCATTATCATTTTACAAATAATTCCGCTTAGTAAAGACTCTGTTTTTCATACGCTTCAGGATCACAAATTTAATTAGGACATAAAATTTTGCTAAACCAATACCCATTTGGCAACATCGTTTCCATTTGTTGCAGACTTCATCACTTAGCTGTCGTTGCCATTTGAAGATAGTTTTGCTTCGTAAAGACTCAGTTTTCTGTCCGGTTGAGGTTGTAACACAAAATTTAGCTAAATCAATAATCATTTGAGAACGTCGTTACCATTTGTAGCAGTTTTCATCACTTTTAGCTGTCGTAGCCATTTCTAGATAGTTTTGCTTCGTAAAGACTTTCAGTTTTCTGTCCGGTTGAGGTTGTAACACAAAATTTAGCTAAATCAATAATCATTTGAGAACGTCGTTACCATTTCCAGCTGTTACAATTTTATAAACGGTTTTGCTTAGTAAAGACTTCAGTACGGTTCAGGTTCATAGATATAAATCAATACTCAAAATTTAGCTAAATTAAACATTTGTCATCGTCATTACTATTTGTTTCAGTTTTTATTATTTGCAGTTGTCTTACCATTTATTTTTTTTTTTTTAATAGTTTTGCTTATTAAAGACAGTTGACATTATGGTATTTGAAGTTTTAGTCAATAACAGTTCCGTACTTATTGCTCAATGACTTGATTAATATTTTGTATGGCATTTTTAGGTCAATAATGGCAGTTATTATGTAAATGGCAAAGGTGCATGTCTGAACATCGTATTAATGTTTCTAATCTGGCAACTGATCACAAAACATCTTTCTGTAATATTCATAGGTTGTGTCTTTTACTACAATTTCGGCATTTGTTTTCTAAATTGTGTGCAATTTAAATAATAGCCTGTTCATACAAACAGAGGTGAAAATAATTGTTCGCCATTTATATTGAAAACAAAAACAATTCGAGTTTTTTTTTTATCGTTTTCAAAATAAATGTCGGACGATTATTTTTGTATTATGGTCCATAGCCAATTTCAGTTGTCTTGGTTGAGTTGTTACTGAAATTATGAATTATATGATAAAAGATAACCGAAGACAACTAAAATTAGTGGTGGACCATAATACAAAAAATTACTTGAGTTGTAAATCATGATAAGGACAATAAATTTTCGAAGAAAAAATTTGTACACAATTCACAAATGCGCAATATGTTTCTTGTATCTATGCATGTGTATGACTATGACACATCACATTATGATACCGTAATCTTAATATATATTGTACTCAGTTGTAGATGCTATGTTATAAAATCTGTAGAATTGTAAGAAAATAAAAGGCAAAATATAAGACATTTGACAGTTCGGAGATAAATAATATTCAATCACATGTGCACTTCCATATACCATGTACTTGAATGTATATATTTATATACTTGCACGAATCAATATATAACTGTATGGCAATAAGAAAAACAGCTTAAATCTATTTCCATTAATTAATTAATTATTCTATTAAATAACATTTGAAATGAAAAAGAGTTCATAAAATAATTACGTTAAAATGCATTTTGTTATAGTTTTTTTATATATATTCAAACACAATAATACATTATTATACGCCCTTCAACATCAACAATGATAAGTAAATTGCGCCTAGCAATAAAGTACAATATTATAAATTTCTCAATTATAGGTTACACATCACACATTTATGTGTATAAAGCAAAAGGTAATTTTCATTAAACATTACATTATTATTTTAAATTCTAACAATAATTTTAAGATCCCTATTTTTTTTGACCCACTCTCTTTCCTGAAGTTTAGTTTCGCCATAGAAAATTGTTGTTTATTACTAACAACAAATAGGAAACATGATAGTGGGAACGTCCAATAATAAATTTTGTGCTATTTTTAAATGTGGGCCGATAAAGATTATGTAGATTTTAAGAAAAGTTAATTCTTTTTGAAAATTAATTAATATAGGTAGATTTATATATAGATATTTTATATATAAATATATATATATATTTATATATAGATATTTTATATATAAATATATATATATATTTATATATATATTTATATATATATTTATATGTATATATATATATTAGAATTTAAAAAATAATTTCAGAAATTTAAACTAGTAAATTCGATCACGCTGCTGGTATATTTTATATTAAGGGTAGGGGTAGGAATGTTTGTGTACGTTTTAAGTGGTATTTTCACTACGCCGCAGATAATGTGAGTAGTCCACACAAGCATATATGGTGTAGTATATTAAAACCTGGTGGAACTATTAGCAGAGTAACAAAATGAATGCTGTACTTAACATTACGATGTCCTATTGGAGAGGAACATATAAGCCAAAAACTACTTCATGGAGCATCTGAGGGAGCAATTTTTATGAGACGGAGTAATCGTAAATATGAAGGAAAGCACGAACTCTTGTCGTATAACTACAAGTGCTGTTTTCAATGATATGGTCCACGGCTGCATTACATACAGGCAACATCAACAATGGACGAGGTAGATATCTGTTGTCTAACGGCCCCCAGCTCTGCGGCACAGTTCTATTCAGGGTGTATAAGGGGCTGCACTATTGGAGCGGTGACACGGTTACAAATGTAACCAGTTTAGAAACGTAGGCTTATGTCTTTATAAAGCAAATTAATAAATACTTTTTGCTGTGAGTGTGTAATGCAAACTGATTTAGCTGTTGCATAGTGACGACTACTATTAGTGTAGAGTACCAAATGCCGCCGTCGCCGCTATTCTCAATTTAAATGTAGCGGCATATGTAGATAGCACAATTTAGTTTCGGCCGATATGAACAGATATATTGTACCAACATGCGATAGTACAAAATTTATTATTGGAGGTTATATTTCATAATAATCTGGCAGCCGAGCAGAAAACATATTTGTGTAATTTTAATAGGCTGTGTGTTTTATTAACGTGTTGACATTTGTTTTCTAAATTGTGTGCAATTTAAAGAAAAAAATTAATTTTCGAACAAAAAAATTTTAGAAAATGCAATAGTGAGACTGGCAATAGTGTTTTCAGTGTGCACCATACGAGCAATTCATGGTGTTCCTTTGCTTCACTCCCGAAATGAACCGAACAAACACCATGATTTTTCAAGTAATTACTTTTGCTTTGTCTCGCTGTAAATGCGGACTCATCACAGTTGTTAGCGCTCTAGGTGTCTAACGGCCCCCAGCTCTGCGGCATGGTTCTATTCAGGGTGTATAAGGGGCTGCACTATTGGAGCGGTGACACGGTTACAAATGTAACCAGTTTAGAAACGTAGGCTTATGTCTTTATAAAGCAAATTAATAAATACTTTTTGCTGTGAGTGTGTAATGCAAACTGATCTAACTGTTGCATAGTGCCGACTACTATTAGTGTAGAGTACCAATTGCCGCCGTCGCCGCTATTCTCAATTTAAATGCAGCGGCATATGTAGATAGCACAATTTAGTTTCGGCCGATGTGAACAGATATATTGTACCAACATGCGATAGTACAAAATTTATTATTGGAGGTTACCACTATTATTAAATTTACGATGATAGAAATTTATTTAGGTGTTAGGAAAAATTAATTCCATAATAATAGGTTGGTTTAGGTTCGCTGGCAGCCAAGTCCCCATTGCAATTTAAAGAAAAAAATTAATTTTCGAACAAAAAAATTTTAGAAAATGCAAGAATGTGCAATACATTTCTTTTATTTATATGTGTAAGATTTTGGCACTTAATATTATATCATAATGTCGTTATCTAAATATATATTATGAAAACAATATTATAATAATTTTTTAGTTTTGTTTTCCTTTTGGTTCGATTAACTTGTGTATGTATAGGACAATAGAAATAAAATTTTTCAAGAACAACATATAAATTAAATTAAACGTAAATAATATAATTTAATCATTTACATTAGACATTAAATTACAGTATGTATGTATTAATATAAATTTTTCTTATCACTTTTTTCATTGCGTGTGTATTTTTCATATTTTACAATTGGTTGACTTCATGTACTTGCAGTTTAAATTTATTCTGTCCTCTTTTCAGAATTTTAGTACTTTCAAAATCAAATTCATGCGTATTTAATTTTACACGTGTGGCCAATGCTGATAAATTAGATTTAGTAATTGATGTTTTACAATCATATTTATGTTGCCTAATTATTTAGATACAACTATTCATCGCAAATGTATTGGAAACATAAACTAATTGCTACCATAGCCGTATTTCAAATTATCACTCAACTCATATGAAAGAAAATACATGAAAAAACTTCATTTATAAAGTTTTTAGTCTCTCACGTAAACTATTTTGATCAAAAAATTTTAAAATTATTAAGCAAGTTTTTGAAAACTTAATTTCCAAAACATGTTATTCAAAAACTCATAAATTCGTCAAATATCATAAAAATAGAGATGGGGAAATAAATGTAACACAATCAGGTTAGGTTATCCTAATATCTCATTAACGTAAAATAATAATTCTGTAAATGACTCAGAAATTAATTATACAATGACTTATATTCCAAACTTATCTGAAAAATTATCTAAATCATGTCGATATTAACAGCAATGGCCACACGTGTAAAATTAAATACACATGAATTTGATTTTGGAAATGCAAAAATTCTTAAAACAGAGAATAGAATAAATTTAAATTGCGCAAGTACATGCAATGAAAAAAGTGATGAAAAATGTTATATTAATACATACTGAAATTTAATGTGTAATTTAAATTGATTATATTATATTATTTTAAGTTTAGTTGAATTTATGTCATTCTTGAAAGAATTTTATTTTAATTGTCTTATAATCAAAGTAAAGTTACATATACATACATACATACACAGGCAATAATTTTGAAATATTTTAAAAATGAAAATTTATAAATTCTGAAATAAAAACAATATTTTAATTTTAATAGATCCTGATGAACCACCTTATGGTTCGAAATATATAGATGGAGTAAAACTTTAAATGTCTGTTTTTAGTTAAATCGAATTAAAAGCAAAACAAAACTAAAAAATTATTATAATATTGTTATAATATAAGTATATTTAGATAACGATATCATGATATAATATTAAGTGTCAAAATCATACACATACAAATCGTCATATAAAATGTAAAACCAATTATATAAGTGACAAAATTTAAAAAATCGGTTTCTCTATTGAATATTGTGTACCACGTAAAATAAAAGAATCTATTATATTTTGAAAAAAATAGTTTAATTTTATGCGAGTTTTGAAGAAACTTTCTTCAGGTTGTTACTTAAACCATGTTATCAAGTTTTTTTCCTCTCCTCTAATATCTAAAAAAGTGTATTTGCATGATTATACGTTTATATGACGACGTAAAAGAAATGTATTGCTAATTTGTGCATCTTGTACAAATATTTTGTTTGAAAATTAATTTTTTATTTATATTGCAGACAATTTAGAAAACAAATTAAAATATAACAATTGCCGAAACAAATAGATCACAAATGTCCTGTAGTATATTTTGAGGGGCAACGTAGCTGAAAAGTTCTCGTACACATTTCCAACTTTGCATTGTCATTGTTACTGCGTGTTCATAAAATATACACGTAATACAACAGTTTCAGTAATAAACAATGCATTATAGTTTATTTAAGACAGCTTGAGATTTTATATTATTTTGTATTTTAAATATTTTATAATAATTGGCAATTTTAATATTTTATACAAAGTCATTAAATCGAAAATTAAAAAACCTCAAATATTTATAACTTTGATTTCAATAAAATACTAAAGAGATTATAACTCAAACTAACAAATATTTAAAAAATGTTTACAATGTAAAATTATTTTAACTTTTATTATCTATTTAATTAAATGTCTAGAACATTGAGCGACATTGTAAAAATAATTGTTAATTTGAGTTATAATATTTTTGTATTTTACAGAAACAAAAGTTAATAATATTTGAGTTTTTTAATTTTCGATTTACTGTCTTTGTACAAAAAATTAAATTCATCAATTATATTATTTTGTATTTTATAATAAGATCTCAAGCTGATTTAAATAAACCATAATGCATTGTAGATTGCAGAAATTGTTGCATTACGTGTACAGATAATTTTATGAGCACTCAGTTACAATGACAATACAAACATGGAAGTAAGTACGGCAAGTTTTCAGTAACGTTGCGCCTAAAAATATACAAGACATTTGTGATTTATTTGATTCGGAAGTTATATGTCAAAAGGCTTCTAAAACTTTACATAAAATTTTTAAACTTTTAGTTCCATAGCATCCACAACTGCGAATAATTCATATGTATAATGTCAGAGTAAACGACGGCAGAATAATTAGAAAAATATTTATAATATTAAATATTAATAGCAAGCACGTAGAACAGGTATTTATGCAAATAGTTTATACCGTGTTCAGACATGCTTTTTTTTTATTGAGTGGATATTCAGTTTATTGACAGTAATTTTAGTGTTCAGGCCAGAGCTTCGAACCGCAATTTAATTTTTTTCGGGTTTCGTTTTTCAACTTTTCTCGTTTTGGGTTTTTTTTTTCGGCTTTAAATTTTTTTTCGGTGCGTAACCGGTTTATTGGTTCAAAGTTTTTTCTGAGTAACATCTCCATAGGTTTATATAAAAACTCTCAAAAAATCATTTTGTTTGTATATTTTGTTGTTCTCAGGCATTTATTGGGAATTCTTGTATAAACATATGGAGTTTCATATTTTTAAGAATTCGATAAAAGGTATACTGATTATTTTATTAATAAAATACAATATTATCGACAACCTTTGTACAAAAAAATTTCATATAAAATACAATTTTAAAATAACAACTGTTGTAAACCATAATTGGGTCCTTAGCAAACTAAATAACCATCTGAGAACGTTGTTATCAATTGTCGATAAATATTTGTTTGTGTTACTATTTATAGATAAATTGTCTTAGTAAATACACTTTCGGTTTTCCATAAGGTTCTGGTTGAAACACAAAAATTACTTAACTCAATATCCGTTTGCCATTGTTGTTTCTTTTGTCGATGCTCATTTGTGACTCGCGTTGCTTTTATTAGATAATATTTCTTAGTAAAGACACTTGGCTTGGACACAGCTAAACAAAATTATGTACAAATTGTATCGTTGTCAAATGGTTGAGTTAGCTAAATTTTTTTTGCTGTTTTCCGGTTCAAACATTTAGCTAACACTAGATATTTCAAAACTTTATTTGTCTATATGGTTTTGTAATCCTTACATTTGCAAATAATTTTTCCTAGTTAAGACTTTCGGTTTCCGTACGGTTCAGGTACAATTGATCTAAATCGATAACCATTTGTTGCAGTCTTTATCATTTGGAGTGTCATTATCATTTTACAAATAATTCCGCTTAGTAAAGACTCTGTTTTTCATACGCTTCAGGATCACAAATTTAATTAGGACATAAAATTTTGCTAAACCAATACCCATTTGGCAACATCGTTTCCATTTGTTGCAGACTTCATCACTTAGCTGTCGTTGCCATTTGAAGATAGTTTTGCTTCGTAAAGACTCAGTTTTCTGTCCGGTTGAGGTTGTAACACAAAATTTAGCTAAATCAATAATCATTTGAGAACGTCGTTACCATTTGTAGCAGTTTTCATCACTTTTAGCTGTCGTAGCCATTTCTAGATAGTTTTGCTTCGTAAAGACTTTCAGTTTTCTGTCCGGTTGAGGTTGTAACACAAAATTTAGCTAAATCAATAATCATTTGAGAACGTCGTTACCATTTCCAGCTGTTACAATTTTATAAACGGTTTTGCTTAGTAAAGACTTCAGTACGGTTCAGGTTCATAGATATAAATCAATACTCAAAATTTAGCTAAATTAAACATTTGTCATCGTCATTACTATTTGTTTCAGTTTTTATTATTTGCAGTTGTCTTACCATTTATTTTTTTTTTTTTAATAGTTTTGCTTATTAAAGACAGTTGACATTATGGTATTTGAAGTTTTAGTCAATAACAGTTCCGTACTTATTGCTCAATGACTTGATTAATATTTTGTATGGCATTTTTAGGTCAATAATGGCAGTTATTATGTAAATGGCAAAGGTGCATGTCTGAACATCGTATTAATGTTTCTAATCTGGCAACTGATCACAAAACATCTTTCTGTAATATTCATAGGTTGTGTCTTTTACTACAATTTCGGCATTTGTTTTCTAAATTGTGTGCAATTTAAATAATAGCCTGTTCATACAAACAGAGGTGAAAATAATTGTTCGCCATTTATATTGAAAACAAAAACAATTCGAGTTTTTTTTTTATCGTTTTCAAAATAAATGTCGGACGATTATTTTTGTATTATGGTCCATAGCCAATTTCAGTTGTCTTGGTTGAGTTGTTACTGAAATTATGAATTATATGATAAAAGATAACCGAAGACAACTAAAATTAGTGGTGGACCATAATACAAAAAATTACTTGAGTTGTAAATCATGATAAGGACAATAAATTTTCGAAGAAAAAATTTGTACACAATTCACAAATGCGCAATATGTTTCTTGTATCTATGCATGTGTATGACTATGACACATCACATTATGATACCGTAATCTTAATATATATTGTACTCAGTTGTAGATGCTATGTTATAAAATCTGTAGAATTGTAAGAAAATAAAAGGCAAAATATAAGACATTTGACAGTTCGGAGATAAATAATATTCAATCACATGTGCACTTCCATATACCATGTACTTGAATGTATATATTTATATACTTGCACGAATCAATATATAACTGTATGGCAATAAGAAAAACAGCTTAAATCTATTTCCATTAATTAATTAATTATTCTATTAAATAACATTTGAAATGAAAAAGAGTTCATAAAATAATTACGTTAAAATGCATTTTGTTATAGTTTTTTTATATATATTCAAACACAATAATACATTATTATACGCCCTTCAACATCAACAATGATAAGTAAATTGCGCCTAGCAATAAAGTACAATATTATAAATTTCTCAATTATAGGTTACACATCACACATTTATGTGTATAAAGCAAAAGGTAATTTTCATTAAACATTACATTATTATTTTAAATTCTAACAATAATTTTAAGATCCCTATTTTTTTTGACCCACTCTCTTTCCTGAAGTTTAGTTTCGCCATAGAAAATTGTTGTTTATTACTAACAACAAATAGGAAACATGATAGTGGGAACGTCCAATAATAAATTTTGTGCTATTTTTAAATGTGGGCCGATAAAGATTATGTAGATTTTAAGAAAAGTTAATTCTTTTTGAAAATTAATTAATATAGGTAGATTTATATATAGATATTTTATATATAAATATATATATATATTTATATATATATTTATATATATATTTATATGTATATATATATATTAGAATTTAAAAAATAATTTCAGAAATTTAAACTAGTAAATTCGATCACGCTGCTGGTATATTTTATATTAAGGGTAGGGGTAGGAATGTTTGTGTACGTTTTAAGTGGTATTTTCACTACGCCGCAGATAATGTGAGTAGTCCACACAAGCATATATGGTGTAGTATATTAAAACCTGGTGGAACTATTAGCAGAGTAACAAAATGAATGCTGTACTTAACATTACGATGTCCTATTGGAGAGGAACATATAAGCCAAAAACTACTTCATGGAGCATCTGAGGGAGCAATTTTTATGAGACGGAGTAATCGTAAATATGAAGGAAAGCACGAACTCTTGTCGTATAACTACAAGTGCTGTTTTCAATGATATGGTCCACGGCTGCATTACATACAGGCAACATCAACAATGGACGAGGTAGATATCTGTTGTCTAACGGCCCCCAGCTCTGCGGCACAGTTCTATTCAGGGTGTATAAGGGGCTGCACTATTGGAGCGGTGACACGGTTACAAATGTAACCAGTTTAGAAACGTAGGCTTATGTCTTTATAAAGCAAATTAATAAATACTTTTTGCTGTGAGTGTGTAATGCAAACTGATTTAGCTGTTGCATAGTGACGACTACTATTAGTGTAGAGTACCAAATGCCGCCGTCGCCGCTATTCTCAATTTAAATGTAGCGGCATATGTAGATAGCACAATTTAGTTTCGGCCGATATGAACAGATATATTGTACCAACATGCGATAGTACAAAATTTATTATTGGAGGTTATATTTCATAATAATCTGGCAGCCGAGCAGAAAACATATTTGTGTAATTTTAATAGGCTGTGTGTTTTATTAACGTGTTGACATTTGTTTTCTAAATTGTGTGCAATTTAAAGAAAAAAATTAATTTTCGAACAAAAAAATTTTAGAAAATGCAATAGTGAGACTGGCAATAGTGTTTTCAGTGTGCACCATACGAGCAATTCATGGTGTTCCTTTGCTTCACTCCCGAAATGAACCGAACAAACACCATGATTTTTCAAGTAATTACTTTTGCTTTGTCTCGCTGTAAATGCGGACTCATCACAGTTGTTAGCGCTCTAGGTGTCTAACGGCCCCCAGCTCTGCGGCATGGTTCTATTCAGGGTGTATAAGGGGCTGCACTATTGGAGCGGTGACACGGTTACAAATGTAACCAGTTTAGAAACGTAGGCTTATGTCTTTATAAAGCAAATTAATAAATACTTTTTGCTGTGAGTGTGTAATGCAAACTGATCTAACTGTTGCATAGTGCCGACTACTATTAGTGTAGAGTACCAATTGCCGCCGTCGCCGCTATTCTCAATTTAAATGCAGCGGCATATGTAGATAGCACAATTTAGTTTCGGCCGATGTGAACAGATATATTGTACCAACATGCGATAGTACAAAATTTATTATTGGAGGTTACCACTATTATTAAATTTACGATGATAGAAATTTATTTAGGTGTTAGGAAAAATTAATTCCATAATAATAGGTTGGTTTAGGTTCGCTGGCAGCCAAGTCCCCATTGCAATTTAAAGAAAAAAATTAATTTTCGAACAAAAAAATTTTAGAAAATGCAAGAATGTGCAATACATTTCTTTTATTTATATGTGTAAGATTTTGGCACTTAATATTATATCATAATGTCGTTATCTAAATATATATTATGAAAACAATATTATAATAATTTTTTAGTTTTGTTTTCCTTTTGGTTCGATTAACTTGTGTATGTATAGGACAATAGAAATAAAATTTTTCAAGAACAACATATAAATTAAATTAAACGTAAATAATATAATTTAATCATTTACATTAGACATTAAATTACAGTATGTATGTATTAATATAAATTTTTCTTATCACTTTTTTCATTGCGTGTGTATTTTTCATATTTTACAATTGGTTGACTTCATGTACTTGCAGTTTAAATTTATTCTGTCCTCTTTTCAGAATTTTAGTACTTTCAAAATCAAATTCATGCGTATTTAATTTTACACGTGTGGCCAATGCTGATAAATTAGATTTAGTAATTGATGTTTTACAATCATATTTATGTTGCCTAATTATTTAGATACAACTATTCATCGCAAATGTATTGGAAACATAAACTAATTGCTACCATAGCCGTATTTCAAATTATCACTCAACTCATATGAAAGAAAATACATGAAAAAACTTCATTTATAAAGTTTTTAGTCTCTCACGTAAACTATTTTGATCAAAAAATTTTAAAATTATTAAGCAAGTTTTTGAAAACTTAATTTCCAAAACATGTTATTCAAAAACTCATAAATTCGTCAAATATCATAAAAATAGAGATGGGGAAATAAATGTAACACAATCAGGTTAGGTTATCCTAATATCTCATTAACGTAAAATAATAATTCTGTAAATGACTCAGAAATTAATTATACAATGACTTATATTCCAAACTTATCTGAAAAATTATCTAAATCATGTCGATATTAACAGCAATGGCCACACGTGTAAAATTAAATACACATGAATTTGATTTTGGAAATGCAAAAATTCTTAAAACAGAGAATAGAATAAATTTAAATTGCGCAAGTACATGCAATGAAAAAAGTGATGAAAAATGTTATATTAATACATACTGAAATTTAATGTGTAATTTAAATTGATTATATTATATTATTTTAAGTTTAGTTGAATTTATGTCATTCTTGAAAGAATTTTATTTTAATTGTCTTATAATCAAAGTAAAGTTACATATACATACATACATACACAGGCAATAATTTTGAAATATTTTAAAAATGAAAATTTATAAATTCTGAAATAAAAACAATATTTTAATTTTAATAGATCCTGATGAACCACCTTATGGTTCGAAATATATAGATGGAGTAAAACTTTAAATGTCTGTTTTTAGTTAAATCGAATTAAAAGCAAAACAAAACTAAAAAATTATTATAATATTGTTATAATATAAGTATATTTAGATAACGATATCATGATATAATATTAAGTGTCAAAATCATACACATACAAATCGTCATATAAAATGTAAAACCAATTATATAAGTGACAAAATTTAAAAAATCGGTTTCTCTATTGAATATTGTGTACCACGTAAAATAAAAGAATCTATTATATTTTGAAAAAAATAGTTTAATTTTATGCGAGTTTTGAAGAAACTTTCTTCAGGTTGTTACTTAAACCATGTTATCAAGTTTTTTTCCTCTCCTCTAATATCTAAAAAAGTGTATTTGCATGATTATACGTTTATATGACGACGTAAAAGAAATGTATTGCTAATTTGTGCATCTTGTACAAATATTTTGTTTGAAAATTAATTTTTTATTTATATTGCAGACAATTTAGAAAACAAATTAAAATATAACAATTGCCGAAACAAATAGATCACAAATGTCCTGTAGTATATTTTGAGGGGCAACGTAGCTGAAAAGTTCTCGTACACATTTCCAACTTTGCATTGTCATTGTTACTGCGTGTTCATAAAATATACACGTAATACAACAGTTTCAGTAATAAACAATGCATTATAGTTTATTTAAGACAGCTTGAGATTTTATATTATTTTGTATTTTAAATATTTTATAATAATTGGCAATTTTAATATTTTATACAAAGTCATTAAATCGAAAATTAAAAAACCTCAAATATTTATAACTTTGATTTCAATAAAATACTAAAGAGATTATAACTCAAACTAACAAATATTTAAAAAATGTTTACAATGTAAAATTATTTTAACTTTTATTATCTATTTAATTAAATGTCTAGAACATTGAGCGACATTGTAAAAATAATTGTTAATTTGAGTTATAATATTTTTGTATTTTACAGAAACAAAAGTTAATAATATTTGAGTTTTTTAATTTTCGATTTACTGTCTTTGTACAAAAAATTAAATTCATCAATTATATTATTTTGTATTTTATAATAAGATCTCAAGCTGATTTAAATAAACCATAATGCATTGTAGATTGCAGAAATTGTTGCATTACGTGTACAGATAATTTTATGAGCACTCAGTTACAATGACAATACAAACATGGAAGTAAGTACGGCAAGTTTTCAGTAACGTTGCGCCTAAAAATATACAAGACATTTGTGATTTATTTGATTCGGAAGTTATATGTCAAAAGGCTTCTAAAACTTTACATAAAATTTTTAAACTTTTAGTTCCATAGCATCCACAACTGCGAATAATTCATATGTATAATGTCAGAGTAAACGACGGCAGAATAATTAGAAAAATATTTATAATATTAAATATTAATAGCAAGCACGTAGAACAGGTATTTATGCAAATAGTTTATACCGTGTTCAGACATGCTTTTTTTTTATTGAGTGGATATTCAGTTTATTGACAGTAATTTTAGTGTTCAGGCCAGAGCTTCGAACCGCAATTTAATTTTTTTCGGGTTTCGTTTTTCAACTTTTCTCGTTTTGGGTTTTTTTTTTCGGCTTTAAATTTTTTTTCGGTGCGTAACCGGTTTATTGGTTCAAAGTTTTTTCTGAGTAACATCTCCATAGGTTTATATAAAAACTCTCAAAAAATCATTTTGTTTGTATATTTTGTTGTTCTCAGGCATTTATTGGGAATTCTTGTATAAACATATGGAGTTTCATATTTTTAAGAATTCGATAAAAGGTATACTGATTATTTTATTAATAAAATACAATATTATCGACAACCTTTGTACAAAAAAATTTCATATAAAATACAATTTTAAAATAACAACTGTTGTAAACCATAATTGGGTCCTTAGCAAACTAAATAACCATCTGAGAACGTTGTTATCAATTGTCGATAAATATTTGTTTGTGTTACTATTTATAGATAAATTGTCTTAGTAAATACACTTTCGGTTTTCCATAAGGTTCTGGTTGAAACACAAAAATTACTTAACTCAATATCCGTTTGCCATTGTTGTTTCTTTTGTCGATGCTCATTTGTGACTCGCGTTGCTTTTATTAGATAATATTTCTTAGTAAAGACACTTGGCTTGGACACAGCTAAACAAAATTATGTACAAATTGTATCGTTGTCAAATGGTTGAGTTAGCTAAATTTTTTTTGCTGTTTTCCGGTTCAAACATTTAGCTAACACTAGATATTTCAAAACTTTATTTGTCTATATGGTTTTGTAATCCTTACATTTGCAAATAATTTTTCCTAGTTAAGACTTTCGGTTTCCGTACGGTTCAGGTACAATTGATCTAAATCGATAACCATTTGTTGCAGTCTTTATCATTTGGAGTGTCATTATCATTTTACAAATAATTCCGCTTAGTAAAGACTCTGTTTTTCATACGCTTCAGGATCACAAATTTAATTAGGACATAAAATTTTGCTAAACCAATACCCATTTGGCAACATCGTTTCCATTTGTTGCAGACTTCATCACTTAGCTGTCGTTGCCATTTGAAGATAGTTTTGCTTCGTAAAGACTCAGTTTTCTGTCCGGTTGAGGTTGTAACACAAAATTTAGCTAAATCAATAATCATTTGAGAACGTCGTTACCATTTGTAGCAGTTTTCATCACTTTTAGCTGTCGTAGCCATTTCTAGATAGTTTTGCTTCGTAAAGACTTTCAGTTTTCTGTCCGGTTGAGGTTGTAACACAAAATTTAGCTAAATCAATAATCATTTGAGAACGTCGTTACCATTTCCAGCTGTTACAATTTTATAAACGGTTTTGCTTAGTAAAGACTTCAGTACGGTTCAGGTTCATAGATATAAATCAATACTCAAAATTTAGCTAAATTAAACATTTGTCATCGTCATTACTATTTGTTTCAGTTTTTATTATTTGCAGTTGTCTTACCATTTATTTTTTTTTTTTTAATAGTTTTGCTTATTAAAGACAGTTGACATTATGGTATTTGAAGTTTTAGTCAATAACAGTTCCGTACTTATTGCTCAATGACTTGATTAATATTTTGTATGGCATTTTTAGGTCAATAATGGCAGTTATTATGTAAATGGCAAAGGTGCATGTCTGAACATCGTATTAATGTTTCTAATCTGGCAACTGATCACAAAACATCTTTCTGTAATATTCATAGGTTGTGTCTTTTACTACAATTTCGGCATTTGTTTTCTAAATTGTGTGCAATTTAAATAATAGCCTGTTCATACAAACAGAGGTGAAAATAATTGTTCGCCATTTATATTGAAAACAAAAACAATTCGAGTTTTTTTTTTATCGTTTTCAAAATAAATGTCGGACGATTATTTTTGTATTATGGTCCATAGCCAATTTCAGTTGTCTTGGTTGAGTTGTTACTGAAATTATGAATTATATGATAAAAGATAACCGAAGACAACTAAAATTAGTGGTGGACCATAATACAAAAAATTACTTGAGTTGTAAATCATGATAAGGACAATAAATTTTCGAAGAAAAAATTTGTACACAATTCACAAATGCGCAATATGTTTCTTGTATCTATGCATGTGTATGACTATGACACATCACATTATGATACCGTAATCTTAATATATATTGTACTCAGTTGTAGATGCTATGTTATAAAATCTGTAGAATTGTAAGAAAATAAAAGGCAAAATATAAGACATTTGACAGTTCGGAGATAAATAATATTCAATCACATGTGCACTTCCATATACCATGTACTTGAATGTATATATTTATATACTTGCACGAATCAATATATAACTGTATGGCAATAAGAAAAACAGCTTAAATCTATTTCCATTAATTAATTAATTATTCTATTAAATAACATTTGAAATGAAAAAGAGTTCATAAAATAATTACGTTAAAATGCATTTTGTTATAGTTTTTTTATATATATTCAAACACAATAATACATTATTATACGCCCTTCAACATCAACAATGATAAGTAAATTGCGCCTAGCAATAAAGTACAATATTATAAATTTCTCAATTATAGGTTACACATCACACATTTATGTGTATAAAGCAAAAGGTAATTTTCATTAAACATTACATTATTATTTTAAATTCTAACAATAATTTTAAGATCCCTATTTTTTTTGACCCACTCTCTTTCCTGAAGTTTAGTTTCGCCATAGAAAATTGTTGTTTATTACTAACAACAAATAGGAAACATGATAGTGGGAACGTCCAATAATAAATTTTGTGCTATTTTTAAATGTGGGCCGATAAAGATTATGTAGATTTTAAGAAAAGTTAATTCTTTTTGAAAATTAATTAATATAGGTAGATTTATATATAGATATTTTATATATAAATATATATATATATTTATATATAGATATTTTATATATAAATATATATATATATTTATATATATATTTATATATATATTTATATGTATATATATATATTAGAATTTAAAAAATAATTTCAGAAATTTAAACTAGTAAATTCGATCACGCTGCTGGTATATTTTATATTAAGGGTAGGGGTAGGAATGTTTGTGTACGTTTTAAGTGGTATTTTCACTACGCCGCAGATAATGTGAGTAGTCCACACAAGCATATATGGTGTAGTATATTAAAACCTGGTGGAACTATTAGCAGAGTAACAAAATGAATGCTGTACTTAACATTACGATGTCCTATTGGAGAGGAACATATAAGCCAAAAACTACTTCATGGAGCATCTGAGGGAGCAATTTTTATGAGACGGAGTAATCGTAAATATGAAGGAAAGCACGAACTCTTGTCGTATAACTACAAGTGCTGTTTTCAATGATATGGTCCACGGCTGCATTACATACAGGCAACATCAACAATGGACGAGGTAGATATCTGTTGTCTAACGGCCCCCAGCTCTGCGGCACAGTTCTATTCAGGGTGTATAAGGGGCTGCACTATTGGAGCGGTGACACGGTTACAAATGTAACCAGTTTAGAAACGTAGGCTTATGTCTTTATAAAGCAAATTAATAAATACTTTTTGCTGTGAGTGTGTAATGCAAACTGATTTAGCTGTTGCATAGTGACGACTACTATTAGTGTAGAGTACCAAATGCCGCCGTCGCCGCTATTCTCAATTTAAATGTAGCGGCATATGTAGATAGCACAATTTAGTTTCGGCCGATATGAACAGATATATTGTACCAACATGCGATAGTACAAAATTTATTATTGGAGGTTATATTTCATAATAATCTGGCAGCCGAGCAGAAAACATATTTGTGTAATTTTAATAGGCTGTGTGTTTTATTAACGTGTTGACATTTGTTTTCTAAATTGTGTGCAATTTAAAGAAAAAAATTAATTTTCGAACAAAAAAATTTTAGAAAATGCAATAGTGAGACTGGCAATAGTGTTTTCAGTGTGCACCATACGAGCAATTCATGGTGTTCCTTTGCTTCACTCCCGAAATGAACCGAACAAACACCATGATTTTTCAAGTAATTACTTTTGCTTTGTCTCGCTGTAAATGCGGACTCATCACAGTTGTTAGCGCTCTAGGTGTCTAACGGCCCCCAGCTCTGCGGCATGGTTCTATTCAGGGTGTATAAGGGGCTGCACTATTGGAGCGGTGACACGGTTACAAATGTAACCAGTTTAGAAACGTAGGCTTATGTCTTTATAAAGCAAATTAATAAATACTTTTTGCTGTGAGTGTGTAATGCAAACTGATCTAACTGTTGCATAGTGCCGACTACTATTAGTGTAGAGTACCAATTGCCGCCGTCGCCGCTATTCTCAATTTAAATGCAGCGGCATATGTAGATAGCACAATTTAGTTTCGGCCGATGTGAACAGATATATTGTACCAACATGCGATAGTACAAAATTTATTATTGGAGGTTACCACTATTATTAAATTTACGATGATAGAAATTTATTTAGGTGTTAGGAAAAATTAATTCCATA